>CM028380.1:49127063-49226479 GCA_013146195.2 Codonopsis lanceolata
ACTTTGCCGCTTCGCTATTGTTGCTGCTGTCACGCCACGCTAGTTTTGCTGCTGCTGGGTTGCCACACGCCACGCTACCCTTTGCCACGCTTGCTTAAGTTGTTATTGGTTACTGCCACGCTTAGTTTGGCTGCTGCTGCTGTTGTTGCTGCTGTTGCTGGTTGCTTGCTGTTGCTGCTGTTGTTGCTGCCGTTGCTGTTGTCACGCTACGTTTAAGCCACGCTATTACGCTACTTTAAGCCAAGCTGCTGCTGGGTTGCCACGCCACGCTTAAGTTGCTGTTGCTGCTGCTGGCCACGCCATGCCAGTTGCTACGTTGTTGCTGTTGCTAAGCCACGCCACATTTGTTAAGCTATTAAGTTACGCGGCTTTTGCTATTACGTTTTGTTGTTTGTCTGGCTTATGTTTTACATGTTGCTGCCACGCTACGCTATTGCTGCTTGTCACGCTAGTTGCTTGTTGCTGTTGCTGGGTTGCTGCTGCTGTTGCCACGCCATTGCCACGCTTGCTAAGCCAAGTTGCTAAGCCAAGTTGGTTAAGTTGCTTGCTGGTTACGCCACGTTAAACTTAGTTAAGTTGCTGCTATGTTAAGCTAAGTTATTTATGTTGTTACGCTAGTTGCCACGTTGGTTAAGTTAAGTTAAGTTACGCTTAGTTGCCACGCGGTTACGCCATTTTGCCAAGCTGCTGTTGTTGCCACGTTAAGCCGTTGGGCTGGGTTGCTTGCTGGCTTTCACGCCACGCTTATTGGCTGTTGCGCAAGTTGCTGCTTCGTTAAGTCGCCAGTTGCCAGTTGTTGCTGTTTAGTTTAGTTGCTGTTGTTGTTGCTGTTGCTTAAGTGCTTGCTGTTGGTTGGTTGCTGCTTGCTGCTGTTGTTGTTGCTGTTGTTACGTGTTACGCTGTTAAGTTAAGTTACATTGGTTGTCATGACGCTTGCTAAGGTAATGTTGTTGTTGCTGTTGCTTAAATTGCTGTTGTTGCTGTTGTTGTTGTTGTTAAGTTTAGTTGTTGTTGCTGCTTTGCTTGCAAGTTGGGTTATTGGGTTAACCGCTGCTGTTGCTGCTGCTTCGCTGCTGGGTTGCCGTTGGTTGCTATTATGTTGTTGCCACGTTGCTGCTTCGCCTGTTATTACGCCACGCTGCTGCTGCTTCGCTGTTGCTTGCTGTTGCTGTTGCTGGCCACGCCACGCTATTACATTGCCGCGACGCGCTAAGTTTAGTTACGCTACATTTGCTAAGTTAAATTGCTAAGTTGCTTGCTGTTGGTTGTTGTTGTTGCTGGGTTAAGCTGCTGGTTGTTGTTGCTATTACGCATTTGTTACGCGAAAGCGTTATATATCGTTACATTACATTACGCTACATTGGGTTATGTTACATACGCTAAGTTGCTGGGTTATCGTTATGTTAAGTTACGTTACGTTGCCACGCTACGCTATGTTACGCTATGTTTCGTTGTTGTTGTTACGCCACGTTATTACGCGGTTAAGTTACGTTGTTGTTGTAATGTGCATGTTTTAATTTTGTAATTATATTGATGCTAATCATTTTAATTATTGATATTATATTATTAAATTAACATTTCAAATATTATTTTAATTTAATTTCAATTTAAGTTAACGTTACGCTTGTTAAGTTAAATTAAATTAAATTGTTGTAATGTGAATGATTTAATGTTTGTAATTATATTGATACTAATCATTTTAATTATTGATATTATATTATTAAATTAACATTTCAAATATTAATTTAATTTAATTTTAATTTAATTTCAAATATTATTGATATTTTATATTAATTAGAATTTGAGTTAAGTTGTTGTAATGTGAATGTTTTAATTTTTGTAATTATATTGATGTTAATCATTTTTTAATTATTGATATTATATTATTAAATTAATCAGCTAAATATTATTTTAATTTAATTTCAATTTAATTTCAAATATTATTGATATTTTATATTAATTAGAATTTATTTCGATTATTTTCACGACGGAAAATCTGCCACCGAATATTTCACAATTAATTTCAGATGTTTTTGATTCGAAAATTCACATCAAAATTCCCTGCCACCGATGGTCAATTCCGTCGCTAGCAGCCTTCGGGCCGACGAAATCTGCCGCCGAGAATTCGTCGCCGAGTTTCTAATCTGGCTGCTAAAGCTCAATCTGCTGGCTGATTCATCAGTAACCGGCCGATTTAAAAATTTCCGCAGCTAAATTCGTCAGTCAAGGCACGGCTTAGCTAGTTGTTCCCTATTTACGAGGTGCTGAGGGATTATTGATGGGATATTACCTACACTTTCCCTTTTAGCTGAAGGGAGGCAACCATGACCCCTTGTGATTTCGCAGCTTATCACTGGCCCTTCCTACCAAAGATTAGACCTCGTGCTCGACTATACTCTCCTCTGGGCAGCTTATGACGAGGTGGAGGACCTCCTGGGTTTTGAGCCCAAGTATAGATCGGCAGATGAGGTTTATATTGGGGGTGCAAAGGAAATGGCTTCGACAACACCGAGGGTTCCGCAGGATGATCCCCGCGCCGTAGCTCGCGGTTGCCGCAGCATTTTTATTCTTTTTCCTTGGCACGTCACTTTTTGCCAATTCCTCCACCACTCTGAGGGTATCCGTTTTGGCATGCTTGGCGGACTTTTGATGAGATGGCTGGTTATGACTGGGGGTAGGCAAGCCTGCCGATTTGCTTTATGTCAAATGGATAAAATGGCTGGCCACCGCCGACTCACCAATCCAACGACTCAGGAGGTATTTTTTTCTCCCTTTTGTTTTTTATTATTTTTCATCCTTAACGGCCAGCCCCGGCGTGAGGTATTTTTTTTCTTTTGTTTTTTATTATTTTTTGGCAAAGATATTATTTCTTTTTGCATATATTTTTTTTGCAAAGATATTTTTCTTTTTGCCGATTTTTCTTTTTTTTTTTGCGTGTTTGGGATTTATTTTTCTTTTTTTTTTTGCAGTTTGGGCCTTTTTCCACTTCCACTTCCATTTGGCTCGGTTAGCAGGGCCCATGCTGCCACCATATTTGGCCGAAGCCACCATATTTGGCCGATAGATTGAGAACAAGAAATTCGCCGAGCGAGACAAAGAATCGCCGAACATTGATTGTGTGCGGGAACGTATTGCTGGTTCGAGCGCAGGCACCGTGCACTTCCTCCCCTGGCAGGGCCTGATAGGTCATTATGCTGTCACCCTGGAGATGAGCCGCTGTAGGATACTGATGGTATCCATTATGGTTGACTCGCAGTATATGGGCAAGCGGGTCAATCACCAGCATTCTCCTCTTTTGACTCCCCCAGTTGCACCTCCTATGCCTCCCATGTGAGTAATCGCACCAAATTTTCTGCCAAACAAGTATCAGTACCTGGCGAAGTTCCCTATGCCCTTGAGTGATTTCCCGTATATGGCATACGAGGACTTCTTGAGGACTGTGCTCCACCCTCCCCCTGTTCCTGCGGCAGCTAGGCATGCTTCAGATGCTTCTGTTAGGCCGAGGCCTTTTATCCCATCTCTTGATGAGCATCTGGAGTTCACTGGTCCTGAAGATGCCTTCTCTGCCTTAGATATCATCGAGGCGGCAGGATGGTGGAGGAAGTTCTTCCTGATGCTGACATTCCTGAGGAGTGTCGGGTTCCAGAGCAGGCTCGCTCAGTAAACACATTTCATTTTTGCATTTCTTTTTTTTTTCCATCATGCATATATTTTTTTATTTATTCATTTTTTATGCATATGTTTTTTTTGGAGACTAATATATCTTTTTTTTCTGTCTCACTTTTTTCTTTTCAGGTGAATGTGTCCACCTACAAGAAGCTGCTTCGGGGATTTTTCAACATCAACAAGCTTTATCAAAAGCTTGTGGACGAGTTCTCCTGCCGAGGGAACGATGTGGTGCGGCAGACCAGGCGCCGAGATGATGATGATGATGATGATGCGGATGCGGGTCGGCCGTGCTCGAGGCGAAGGACGAGTATATAGAGGCGAGCAGGGTGGCCCCTCGAGTTATAGGAGGCAATCTGGATACAAGCCAGTCTTCCCGTGCCCAGTAGCTTTTAGATACCTGCATTTATTAGCTTTTTTTTAATCAAAATTTGTACAAATATTTATCACGCAATGCAATATAATTTTATATGATGCAAGAAAATAAAATGCAGACTCAATACTCATGCACAAAATAAAGCTATACCAATAGCTAGGGGTAATGGCACGATGTGGCTCAGAAAAGGATTTTAGAAAAATACACCTTCGGACTAGATCGGGCTTTTCTGATGATCTGCGATGAGGAAGAGGCAGCCGCCTCCTCCTCCTGTGCTCGAGCATATAATTGCTGCAAGGTTATTTTTTTTATAGCCTCTTCATTTTCCTTGATCAAACAGAATATGTAGTGAGCGATCGGAGCCTAAGTCGTTTGGCTGCTCAAGACAACGGCGATGCTGATAATGAAGAGGACGAGAACATTTCTGGTGCTTCCCATGCTGATGAGTCTGGAGCCTCTTTTGTGCCTTGCAGAAGGAGTATATGGTCCCAGCTGGGTGGACGCCGCAGGCACTGATGGACCACTTCGGGGCTTGAGCTGCAAACGAAGGATAGTTGGGGGGAACAAGGGGGTAGAAGTAGCAAAATAATAGATATGTACAGGCAAATAATACATAACCTAAATATCTCAAACAGTTATTCCTAAGTTGCACCTTAGGACTTTATATTATATTTTTGGTATTTAAATGCGAGCTTTAGTCGTGATTTTTGTCTTTCTTTATCAGTCAAGACTCTACAGGCTGAAGACCGGAGTTTGGATGCTAAGGATTCAGAGAATGTGTTCTCTCTCCTTTTCTCCTGCTTTTTCATTCTTTTTTTTTTGTGCTCTAATTTTTGCCTAGGCCGCCCTTTCGGGTTTTCAATCTAACGAGCCCTTATTTATCTTTTTTTGTTGTTTTTTTATGCTCTAATTTTTGCCTAGGCCGCCCTTTCGGGTTTTCAGCCTAGCGAGCTAGAGAGGGAAGCAACGGCCAGATAGATTGACTCAAGCATAATACCTTTTGAGCTTGTCGAGGTTGAAAGGCTGAACAAGATCCTCCCCTTCTTGGTTCGTGAGGAGTACGACACCTCCTGACCGGATTTCTTTGACAACATACAGTCCTATCCAAGGAGATTCCACTTTCCCCTAGTATCAACATAACTAGGAGGTTTTTCTCGAAGCACGAGATCCCCTACTTGGATGTCGCGGCCTGTAACTTTTTTATTGAAGGCTCGGGCTATTCGTCTTTGATATGCTCGGGTATGTTCCAGGGCTAGCAATCGTCGTTCATCAATTAGGGCTAATTCTTCGTATCGCCCTTTGACCCAGTCAATTTCTGATATGCCAGATTCCATCATCACTCTTAATGATGGAATTTCAACTTCTATGGGCAAGACTGCCTCCATGCCATAGGCTAGAGAGTAAAGGATAGTCCCAGTGGGTGTGCGGACTGAAGTGCGGTAACCCCAGGGGGCTAGCGGTAATTTTTCTGGCCAGTCTCTTCATGTGTCAGCCATTTTTCTGATAATATTTTCCAGCGTTTTGTTGGCTGCTTCAACGGCACCATTGGCTTGCGGTCGGTAGGGGGGGATTTATGCCTTTGGATTTTGAATTCGTCGAGCAGACGATTCACGTCCCCTTCAAAATGTGTGTCGTTGTCGGAGATTACTTCGAAAGGCACTTTGTATCGATATATAATGTTAGTCGAATGAATTCAGACACCTTTCGAGCATTCAGGATTTTATAGGAAGAGGCTTCCACCCACTTCGTGAAATAGTCGACAGCTACCAAGACATATTCATGGCCATTGGATCCCTTCGGGTGAATTTGGTCTATAACGTCGATTCCCCAAGTTGAGAAGGGCCAGGGGCTGTAGAGTTATATAAGATGTGTGGGGGCACGTGCTGCAGATTTGCGAAACGCTGACACTTGTCGCAATGACGCACCCACCTAATACAGTCGGTTTCAAGCGTACTCCAATAGTACCCTTGCCGGATAACTTTCTTGGATAACATATGGCCATTCATGTGGGGCCCGCATGTACCACAATGAAACTGGTCCATGATTTACTCGACTTTTGCTTGGTCGACGCATAATAGATTCAGGCCTTAATAATGCCTTTTGTATAAGCTGTCGTCGCTGAATACGAATTGCGATGCCCATCTCCGCAGGGAGACTTTCCCTCTTTTGTCTAAGCCGGGAGGATAGATCCCTTTCTGAAACAGATTTAGGATATCAGAATACCAAGGTTCGTGATCTGTTTTTGGGGCTTTATTGATTTTGAAGTAGTATGCCGGAGTGACCTTTTTCCCAACTACAAAGGGCTGGACATTAGTTTCTGCGGGAATTCGGACCAACGATGCTAGAGTGGCCAAGGCATCGACAAATTGATTTCTATCTCGCGACAATTAGTGAAACGAGATATAATCAAATTTAGCGG
This sequence comes from Codonopsis lanceolata, assembly GCA_013146195.2. NCBI lineage: Eukaryota > Viridiplantae > Streptophyta > Magnoliopsida > Asterales > Campanulaceae > Codonopsis > Codonopsis lanceolata. The sequence continues at coordinate 49,133,525 of CM028380.1, forward strand.
CAAGTGCCGTCAACTTGGCATGGTAAAGCTGCAGTCGGGGATCCTGGGCCTTCCACTTCCTTTCGACTTGGTTTATAATCAGGGCAGAGTCCCCATAGACTTCCAGGTCTTTGGCTCCTTTTCGGAGAGCTTCTTCTAGGCCAGCAATACAGGCTTCGTATTCATCTGTGTTATTCGAGCACTCGAACTCCAACCTTATGGCCAATGGAGTGTGGGAATCTACTGGGTCAATTAGTAAGATTCCCTATGCCAAAGCCTCTTTTATTCGCGGCTCCATCAAAGAACATTTGCCAGCTGGTGTCATGGTCAGTAATTCCAAGACGCCTTCGTCTGGGAAGCTAGGCTCAGCTGCATCTTCTGATTTTAAGGGCAGATCGGCTAAATGGTCTGCAATTACGCTGCCTTTGATAGACTTGAGCGTGACATAAGTTATGTCAAACTCGTTGAGAAGAAATGACCATAGCCGGTAGCCGGTCGGTGGAAAGTGATGGCTTGCCGAAGATGTATTTTATAGGATCCATCACGGAGATGAGCTTAATGGATCGTCCTTGCGAGATAGGTCTTGAGCCTGCGTTGCCAGGACTAGGCCGACTTTTCTCTAGTCTTTGAGTAATTTAGCTCGCTTCCTTGCAGCTTCCTACTTATGAAATAGATGGCATTTTCAATGTAGGAATTTTCTTTTTCTTGGGCGAGCATAGCCCCTACTGACGTGTCTGTGACGGTTAAATACAGAAGGGGCGGTTTATCTGTATGGGGAGGAGCTAGCACAAGTGGATTGGTAAGATAGGCTTTTATTTTTTTTTGAAGGCTAGCTGGCATTTTTCATCCCAGACTTGGTCAGTATTTTTCTTTAGGAGTTTGAAGAGAGGCACACATATAGATGTCAATTGTCTGATGAAACGGCTAATATACTGCAATCGGCCCAGTAAGCCTTTGACTTCAGTCGGAGTTTTTGGCTGCGGCATTTCTATGATGGCTTTAATCTTGGTCGGCTCGATCTCAATGCCATGCTCGGTCATCATGAATCCCAGGACTTTGCCTTTGGTAACCCCAAATGTGCATTTGGTGGGGTTAAGCTTCATCTGGTGCTTTCTTAACCTCTTAAAGAATTTTCGAAGGTCTTTGATATGAGCACCGTTGGCATCGTTGGAGTGCACGATCATGTCATCGACATAGACCTCGATCTCCTTATGAATTATGTCGTGAAAGAGGGTGGTGGCAGCCCTTTGATAAGTAGCCCCGGTATTTTTTAGCCCAAATGGCATGACGTTGTAGCAGTAAGTTCCCCAAGGAGTAGTGAATGAGGTTTTCTCCTGGTCTTCTGCTGCCATTTTGATTTGATTGTAGCCTAGCATGCCGTCGACGAAAGATCTGATTTTATGAGCAGTGACGGCGTCTACCACAATATCAATATTAAGTAGAGGTAAGTCATCTTTAGGAGACGCCTTGTTGAGATCACAGAAATCTACGCAGATCTGAACCTTCCCGTTGGGCTTGGGAACGGTCACTATATTAGACAGCCAGATTGGGTATTCAACTACCCGAATAAATTTGACGTGCAGCTGCTTCATGATTTCTTCTTTCACTTGTAGTGACCATTAGGGCTTGATCCGGCGGAGCTTTTGCTTAATTAGCGGAGCATCTGGATATTTGGGGATCCGGTGTTCGACTATGGTTGGGTCTAGCCTAGGCATATCTTCATAGGACCATGCAAATATGTCCACGAACTCTTTGAGGAGATCAAAGAGTGATACCCTTTCAGGGCCTTGCAGATAGCTGCCGATTTTGATTTTTTTTGTTTCATTGTTCAGCCCCAGATTGATAGTGAACAGGTCTTCATTTGCTGCTGATGAATGAGGCTTTTCCAGGTGCTCGACTGACTTTACAAGCTAGCGCAAATAATTTTTATCTTTTGGGTCCATTTCATCAAATGACTCATTATTATAATTATTTAATGCGTCTTTTAATGTAGGTACAACTAAGGAATAAGCAAAGATATTCAGATTATCATTAATAGCAAACTATACAGGGTTATTTACATTATTGAGGACCTGGGGTTTGAGATCCTCAATTTTAGGGAGCAGATCGGTAGATGACCAATCTGTAAAGCTAAGGGAAGGAAAGGGAATAGTATATCCGAAGCGGTCCACCAGATCTGCGACTGTCAAGACCGGGCTGGTCGTAGTATACCAATTCTGCAGAGGCTTATCAGTAATAGACTCAAACTCAGCAATGAGCTTTTCATAATCAATGCCTCCGTCTATCATACCCAGAAAGCTATCCTCCAGATTTTTATTAGAAACTCTTGTTATTGAAGAGGATATTTACAGCACCTTTATTTCTGGCTAAATAAGTTCATTTGCCCTTTAGACCTCCTTGGCTTGATTCGTTTCAAAGATTCTTGTACCTGTCACCGTAATTACCTCGTTGTCGATAAGATCCTGAATTGCGTTTTTGAGTAAGTAGAACTTATCGGTGAGATGACCACTGCAACGGTGGTACTCACAATACTGGGCATGATTCCATGTAGCAGGCAATGGATTGGGTGGTTGATAATTAACCATGGGCTTAAGTATCTCATGGGCGCATAATGTTTGGAATATTTCGGACCATGGGGCTGGTAGATCATCATAGTGCCTTGGAATTATTTCTTTCCTTCCACTTGGCTTGGGTAAATTACCAGATTGAGGTTTGGTCAAACAGCTGGGAGGAGTTTTCTCCCTTGGATAATATTGCACTGGGATTGGGCTGCTTGGACCCTGGCTTAAGGGAGGTTCCTTTTCTGGTACACAAATTATTCCTTTGGAATCCCTGGGGTCAATTGCCGAGAATAAATATTTGAGGGATCTAGAGGAAGATAATTCTTTTGGTTATGGTAGCAGGCATTTAGGTGAAGGAGATCGGGATTGATTTCTGGTGGATATGGATTAGAATTATGAGCATTTGAAATCATATTGTTTTGGGCAATGAGATTAATATCTGGCTGATGACTGGCACTTGGTTGTTTTCTAAAGGCCTAAAAAATGATATTTTTTGAGGTATCAGGATGGCTGGTTTCAGGAAGGTGAGAAGTATTAAGGACATATTCCGGGCTTTTGATCTTTTGAGAGAGGGTAGCAAAGGTTTCTGCGAAACCTGCTAAAATATTACCAACCACCTGGTTTATTATTCTTTCCGCATGGGCATCCAATTTTTTCTTTAACCAGATATCAAGTCCAGGAGGAGGTGCATACTCAGGAGTTTCTTTTACTGGTTCTCAGCCGTTCCAATCATTGCTAGTCCCAATCATAGTCTGTTTATTTTTAGCTGCCATTCTACTCAGATTTGTACCCTCTGAACTAATTCTGCCCTTTCCTGATCTGTCCCTGATATTTTCTGATCTGTTTTCTGCACCCGTATCTCATATCAACCGGCCAGTACTATCTCTGCCTATCCAAATTCGGGCCAGGTTTATGAGGAAGATGGGGTTTGAAGGTATCAGAAGGATGGCTGAAGACTTTTTGGGCTAGGAGTACAGCGTGTCTTTATTAGTATTTTTATTATTATTATTCATTTTTCTACAATTGACCGGACAATCACCTGCTTTGTTTTGACAGTCTCAGGGCTATTCCTGGAACAGTGGATTCTTTCTCTAAAGTATAGGACCCTCGTATTCCACCTGCCTTTCGACTCCCCAAGATCGGACTGATCCCAGGTGAAGGGCCTATACTCTTTCCAGGATCCACCATTCAAAATGGTCTAAGTATAGCATCAGAAAATAATCAATCAGCCCCTATGTATATATTTTTTTGACTTGCGCATTTTTTTTTTGACTTGCGCATTTTTTTTCACATATTTTTTTCATCATTTTTTCCACAGGGGCTGACCTACGATTCAAAGATGCAAAAACCGGTCGGTCTTTGAAGTGTCCTGAGAACCTATATGCAATCTAACGATGGCTTATGCAGGGGGTAGACTTGCCATGGTGTAGGGTAGCAATTCGGAATATATTTACATGCGTGCGCGTGTGTGCGGTATCTAAAAAGCAGTAAAATCTTTTTTTTTCAAATATAGAACATATAATAAAACAGATATGGCATGTCTTGCTGTTATTTATGGATCTTCTCGGCTTTTTTTAGTTTGAGCGCAAGCAAGCAAGCAACCACATCAAGAAATAGAAAGAAAAGCGAGGAATCTATCTATTTCAATTAATTACAAATTGGTCCTAATCCCCAAAATAAAATGACAGGATGAATGTACAAATGATGCGTAATAAAAATAAAGTAGAACGAAATAATAATATAAAGCAGAAAATAAAGTAATAAATAAAAATAAGGCGATAATAAAAATAAAGCCCCAGCCATTTCATTATTCTGCCCGAAAATATATTGCATATATTTTTATTATTTTTTTTCCTTGAAAAATATATATTTTTAAATATACCTGCAATAGTGACTGGTGTGAGACTGCTGCAAGATGGAGGATCATATCAACAAATATAGACACGGATGTATAGGAATGCAATATTCAAATGCTTAAATAGATATAACAAGCATACTTTAGCTAGAAACAAAGAAAAACACAAAAAAAAAAAATTCAATGAGTCTAGCCCTCCATTTTTATTTAAAATAAAAACGATCTCCCAAGCAGAGTTGCCACTGTGGGTGCCCCGGGATGCGTCCCGCGCCCCGCGCTCCCTTGGTTAGGGGAATGCGGCGTGCGGATGCGGACACCACGCTTTTCATTTCATCCTCCCCTTGTCTAGGGGAAGACGAAATTAAAAATGCGAAAAGGGTGCTGTCAAAAAGCGCATTGAATACGCCTCGGTCACTTTAGTGATTTTTGGTCCGTTATGGGAGCTATGGGTTTTCTGTGTCAGGTTATCCTTTTTTAGGGGATAACAGGATACAGGAAAGCATCACCCTTTCATTCACATCGTCCCTTGTGTAGGGGAAAATGGAAAGTGCAAAAGAGGATGTTGCGGGCCCCACTACAGACTTTATGAAAATTGCCTTATGGCCTATTTTGGATCACTATGAGTGCTTTGGGTTTTTTTATGTCAAGTTATCCCTTTTTTAGGGGATACCAAGATATAGGAATACATCACCCTTTCATTCTCATTTATTTAGCAAATAAATAAAGCATTAACTACCTACAAATACATCCATATCTACATTATTTACGGACTTGCAGCCGCCTCCTTCCAATAATTACAAATACATTTTAAAATATTTGGCCATAATAATGGCTCTTTTTAATGCTATTTTCTAAAATAATTCGGGCAGCACAACGGATTATATTTTTACATTGGGCCGGATGAAAAATAGTTTTTTAATAAATTAACGCCCTTAAAGGCTCACCTTTTACAGCGTGGTGTGCTTGCTCTGTCCTTCTCGAGAGAGGGAGTCTTTTTGCTTTCTTGCTGCCGCACTCGTTCGCGCTTCGAAAGTTGCTTGGGCACCGTGGAAGGCGAGAGCAACTGCTTTTTTCTTTGTGTGCTTGTGGCGGAAATCTAACAACGGCTTGTTTCTGGCGGATTTGGCCTTTTTACTCGGGCAGAGCAACTGCTCTTTCCGAGATTTTTGGACCGGGGAAATAGGGTGGATACCTAGCTGGGGGTCTAGAGATCACTTTGACCGGTTGGATTTGCTTTTGGAGGGGTTTTGGCAGGGCTCCGAGGCTTTATAGGAGAGGACGCTCACTATCGCTCGATCGCTCACAAATCTCGCAGCGTAACAACAACGCTGAGAGCTTTTGGGGAATTTTTGGTGTGTTGAAAGCGAACCCCGGGGGCTCTATTTATAGGCTGAGTGAGGGACATCGAGGGAAACACTTTTTCTCCCTTTACGCTTCATTTCCTTGTACAGTGTGCTCGACGGAATTGCACAATGCGGCGACTATAGCACTCCTGTAGCAGTTTGGGAATCACTGTTGCAAAACTGGGCGCGGCCATGAGACATTATGGGCGCCACGCCAACTCTCTCTTATGGTAGCGCCAACTGTTCATTCATCAGCCCATTTTTGAGACTTTAGCCCCTGCATTTTACTGTTTTGCGCATCCTGCTTTATCTCTTGCACTTTTAATCCCTGTAACTTGATATTCGTTAATTTTTAACAGGTCTTGATATCACATGCCAGAGTTACATACCAGGGGTACGAAATTAGGGTGTCTACACGAAGTCTCACCTAGTCCTTTCAACAAAAGTGAGATTGTTGGAATATGCTTCTTGATAATTTACTTATCATCTTGCATATTCTATATATGTTGATTTGTTTGCCCCCATTTCAAGTGAGTCATCATGAGTGACTAAAAGGTCTACGTACCGGTTAGCGTGGTAACTCGTGTGGCATCGCATAGGTCTTAGATTAGGTGTAACCTGATCAAGTCCTACCTTCCGACATGATGATCAAAACAGACCAGCACTTCAGATGCACTAAGCACCGGAAGACTTGTAGCTATGTTAAAAGCCTTCTGTGATAAGATCAGAACATCTAGAAGACTCACCACCGGCATACATGCTACAAGTTAAACTGTTCACACCAGCAGACATCATTTCTCCTAAATCGGAAGACTTGTTCCACTGGCCCAAGCATTCCACCGGCAGACTTAATTTTGCACGTGCTACAGAGAAAAGACTAGAAGCAGTTCAAATCAAGACAAATATGTTCAAGCCTCAGAAAGCCTGACATAGTTAAAGCTACAAGACTTTCTCTCACTCACGTGGTCTGATAAAGTCAAAAAGCAACTACTTTATTGAACAGCCCACCTGACAGTGCATCAGACATCAGACCTACTTTTTAGAGACTTATCAACATAGTCTGACAGACAACAAGTTCCAAGATCTACAGGACTAAATCTTTGCCCCAATCAATCAAAGATCTTATGGACAAAGATCTCTATCCGATAGACTTCAACAATTATATCTCTAAACGGATAGAAACATCAAATCTTCATCTCTCAACGATCACGTTGACTTCAATCTATATAAATCCTCTCTCTTACCCAAAGAAAAGAGACAATGAGCAACGAGTGATTGATACACGCACAAAGCAAAGCTGCAATCAGAACTCACTCAAGAGCTTCAAAGAAAAGAGATCTACAACGAGATCGTCCTCACCAACGCATCTCAGATCTCGACACAAGATCGCAGTGAACTCATCCAGATCTTAGTAAGACACTCTCAGTGGATTGGTAGGAAGAAAAGCTTGGAGAAGAAAAGAGATTGATCAGAAACTTCATAAGACAGAGATCAAGATCTGAAGATTGATGTTAGATAATGTCTGAAGAAAATGAAGAGTTGTCTGTAGATATTGCATTCATATCTTCATATTTGTATTCCAATACAAATACTGTTGATTGTGCAATAATCATTCATCATGGAAGGCCGAGTGCTTTGCACTTAATCGTTCAGATACCTTTTATCTGAACGACCTTGAAAATTCTCTTCTCATAACAGTTTCTCGTTCTGGTCTCCTATTGCCCTCTATTGCTTAAATATTCATGAATAGATAATTAAGTAAGGATTAAGATTTGGGAGGACACAGCCAGAAACTGTACATAAAATATTTAGACCGATGTAATATGTAATTTATCTTTGAATAAATTCATATGTTCTGACAAATACTTTATCTCTCAGTCCTTATATATCTATGAGCTTTTTACAAATTAATTTATCTTTAGAAAAGTTATTCTCTAATTGATTTCCTAAGTCTGCATTTGAAAGAAGTATTAAGTGTGATGTTGTTCTGATCATATATTCGTGTACAACCATTTAAGACTTATCCAAATCTAAAGCCTTTTTACTTTCCGCTGCTTAAATTCTTTATAACTGGCTTTTTGATTTGACCGCGCTTACCTACGGAAGTTGATACGCTTAGAGCAAGTCTACCGATAGCCTTTACTGGCAGACATGCTCAATACGCTAAACTGCAAATGTCGCTAAAACTATGCTTTAAATATATCCAAAAGAAAAGTTTTTAAAATGGCATCATAAGCTATTCACCCCCCCCCTCTAGCCTATTTGAGCATAATTGTGGACCAACAGAGATCAACTGTGAGAACTTCAGTAAGGAAGAACTTCTTAAAGGTAATCAAGAAATGCTTGAAGAGTTCAATTCCTTTAGAGTAGCCTATGTAAAACTCGCCAAGAACTGTGAGAAGCTTGCTGCTGAGAAATCTCTGCTCGCAACTGAGATTCAAACTCTCAATAGCTGTCAACAGGAAAGTATCAAGCTAAAAGGAGAAAACAGACTCCTTTGTGACAAAGTAGAATGTCTCACTGAGCACATCAAAGGCCTTGACCTGGAGAAGATTGCCTTGCAAAAGACAATTGACTCCTGGAACAGTTCCAAAGAAACCTTTGAAGAAATCCTTTCAAGCCAAAAATCAAGTAAAGATAAATCTAGCTTAGGATATACTGATGAGCCCAGTTTGGCATACTCCTCTGTCACGAAGAAAGGTGAAACCTCCGAGACTGCCTATGATATTTCTTTCTCCAAACAGACGTTCGGAAACAAGGACTTGGTTATACAAGTGTACCATATGTTTACCTTAAGACTCAGAAAGGAAAAGACAAGGTAACTGCTTCTAATGAGAAGCTTGAGAAAGGAACAGTAGAGAAACCAAAGTCTACCGACAACAGCTCTGCCAAGGCAAAGTCTGCTAACGGTAGACCTACGAAATCTCTGCCGGTTCCTATCAAGTTTGTCTATGAAATGGGCAAGGCACCTAAACCTGTTGACATTAAACTTAAAGGTATTCTACCGAATCCTCCTAAAAAAGTTAACAACAGACTAGCCAAGGCTAAGTCTACTAGTAACGAAACAAGGAAGGTTTAAGAGAAACCAATTAAGTCTACCGTCAACATACCAGCTGAACCCAAGAATGATGTTAAGAATAAGGATAATCACAAGCACTCTTCAGCTAAAGCTACTGGCAGTCCTCCATGGAACTTTCATCTTTGTCATTCTTGCAATTGTTTAGGCCATCTGGCCCCAGAATGCCTGCTAAGGTTCACACCAAAACTGAGAGACCCAGTTCTCTCAAGGTTAGGCAGGTATGGGTTCTAAAAGGTTGCTAATCCTCAGGACCCAAAAGAAAATAAAGGGGACCTTGTTTCTTTGATATTTTTCAGGTCTGCTTCATGGTTATAGATTCAGAAGATAAGGACATCTGGTACCTGGATAGTGGCTATTCAAGACACATGACAGGGAACAAAAGTCTACTCACAGATATAGCTGAAGCCAAAGGTCCCATGGTGATTTTCGGTGACAATGCAAGAGGGAAAACAATTGGGTATGGCTAATCACTAGAGGAAGTCTCTCCATCAACAAAGTTTCTCTAGTGAATGGCTTAAAGAGTAATCTTCTAAGCATATCCTCAATTCTGCGACAAAGGACTTATCTGTCAATTCTCCTCAACCAATGTCTCATCAAAGATCGTGAATCCTGCTCAACGATACTGACCGGCAATAGACAAGGAAACGTCTATGTCGTGGACTTAAATCTTCTAGGGAGATTCTCCAGCCTTTGCCTAGTTGCTAACAACGTTCGTGACAACAGTTGGCTTTGGCACAAGTGTCTCAGTCACCTCAACTTCAAGTGCCTCTCCAAGTTTTCCAAAGACGGGCTTGTCAAAGGTCTACCTACGGTGTCTGCCGACCATGACAGAAGTTGCAAAGCTTGCCAATTAGGAAAACTTTCCAAGTCTTCCTTCAAAAGAAAGTATGTCATGTCAACGACTAGACCTCTTCAACTTCTGCATATGGATCTCTTTGGACCTATCACTACAGTCAGTATCTCCGGAGACAAGTATACTCTTGTAGTAGTTGATGACTACTCTAGGTTCACCTGGATTGAAACAATGACTTCAAAAGATGAGACATATGATCTGGTCACCACTCTTTTCAGAAGACTTCAAATCCAAAAGCTTGAAGACATTAGTGACATCAGATCAGACAACGACACCGAATTCAAGAACAACGGTGTTGCAAGATATTGTGATGACCAACGGATCGGCCACAACTTCTCTGCTGTCGGAACTCCTCAACAAAATGGTGTAGCTGAACGGAAGAACATAACACTGATTGAAGCAGCAAGAACTATGCTGGCAGAAGCTAAACTTCCAAAGTATTTCTTGGAAGAAGCCGTCAACTCTGCATGTTTTACCCAGAATAGATCCCTGGTAAACAAGTTTCATAACAAAACTCCATATGAAATATGGAGAGGAAGAGCCCCAAACATAGGATTTTTCAAAATCTTCGGATGTAAATGTTTTATTCTATATAATGGAAAAGAATATATAGGAAAATTAGATTCAAAATCAGACGAAGGAATTTTTCTGGGCTATTCCAAACATTCAAAAGCATTTCGCATATTCAACAAAACTTCTTTAAAAATCTTAGAATCTGTGCATGTTACTTTTGATGAATATGATTTATTAGAGCCTCGAAAGGCTCTGAATATTGCTAATGATTCTGATGATGATGATACATGTACAAATAAAGCTTCTACTTCTACTTCACCTCAGAATCCTCCAACTGGAGACCCTTCCAGTTCTGCTAACCATGCACCTGCAGACTTCAACTCTACCGGTGCCAGCTCCAACTCTTCTGTTGACTCTGAACCCATCTCTTCTGTTTTACCCCCAAACACCTTTGCAGATCACTCACCCTTCTTGTTTACCAGAAAATGAAGGTTTCGAAGATCCTATCTCTTCTGACCCTGATTTTGGTGAATCAGCTTCTCTACCAACTCCAGAATCTTTAAGGGAAGAACCCACAAGAAGTGATCTTCCTCCAACTAATATTGAATCAAGAGATCATCCCATTCCCTAAATCATTGGTGATCTCAACTCAGGAGTTCGTACGAGGAATAGAGTTCGAGATGAGACTATGTTTGCATTCGCATTCGTGTCTGAAATCGAGCCAAAGAAGATTGATGAAGCTATCGAAGACCGTTACTGGATTGAAGCTATGCAAGAAGAGCTGAACCAGTTTGAAAGATGCAAAGTGTGGAGCTTAGTTCAAAGACCGATTGGCCATCCAGTTATCGGCACCAAGTGGGTTTTCATGAACAAGAGAGATGAAGATAGAAACGTCACCAGAAACAAAGCTAGATTGGTTGCTCAAGGCTACCGACAAGAAGAAGGAATTGACTTCGATGAAACATTTGCTCATGTTGCTAGATTAGAGACAATCAGACTCTTTCCAGCCTATGCTTCGTTCATGGACTTCAAAGTTTATTAGATGGATGTAAAGAGTGCCTTTCTCAATGGTGATCTTTAAGAAACGGTATATGTGGAACAACCTCCAGGTTTTGTCATCCAAGACAAGTAGGATCATGTCTACCGACTCAAGAAAGCACTCTATGGCATGAAACGAGCTCCCAGAGCTTGGTATGAAACTCTATCCAAGTTCTTAATTGAACAAGGATTTATGAGAGGAAGAATAGACACAACTCTGTTTATCCTCAAGCACAAAGGTCATTCTCTTCTGGTACAAATATACGTGGACGACATTATCTTTGGATCTACAAACCAAAGCCTGTGCAAAAGATTCGAGAAGCTTATGCAAAGCAAGTTCGAGATGAGCATGATGGGAGAGCTCACTTACTTTCTAGGCCTACAGATTCAACAGACTTCTGACGGGATCTTCATCAGCCAAACCAAATATGCAAAGGAACTCATTAAGAAATTTGGTCTTGATTCAGCAAAGGGATTTGAGACTCCAATGTCTACCGACTGCCATCTTGACAAAGATGAAAAGGGAAAGCAAGAGAACGTGACCATGTACCGAGGAATCATAGGTTCACTTCTTTACCTTACTGCCAGTAGACCTGATATTATGTTTGTTGTTTGTGTTTGTGCTAGATTTCAGGCAGATTCAAAGGAATCACATTTTCTTGCTGCCAAACGTATCATCAGATATATTTTAACAACTACAAATCTAGGTATTTGGTATTCCAAACGCAACAACTTCGATCTAGTTGGATACTCAGATGCAGATTATGCAGCCTGCAAAGTAAGCAGAAGAAGCACCAGTGGGACTTGTCAATTTCTTGGAAATAGACTTGTCTCATGGTCATGCAAGAAGCAAGGATCAGTTGCAAACTCAACCATAGAGACAGAATACATTGCAGCCAGCAGCTGTTGCTCTCAACTACTATGGATGAAGCAGCAACTAGTGGACTACAACATCAAGACTGCAAATTGCCCAACCATGTGTGACAACACTTCAGTTATTTCAGTCTCCAAAAATCCAGTGATGCACTCAAAGACAAAGCACATTGATATCCGTTATCACTTCCTCAAAGATCATGTGGAGAAAGGTAACATCAGCCTAGAATACGTTCCAACTGAACATCAATTGGCTGACATTCTCACCAAGCCACTGGATGCAACCAGACTTAAGCTCTTCACTTTCACCAGCGACAATGGTGAAATCTTCTGCAAAATCCAAGAGTGATAGCAGGAAGGAGTTTGACCCTAAGAAGGTCATACCACCTGGTTTGAACATCAACGCACCAGGGTACCCTCCGTTTCCGACTCATCATGACATTATAGTGGCTGTGGACCCGAAGCTGTATCTAACAGGCATGTGCATAGACCTTAAAACCGTCCGCACATTTATCGCAGGAGTCAGAGCCTGCGAAGACATGACTGCGTCTGAGGTTCTACCGCTATTTTGCCTCAATGACGACGACTACAGTATCCTCCTTTCCGAAGAATTTTATCAGAGGATGGTCATTGACCCCAAGACTCCGTCTACAATGCGTGGATGGATTCGAGGTAGACCCATTTCCATCTCTGCCAAAATGATTTCTAGAATCATTGGTGTAAGATATGGTGGAGACGTTAAGTTATCCATTGCTGAGGCTGACCATGCCTGGGAAGCAATGAGGGGGAGTTAATACTCTAAGGGAACCTCAAGGCAAAATGCTGAGGAATATATTCCCTTTGGATGTCTACTGCACCAGCCATCTGCTGGGCAAGGGTCTTCTGTTCAAGAATGGGGCCCACGACATGTTCACAACACAACAACTCAACCTCACAAGTGTTGTGTTTCTTCAGACCTAGCTCAACTACGGGGCCATCATCTACAAAGAGCTCCGGGGCTATGTTGAGAATGCGAAGGACAACCCCAATCTCAAGAGGCCTTTTGTCAGGCTAATCAATGTCCTTCTTTGGGACACAGAACAAATCAACTCTTCCGTCAAAGAAAATGAGCTCATTGTCGTGAGCAAGGACAAGCAGATGATGGCTACCTTCTTCAAGAAGTATGTCGATTATGAAAACAAGCAAAGGCAGCAACGTGGACTTCCCAACATTTCACTTGACAAAGTTTCCAAGCCTTCGTCGATGGTGGTCACGCGTTTCAACATGGACGCGTATGATGCTGCTAGCAAGGGCTATCGCGCTGCAGTAGACAAATTCAGAACCAACCTTGTTCGAGACATTCACCAGGAATCCAAGGATCTGGCTGACGAGTCTAAGCAGCTGTTGAAAAAAAAGATGGAAGCGGCCAAGACCAAAAGGGCAAGGGCGGAAGAAGAGGCTGAAAAGCTTCAAGCCAAGTGGATAAGGCAAGAGCTGAAGGCCGGCAGACGTGACAAGTCTGTTGGCAGCTCCTCTGCAGCTGCTGAAAAGCCTTCATCTCCCCAACCTTCTAACCCTGAACCACCAACCTCCACTCCACAGCCTTCTCCTCAACCCAAACGAAAACCCTCTTCCGACCAACCCTCACCTTCACCCAAACCCGAACGTAGGCGACTACGCAAAGGTCTTCCAACCGAGCCACCAGCAGACATTGCTACTTCTGCCGATGAAGCAGCTGAACCTTCTATTCAGTTGCTAAGGCGGAAAAAGAAGTCTACTGGCACCCAACCCTCTACCGTTTCACAACCCCATCCCACTAAGTCATCTACTCAGAGGGAATCAACCCCTCCGGAGGAGTCTATCCCTTAGGAGGAGCCAGACACAGGAGGAGCTTGCCAGAACACCCTCTCCACTTCCTCATTTACCCTTCAACTATTCACCCAACCCATCTACCCCTACCTCACCCTCTCATAACCCAACCAACCAAACTACACCATCCGAACGAACCCAAACCACACCCATTAAACCCCTAGACTCTGCTGCCTCGAAGTTCTTATTTGAACTCTCGTCGGTAGCAGATCTCTTCCCCCACCCCTCATCCTAACCTACCCTACTCAAACCCAAATCCCTTTTCTATCATGCTCCCTCTTTTTGGTTCTCCACCGACCCTCTACCTGAATCTTCAATGCTCAGTGACAACTCCGACACTGACATTGAATTAGACCAACCACATACCCCTCATCCCTCTCCGAAACCCAACTCCTCATCTACCCATACATTCCCTTCCCGAGACTCAACCTCTTCCGACTCTGCCACTCCTCCTCTCCAGTAGCCCTTCCGTCCCACTGCCTCTGCCGAAGCCACCTCTTCTGCCAGCAATGAGCATATTCATATTGGCCTGGAACCGTCTCTATCTCTACCAGCCTACACTGAAATTTTGTCCTGCCTGGACGCAATATACGACACTGTGAGAACTCACAAGCATCTCCACAGCTGTCGCTGAACTTGCCACTGTCACGTCCAAGGCAATGGATATAAATGTTGTTATCCTACGAAAATTCCAAGACGACATGTGGACCAAATTTGGGCAGATGAAGCATGACTTCACGGACGTCAACATCAACGTGGAAGCTCAACGCACGGAATGCGCACGGCTCTGCTCTACTCTGTTCTATGAGCTCTTTCACGCCATCACTCTCCATCTCGGCCACGACCGCCCGCCTATTCTCGAGCTCAACAAGATGGCTCTCAACCGGTCTTACGACGTGCTCAATGCTGAGCGTGAACGAGATCAGGCCATCACGGAGGAGAGACAAATGAGGTCTATCAACAAGACACTAATGGAAGAGATCAATCGTCTACGTGAAGAACTGGACTACCGATCTCGCTCCACAAGACCTCTTACCTCTGCCGATGAAGAGTATATCAGAAGAGCCGAAGAACTGGAGCGGCAAAGAAAAGACAAGGAAGCAACAGACAAATGCAAAGGGAAAAGACCATGATAGTTTTGTATCTTTTTCTCTCCCTTAACCTTTGTCTCTATCTTAGTTTTTGAAAAACTCTGTAATATTAAACTTCTCTTTTAAAATACAGAAGATTAATTGTCTTTCAAAAATGTCTACTGCTTATATTCTTGCTATTTCAATTCATATATCAACTTAGAATTTAAACACCCAGTTTAAATCCTTATTTGAACTGTTTACTACTAATCTGTGTGTTGTTATTTTCATCTCTTCTGATTGTTAGCACTTAGATTAGATTTTACACTTGAGGTGTTCTTCTGTTTGATAGATGCATGTCTGCCGTTTTAAAACTAAAATACTTTTTGACATGCTATTATCTATCATATAGTTGCTTATAGCCCTCACTTGTAAGTAATGATGACCAGATGCAAATAGGAGGAGATTGTTGTTTCTCATTTGTTTTGATTTATATATGTTCATACATTACATTAGGTTTTATACATTAGTGGCTAATTGGGTTGCGTATCAATTAGCATGGCAACTGTGTATAGAACTTTGCCATAGAATAGTTTTATAGGCTTCACATGTAAGGGTGGCAATTTGAGGTACGACACGATTGACCGACATGAACACGGCACGAAATTATAGGGTTTGGGCTGGGACTTATCGGGTTCGGGACATTATAGGGCCAACACGATAAGGCACGATAAAAAAATGGGTTGTTATCGGGCTGGCTTGATAAGCACGGTAAGGCACGATAAGACACGATAACTAAAATATATATGTTTTAAAAATATATTTTTAAAAATTTACTAGTGGTTATTCACTTCTTTCGAATTATTTTCATGATTATTTCATAGTTTTATCATTTAAAAATTTATGACTTTTAAACTACTTGACTATTTATATAGATAAATTTTTAAAATATGTATTAAAAAATCAAAATTATATATTTTATAATGTTTATTGGGCTTAACGGACCTGACTAAATAATTCGTGTTTTTTTGCTTATCGTGCCTATCGTGTCGTGTCATATTTTTCGTGTTTTTATCGTGTCGTATACGGGTTTTAATATTAGGCACGATAAGCTTATCGTGCCGTGTTCATGTTCGTGCTTATCGTGTCGTGTTGTTATCGTGCCGGCCCGATAACAGCCCAGCACGACCGATTTGCCACCCCTATTCACAGGTTCAGCGGAAGACTTCAACAAAGCTTAAGGGGAAGACTTCAACAACGCTTCACCGGAAGACATCATTCAACATCCAGCGGCAGACCTTGTCTGCACGTGTTCAAGCATGACGTGCACAGGCACCAAGTCTTAGTGGATTATTTAAATTCATCTTTTATCAGTTTCAATTTGAATTAATCCATCCCTTGACTTCTCAGACACGCTTGACCAGCTTTCCGAAAAGCAAGAAGACTTTCGTCTACTGAACAATGACAGAGCAGGTGAACAGACTGACACTTACAGTTTGTACCAACTATTGCAAGTCTGATATTCTGATTGCTCACCTACCAACTCCCTACTCAGTATCAGTGAAGACGAAATCCACAAGACTGGTCCATGCATTTAATGCATTCAACCTAATAGAGTTGTTACACTTCGTCTTCTCCAACGAATCTCTCAAATGCCCCTGCTATAAATACTGTCATTAAAGAATAAAGAACTATCCAACCGTCCAGTCTTGAATTGCTTTGAAATTCTCCAACACTTATAGTCTTTATACTCAGTGCATTCAAGAGATCGTTAACTAATCAAGAAGTCCTCGACATCAATCAAGAAGATTTGCATCAACAGTTATCTTTAGCTTCTGATTGTTGTTCTTTAAACTATTCTTCTGCACAATTGAATATCTTGTTTATCTAGATATTCAATTCCGAAACCCCCAAACACAAGTCAAATATTTTGTACACGATCCATTGGATATATTCTTTGTAATAGAACTAGTGGAAAACATAGTACACATTTAAATCCAAGGTTGACTACCTTGGTGGTGGACGTAACACTCTTTATAGTGTGAACCATCTCAAAAGACTTGTGTCCTTTCATTACTGTTGATTACCTGCTTTGAACTATTTCATATCTCTTAACTCATCTCTTCAACAACAGACTTGAGTATTCAGCCAAGTCTACCGGTAGTGCTTCACCAGCAGACTTGAACTGTCTTCCTTACAAGACTTCCGCTACTTCAATCTCATTAATAGATTGTAAGTGCTTGTTTTAGGAACCTATACGAAATGTTTTTAAGTGTCTAATAAGCTATTCAACCCCCCCCCTTCTAGCTTATTATTGTGCCCTTTGGGACTAACACCTCCATAACGGTTGGGCCGGCCCTGCTGCGTACCGATTAGTGTGGCAACTTCTTTGACAAGTGGCTAAGAGGGATACTTTGAAAACTCACCACCAGCAGACGTGCTGTAGTATCAAAGCTTTTCAAAGAACTCGCCACCAGCAAACTCATCAAGTGCATCACGGAAATACTTTGAAGACTAGCTACCAACAAACTTGCTACGGTTTGAATGTTCACAACAACAACCAGTAGTCCTTCCTTACAAAGAAGATTCACTATTGAACTTCTTACTAGCAGACTTAGTTCTGCACGTGCTACAAAGAGACAGACCTGTAGTAGATCAAGACAAGACAAATGTGTTCAAATTTCAAGAGAAATTCAAATCTTCATGAAGCCTGACACCTGTGATGCTGCAGATCTTTCTCTCACTCACGTGGTCCGAAGAAAGTCAAAGGAATCTACTTTATTGGACAGACCACCTGAGAATGCATCAGATGTCAGACTCACTTTTCAGAGACTTATCAATACAGTCTAACGGGCAACCAGTTCAGGATCTGCAAGACAAAGCTTTTATCCAACAGTAAAAGATCTAGTGAACAACATCTCTATCCGACGGATTTCAACAACGACATTCTTCTAACGGATAGAAAAATCATCTTCATCTCTCAACGATCAACTTACCCTGGTCTATAAAAGAAATTTCCCATCCTCTTCTTCGAAAACAACAGTGTGAGCGCAAAAATCGAATGGAGCGAACACATCAGTGAACAACTGATCTACATCAAGAACTTCAAAGAAGTTGTAAGATCTATAAGAGATCGTCATCAACAACGCATCTCAGATCTTCACAGACAAGTTGCAGTGAGCTTTCCAGACCTTAGCAAAACACTCTCTGTGGATTGCAAATGAGAAACACTTTGAAGAAGAAGAGAGAGATCAGAAACTTCAATGGACAGAGATCGGTGTCTTGGTCAAGAACCCAGTTCTTGATTTGAGTTCTTCACCCTTCTTCGAAGAACTCAACCTCTAGCTGAAGCTTCAGGACTTTATTCCTAAAGCTAGAGGTCAAGCTCTTGGATCGATTTGAAGATTGATTTCAGATGGTGCCCAAGGAAGATGAAGAGCTGTCTGTAAATATTGCATTCATATCTTCAGATTTGTATTCACATACAAATGCTGTTGATTATGTAATTATCAATCATCATAGAAGGACGAGTGTTATGCACTCAATCGTTCAAATATTTTATATCTGAACGACCTTCAATAGTGTCTTCTCACATCAGTCTCTCGTTCTCGTCTCCTATTGTCCTCTTTACTTAAGAGTTTGTCTATGAACATTTAAGTAAAGATTAAGGCTTGAAATGACGAGGACAGAAACTGTACTTAGAGTATCTAGGCTGATGTATTCTGTAATTTATCGTTGAATAAATTTAGAATTTCTTCCAATTGATTTATCTTCCAGTCCTTACATCTCTATGAGCTTTTATATATAAAATGATTTATCCTTTGAAAAACTATTCTCTAATGATTTCCTAAATCTGCATTCGGAAGAAAAATTAAGTGTGCTGTTGTTCTGATCATATATTCGTGTATAGCCACTTAATACTTCTCTAAATCTAAGCCTAACTATTTTCGCTGCTTAAACTCTTTCAAACATTCTTTTGATTTAAACGGCAGTTCACCAGTAGAGTTCATAACTCTTTAGTGAGCAAGTCTGTTGTTCCTCAATACCAGTAGATCTGCTCAGCGTGATAATTGTCTATGCCTTTAAAACTTATGCTTTAATTATATAAAAGAAAGAAAAGTTTTAAACGGCCCCATATGCTATTCACCCCCCTCTAGCCTATTTGAGCAATCATGTGGACCAACAAAATACTTCCAAAAGTAATCAAAAGTCCATAATTAAGTTGGACAAAATCTTTAGTAAGATCCTTGAATTATATTAGGAAAATAATTTATGAAACAAATCGTTTATTTCTTAACATTATGTTTCCTTTGAGTTGTTGGATTCTTATTTGTGTAGGATTCTACCTCTAGCTTGTATATATCTATATTATAAAAGAGCTCAGGGTCTAACTGATGGTTCAGATTGATTCGTAAGTATGTGATTTACAAATGAACCCCTCAGATATGAGTTATGTTTGAATTAATCCTCTACAATTACATATAAAACCTTTTAGTTGTGGGTTTTGTTTAAATTATCCTCTCAGTTATGAGTTTTGTCTATCCGGATCATTCAATGAACTAATCACATACTGATATCGTGGCTATGACACGGACACATATACTAGTATATATGTGAAGATCACGTCTAGGCTGATACACGAAGCTCAGAGATACAGGCTGAACACACGCATAAATATAGAGAAAGCTGAAAGCTTCGCTACTGAAAATCTGGATGTAGCTCCGGGTACAGCTTCACCCGAGCTACATCGCTGCTGTTGCTGTTTGCTTTCCTAGTTTCTAGGAAGCTTATTTTTTTAATCACACATTTTCTATACCGTATTTTTGTGGATTTTCATCTCCAGACTTGTTGTCTTGTGAGATGTTTGGTATTTTGGTGATTTCACAATTTGTTTTGTTAAACACATAATCATTTTTAGTGAAATCTTTTTGGTCATAAGACTGGTTGTAGAATGTTTGATAAACTTCCGTGTTTATTATTACTTTAATTGTTTAAAGTCTTTCGCTATTTATATATTTGACTTTCTGGTCAATGTACCTCAAGGTGTAGCTACAGTACAAGCTACATCACGAGCCGCATTGACAAATTCTTTAAATCCTAACTACTATTGATCTTTCAATTATGAATACTAAAAACATGTTAATAAATATTTATCCTTTAGAATTAAATGTAATATTCACTTCCATTAATTTGCTTCACAATTGCACGATAGTTTCCGGCCGGATAAGTTTTTTAATATCATACCAATTTTTACCTATACTAACATGCAAAGTAAATAAATAAATATATATATATATATATATATATATATATATATATATATATATATATATATATAACTATCAATTTTAGAAATGTGTTAAGCATGAAATCAAAAAAAAAAAACATGAAAAAAGCTAAAATAAGGGCCCTTTTCGGCAACTGAAATTCATCAAATGTATAAACAGCCACGAAATCTCCTGGGGGCCGCTTTAGATGCCCGAATATTCGACTCTGAGGGACGAGTTCGCAGCTAATGAGCTATAATATTTAAATAATAAGATCTCGAGAAAGCTATAGAAATTCCCCAAGTAAGACTATGAAAGGAAGATGAGATGCTGATTGACTGACTTTGCAGTAGTAAGAGACCTCTTTTCCTATTCACAAGTGCAGGATGTCTTTCATCATTATCAGTTAGCTCATTAGCTGCGAACTCGTCCCTCAGAGTCAAATATTCGGGCATCTAAAGCGGCCCCCAGGAGATTTCGTGGCTGTTTATACATTTGATGAATTTCAGTTGCCGAAAAGGGCCCTTATTTTTGCTTTTTTCATGTTTTTTTTTTTTGATTTCATGCTTAACACATTTCTAAAATTGATAGTTATATATATATATATATTATGATTTATTAAAAAAAACCATATAATGGATTAGTGGCGAATTGAAGGCATATTTTTTTGGAAAGAGGGTCAGATTTTAGACAATCTTATTCTCAAAATAGACTTCAATAGTTCTTATCCCTCAATTCCACAAAGAATTCACATTTGAAAAAAAAAATTTAATTATTGTGTGTGTCTATATTTATAAGTTTAATGTTTGAGTATAGTCAACATATTTATATCAATGTGAAAGATAAAGTTGAAAAGGTTATAAAATTATATGCATAATAAGTTTTAAAAGTTAACATTTTAAGTGAATTATTTCATAAATAAAATAAGAAACTCTTTGTCTAGATTGAATGGAGTATACAGCTAAAGATAAATATATTTTTGTTATAATTGAAGTTGGGAGGGTCAAAATTTCTATGTAGTTTATAAATAGGTCAAATAACGAATTTCCCCCCCCCCCCAAAGTTGCCACCTAGTCACTTAGTCCCACCTAAATTATGTTTTACATCAAAATCATACTTGACATTGCCAGTTTTCCTATTTTGCCCCCTAAGTAAGACGCCTGTTTCATTTGTAACGTTAAACAGCACATGCGGGGGTAAAAAGGATACTTCCATTATGAGGGCTCATAAAGAGAAGAAAAATTGGGAGTAACCTAAGAACCTTTGCCCAAGATTTGTTTCGATCAGAGCTATCTTGAGCACCATATTATCCCAACAGAAGCATTTCGCCATGGATGAAAAGGAAGCAATGTGCTTTTGTAGGAGGAAACACTTCACGCAAGACAATACCCATTCTTTATTTATACCCTCAATTTTTCGTCCCTTTGTGAGCGCTCATAATGGAAATGTTTTTTTACCACGCACGGTGTTACAAATGAAAGGGTCATTTGACTTGGGGGCAAAATGGGAAAACTGGCAACGTCAAGTATAATTTTGACACAAAACGTAGTAGTTTGGGTGGGACTATGGAATTGGGTGGCAACTTTGGGGAAAATTTTTATTTGACCTTGTAAATATATTTAACTAACAATTCATCGCGATTCCAAAGGGTATCCAAAACCAACAAGTTGTATTTCATCGAATAGTTTATATTCATAACAGCACAAAGTTGACTCTATATATTTTGAATCACACAAACATACACAAAAAAAAGGGAAAGGAAAGGATTGAGACGAAGAAGGAAAGAGCATGCTCTGAATCAAGAAGCAAGAATCACTAATTCTATGAATCTCCTTCAATTAATTGCATCAGAGCAGTTTTGGATGCTTCTCTACATACCTATAGTAATGGAAAAAGATAAAGATGGTTCCAAATGCTTTCTTTCATATCTTCTTCGTCTTTCGTCCGGGGGGTGGGGTATTTTATGACGAAAATTATAAAAGTGACTTAAGCGACGGAACCCCATGATAATTACTCTCGTATAAATAAACTCTACATCTTATTTAGGTCTTGCATATCATATTTTGCCAATTTGTTATGGATGATTAAATTGCTAAACAAACGAAATACTACATATATCCCAAAATTGTTATCTTATTTAACCCGTATATGGATGAAAGAAAGATAATTGACTTGGTTATTAATATTAGTTTTATGTGTGATTTTTTTTAAAAAAATTCATGTATATGTGGTTAATAATTAAAATAAATTGAAATGTAAAATAAAATATTAAAAGTGCTGTTTTTTAAAGAAAATAAAACAATTATTTTAATATAAAGAATAATGAAAGCATGACAATAAACAAGCAAACCTGTTTGGTCTACTGTTGGTCTACTAGGTCAATCTATATTATAAAACAGCTAGGTAATTGATTAGAGCTATTTAGAGGTTGAGATTAAATTATCTTTAAAAATTTAACGGTTGAGATTCACCCTCACATTCACATGTATGAGTAGTTATCCATTTTTAACCCCTTACAATTAATATTATGAGCAGACACCCTTTTTTCTTCTCCTTATATTTTATCTTCATATTATAAAGTCACACCCTGCGATTAATCTTCTGTCACCCCTTATAAAACATCAATCCCTCAACCATCACTTGAAACAATGTATCCCTCAACTGTAACATTTTTTTAAATCGCACCTTCTATTTAAGCACTGTCATTTCAATTGACGAAATCTGATACCGTGCCATAGGCACGGGCATGAACATCTAGTAATATCTACAAAAATGCTATGCATATATTGCTGATCCACATTGGCCAATGCAGTGGGCATCATGGATGACGAACTCATAAATGAGAGAGATTGTGATTTATGATGGCACAATCTAGTCCAAAAGTTGCGTGGGCGTTACTTTATCAAACCACTAGATCATCGTGTTTATATTTGTGACACGATGTAGTATAACTGATTTCGTTAATTAAAATGATACTTTCTCTGTCCCTAAATTATCGTCCTCCTTTCTTTTTTCGTTCGTCCCAAAATAATTGTCAATTTTGAAACTTACCTTTTTAGAACATCACGTTTACCACTTTACCCTTACTTTTTCACTCTACTTTAATTATGTGCCACATATACATGGACATTAAAGAAAACTATACATTAAACCAATATAAATAATCAAGTCAATTACTTTTTCTTAAACTATGCGCCGGGTCAAACAGGACGATTATTTAGGGACGGAGGGAGTATATATATATATATATATATATATATAGAATGTACGATTTAAAAAAATATTAGAGTTGAGGGGTATATTGTTTCAAGTGATAGTTAAGATATTAATGTTTTTTAAGAAGTGACTGTTAAGAAGATTAATCGCATGGTGTGACTTTGTAATGTAAAAATAAAATATAGGAAAAAGAAAAATAGATTACTAATCATAATATTAATTGTTATGGGTGACTTGTAATAGTGAAAGAAATAATAGAAAGTTAAAAATGGATAACTACTTACATATGTGAATGTAAAGATAAATTTCAACCGTTAAATTTTTGAAGATAATTTAATCTCAAACTTTGAAGAGCCCTAGTCAATTGTACATGTGCAAACCTAGCTATTTTATAATATAGAGTAAATTTATTGTCAGTGTCTATGATACGGTGTCAGTATGGATGTTATTAATGTATGAAGCAATCATGATGCGAATAAATTAATAAATGACGATATCTCAAAAATCAAAGAAATTGTGTAACTCATCTAAAAAGAGTATAATTAAGCTTCCAAAAGCACTCTCTTTCTCTCTCTCTCTCTCTCTCTCTCACCAACCCTACACATGTTAATTAAAATAAAATTACATATGAAATTTTCAACATATAGAACCCATAAAATAAATTGAATGAGATAGAGTGAACTAACAAAATACTATTTTGAAATCGAAATCACAAAGATTTCAGACCAATAAGGAAAACTTAGTAAAAAATTAAAAAAGAAAGAAATTAATATACAAATATTTAAAATTACAAAACTTACGAAAAAACTTTTTTTTAAAAAAATTAAATCTAAATTGAACAAAATTAAATTGAGATTCAGTTAATTACCATAACAAACAATTAAAGAGACTATAAACTAAATATTTGTAAACAATAAATCGAGGCCGGACAAAAAAAAAACACGCTGGAAAAAAATTAAATTGATTATTTTTTTAAAAAAATCTAGGTCGGACATACAAAAAAATTCAGTTCCGTCAAATGTAACTGTACGTTTGTGGAGAAGAAAATGGATAATTATGATCCTAATATCTCTATAAAACAATAACTATAATTGTAAAACCGTAATATAGGAGGGGAACAATTCAGAGAGAAAAAAAGGTTGTTCGCAAGCTTGAAAACCCAAATAAATCACAGCCGTAAGATCTCGTTAAAAATCAAAACATGGCCTCTAAATAGTCATAGTCAATTATACATGTGCGAACCTAATTGTTTTATAATGTAGATAGGAGTATCAATACTCCCTCTGATTTCAAATTATCGACCTCGTTTCTTTTTTCCTCTTTCAAAACTCTCTTTTAAGAAAAAAAATTATTTTACTATTTTACCTTTGCTTTTTTACCTACTTTAATTATGACTACACGTTCAAGGACATTAAAGAAAACCACACATTTCACTAATATTTATAATACATTCAATTACTTTTTCTTAAACGATGTGTCGTGTCAAATCGGGCAATAATTCTAAAAAATGAGGGAGTACCAACATAAATAATGTGAATATGAAATAAATTAAATATTACTCCCTCTGTTTTTAAAATATTATCCGCTTTGACCGGACACACTGTTTAAGGAAAAAAACAATTGATTGTATTATAAATATTGGTGAAATGTGTAGTTTTCTTTAATGCTCTTAAGTACATGACCATAATTAAATTAGGTATAAAAAAATAAGTGTAAAGTGATCAAAGTGTTTTCCTAAAAGGGAAACTTTTAAAAGAGGAAAATTATTTAAGAACAGACAAAAAATAAAAAAGATGACGATAATTTGAAAACAGATGGAGTAATTAAGATTTACACCTTTTTTAAAAAAAATGTCTTTAATGCAAATGTGGATGTGTGGTGTAGATATGATGTGTCAACCAAATTTGTTCATATTATGGATAATAATGTCAATTTTTTAACATTTTACTGGAGGATGTAGATACATCCTAGTCATCTTTCTTTTTAAAAACGCTTTCAATTAGTTGTTCTATTTTCTTTTATTTTTTCGTCAAAATTCATTTTAGTGATAAAATATATGCCAAAAAAATCAAATCTAACATTTTAATTGAAGAAATTTATTTTGATTGAATGTGAATGAAAGAAGAAAAATTATCACATATAATTAAGAGTGTTAATTATCAAGCGAAGTTAAATCAAATCACAGTTTGAGCTGTTAAAATGAGTTAGGTCCGTTAGGCTAGCTCGCCCAACCACCTAATTTACCTAAATGGGGTGGATTTGGTTGGGAAAACATGAGCCCACTAGGAGATGACTCAAACGGGTTGAACCCATGGCGGTTGTAGATTGGCCCGCCATTTACTAATTGCAAATAACACAAACCACAAGTTGGAAACTATGAGTTTAAATCATTTTTGCTCAAAATTTGAGATTATTTTTTTATATATGAAATATTAATAAATGATTATAAATTCATTAAAAAGTGCACTTACAACAACAACATATG
This sequence comes from Codonopsis lanceolata, assembly GCA_013146195.2. Taxonomy (NCBI): domain Eukaryota; kingdom Viridiplantae; phylum Streptophyta; class Magnoliopsida; order Asterales; family Campanulaceae; genus Codonopsis; species Codonopsis lanceolata. The sequence goes on from CM028380.1 coordinate 49,159,505, forward strand.
AAAAAATAAGATAGATCAATAGCAATATTTACGGAAAGAAAGATAATAAGAACATACAAAAAAAGTAATAATAAAATGATTTTTTATTTCTATTTTTTCCTCGTTTATATTATAAATATCTGAGAAAATTATTAAAAATGATATTTAGTATATAACTTGAGCTACCCGGCCCAATAGGCCCAGGTTGTAAGCCACATTTTTGGCACATGGCTCCCGTTACCAGCTTGCGAGCATTCAGATGTCAAAGTTACGAGGAAGGGACAGAATGGTTCTTACGTATCTCGGGAAAAACCTTGGTCTTTGGCGAGCAAGAGATGTGATCGAGCTGGGGGCTAAACCAGCGAGCATAATTAAGTTGCGAGCAGGGGTTGCAGTGCTCGCTAGTTCACAAGCTGTTACTAGTTGAGGACGGTTATGTCCGGGAAAATCTTCATTTAGACCGTTGTGATTAATGGAGGAGTTAATAGGGCAGTTAATGTGCCCACCATTTATGCCATGATCATTAGTAGGCAGTTATGAGCAGTTACGCTCTCCGGCAACTATAAAAGCCCCGGAAAATGAAGGGGAGAGGTATGCGATTTCTACTCTCTAGCTGAAACTCTGCTAAATTGAATACGTACTTGCTGAGCTTTGTACTAATTCTTACGCCGGAGGGCCTTTGCAGGGAGTGCCCCTGCCTAGTTTACAGTTTGTTCATTTCATTTGCAAATTTGGGCTTTGAGAGCATTAGATACGTTGAAAGTCAGGTATCTTGATTGGATTGATCCAATGCGTTCAAGAGATTTTGGACGCATCATAACTATAGAAAATATAAAATTTTAAATGAATTTTGAGTTTTTTGTGTTATTTATAATTAAGAGTATTTCTTTTAAATTAATTGAGAAAAAAAGCTGATCGGTTTACCTCCCTAATCCACAACACACGATGAGTTGAATTGGATTAATAACTTACAAGCCCGCCATATATTTTTGTTGACTCGACCCACCCACTAAATAATGAGTTATAATAAGTTGCAGCTTGGCTCGTCCCACCGGGCCCTCGTACGATTTCTTCATAGAGGTGATCGAAATAGCGATTTGACTGAGTCTATAAATGATTAAATGTCAAGAACCGAATTGAGTGACAATCGGGACTCGGGAGTAAAAGACAATGTCGGCTACCACGTGAGTGTGGACTACAGCCATGCCACTCATATACAGATTCATCATGAATAGTAAACTGTTAGAGCGTGACAGTGGTACGTTACACCAAATCAAACAAAATCTTAATTTTTAATAATGTATCTAAATAAAATTTAATTCAATTCTTATTAAATAGATTTTTTGTAAGATGATTTTACGAATCTTAATTCGTAAAATAGAACATTGGAGCCATAATCTCTCATAACTCAACACCCAAATACACGGTGAGTATGATAAAGAGAATCCGTTTAACAAAAAATATATGTAAGACCGTCTTACATAAGTTTTTACCTTCTTATTATTATCTATATTATAAAACAAATCAGGGTCTAATTGGTGGTTCTGATCGAATTGTGCAAAATACGATTGGCGGACTAGATTGATTCGTAAGTATGTGAGTTACAAATAAACGCCTCAATTATGAATTATATTTGAATTACTCATCTATAATTACATAAAAACTTTCAGTTGTGAATTTTGTTTGAATTATCTCATATACTAATTTATATCAATATAAGATACAAATAAAAACAAAATCAAACTCAATCAAACCAGACTAGCCTAATATAAAACGATCGTCTTTTAGCCAAAAAAAAATTCACAAAATGCTTTGTTAGAGAAAAATTAAAAAAAAAAATGGCCGACAACCACACAGACCGGGCTGATAGGGGTGGCAAACATGCTTTTCACGTCACCCCCTAGGCGGTCCTCCCTATTTTCTAATTATCCACGGTTTTGTGATATTTTCAGTAATCAAAAAATGCATTTTTTTAAAAAAAATCATATTTTTATCTATAAATAAAGACTAGGTTTGTCTCATTTTGACACAAAATGATGTTTTAGGAAAATTTGATATTTCTCTCCCTCTCTCTCTCTCCTTTCTCTCTTTAAATTTCATATAATTAACCATTTTTATATTAATATAAATATTATTTGAATTATAATAAATAAATTCTATTTCAAATTTAATATTATTATATTATACAAAATATCAAATTATTGTAGTTATTTCAAATTTAATATTATTAGAAATAATAATTTATGAATTATAAAAAATATTATTTATATTTATAAATAAATAAATATTTCAAATTTAACAATTTATGCAATAATATATTACTATTTGTTAATATAAATTGAAAAATGATATTAAATTAATGTAGATAAAAATAGTGTGATACTAAAGTTATTAAAGATAAAGATATTGAGGTATCTGAAAGTATTGGATTATGTGCCACAGTTGGAAATGTTTTTTTAATTTTTAATCAAATAAGTATTAAATAGATTATTTTATTTGTATTTAATGGATTACGTTTGATTTGGATGGTTTTGATTGAACTATTAACCATGTTCTTAAATATAGAGCACCGGTGGGTAAACTTTAAATTTGATTAATCTCACCATTGGTTCTTGACGTTGGATTATTCTGATAGTAATCTTTCTAACAATTTAAAAAAAATTGAGTCCTAAAACTATTAAATTTTCATAGCTATAGTTCATTTAATAAATTTCGTTTATTCAGAACCGTTAAATCGAACATGTGTCACCCACATCCAGTTTAATTTAATATTTTCTACGCTCCTCTCAAAACAAGGTCATCTTGCTCCCAGCCTTCTTAAAAAGTGCCGTCATATTCACATCTTAAGCCGACGGCACCAGTGCATCCAAAATCCCTGGCGCAATAATTGGGCATCCTCTATGTTATAAATTCTACACAACTTCTTAATTAGATCTCACTGCCACTTACACATTTTTATCTTTTTATCCACTTAAGAATATATCTTCTCATTGTATAATCTTCTTACATAACTTCTTACATAAAAAATATTAAATTTAACATCATCTAATAAAAACAAACCCCCCCTAACTCCACCCCCCACACATACCTGAGAAAGTGGACGACTGTCCTCTCACTTTCTCTCATTTCCCTATGTGAATAGTATATTCTTAAGTGGGAAGTTTTTTTACCTTCCTCTCTCCTACTTGACAAATAAAAATGTGTATAATGGAAAAATTTTGATAACTTCTTAATAGAAAGTTGGTTAAGAGTAGATATTTTTGAAAGTCGGAGATGCTCCGAGAAATTGTACGAAATCTGTTTAATGGACTTGCTATATATGAGACTAGTCAAGCTTGGTTTTTTAAAGCTCGATATGTGAAAGGGCAAGGTTTCTCTTAATTAAAGAAGAAAAAGACGATGATAAAGAGGGCAAAATAGGTATTTAACCTATGTTAACGTCCAAACTTAACGTCCATCCAAAATTTGGGTTAAATTGCAAGATAAGTCTAGTACAGTGGCCATCCCAAAAATTTTGACGTCTAAGTGGCCTAATTGCAATTTTTCGAAAAGTACAGTAGTCCAAAGGTGTGTTTTGCCTATTAAATATTCTGTATATATCTACTATATTTAGATCCCTAGTTTATAGCCTAAATACTAGGTAGGTTAACCTAATTAATAGGATTGTAATCCATGTATATATATGTTTCCTGAATGCAATACAAGACTCACAGATTGATATCACTTTCATGGTATCAGAGCATACCCTAGTCTAATTTCTTTCGCTGCATTCTCTTCTCTTTTCAACCTTCAATGGCCGACAAAACAACCTTCCATCCAGCTCTTACTATTACCAACATTAAGAACTGTATTCCTATCACCCTTGCGATGGAAAAGGTTCAATATACCTCGTGAGCAGAACTCTTCAAAATCCATTGTCATGTGTATCAAGTAATACACCACATCATTCCCCCAAAGCCCGACTCTACAGCCACAACCTCTACCAAGGCTGTTGAAGTGGATCCCGAGTTACGGTCTCGCATTGATGCCATCGTCATTCAGTGGATCTACAACACCATCTCCAATGATCTTATGGAGACCATCATTGCAACAGATGCCATCACGCAATAGGCATGGGAACGGCTCGCTGGCATCTTCCAAGACAATAAGCACACACATGCTTTGTATTTGGAGAACCAGTTCAATCACGTCCAGTTGGATACTTTTCCTAACGTCTCTGCCTATTGCCAAGAACTGAAGATGTTGGTTGATCAACTCTCTAATGTCGGTGCACCGGTTTCCAACCAAAGGTTAGTCTTACAGTTAATTGCGAGTTTAAACGACAATTATGATGGTATTGCAACTATAACTCAGCATAGTACTCATTTGCCTCATTTCTACGAGGCCTGTTCCAAGCTCATTCTTGAATAAACTCATAAAGCTAAACGCGTGGCTACTACAACCGTCGATGCTGACACGACTCTCTACTCTTCGAGCTCTCCTCCGACAACCAACCAACCCTCTGCACCAGGCTCGAGTGACCCTCCTTTTCGTCACAACATTGGGCAGCAACACAACCAATCACGTGGATACAACAGAGGTCGTGGTCGTGGCAGAAATTATCATGGCGGTCGGAATGGCAGTCACAGCCGGGGTCACAAATAGCAACCTCGCCCATGATAAAACCCACCACCATGGGCTTCATTCTCCCCTTAGGGTTGCTTGGTGACCGAACACCTGGACTCCCCCCTTTATCCGTACCCGTCTACATCCCCCCATCCACCATCTCCTCAGCTGGGTATTCTTGGCCACCGTCCTCAGCAGTAGCAGGCTCACAGTGCATCACAAGACTCCTCATCCAGTTATGTGCCAACTGACATTGAAGCTGCGTTGCACACCATGTCTCTACGTCCTCCTGACGATACTTTCTGCATGGACACAGGCGCCACATCCCACATAACGGCCTCAAACGATACTCCCTTGTCTTATTTTCATTCGAGCATTTTAAATCTCCATATACTTGTTGGCAATGGACAAAGCATCCCAATCTTAGGTTCTGGACACACATCTCTTCCTCCCCCCATCCACTTTTCCTTTTAAATATTGTTCTTCATGCTCCACATATAGTTAAAAATCTTATATCTGTTCGTCGTTTCACAATTGATAATAATGTATCTCTTGAATTTGATCCTTTCGGTTTTTCTGTGAAGGACTTTCCCACGGGAATTTCACTAATGAGATGTAATAGCATCGGGGTTCTCTATCCGGTTACTAACAGCCTTTCAGTCACACATCTCCGTCTGCTTTTGCTACCATCTCTCCTTCTCGATGGCACATTCGTTTGGGCCATCTGAGCGACACTATTTTGTGCTCCCTTAGAAATAACAGTTTTATTCAATATAGACATGTTAAACATTCTATTTATGAACCTTGTGTTTTTGGAAAAAAAGATTAAGTTGCCATTTTATTCTTCTTCTTCTTGCATTTTCATGCCATTTGATATTATGCATAGTGATTTGTGGACCTCTCCTATTTTAAGTTCGACTAGGCATAAATATTATCTTTTACTTTTGGATGATTATTCTAATTTTGTGTGGACTTTTCCCATTGGTCAAAAGTCCCAAGTTTACTTTCTTTTATCCTCTTTCTCTAAATATATTCACACCCTGTTTGCTTGTCAAATAAAATGTTTCCAATGCAACAATGGCAAGGAATTTGACAATACTCTTTTTCGAAAATTATGTTCTCAAAATGGCATGCATTTCTGTTTCTCTTGCCCTTACACTTCTCAACAAAATGGAAAAGCCGAAGGTAAATTACGCACCATAAATAACTTGGTTCGCACCATCCTTGCTCAATCCTCTCTCCCACCTTCTTTTTGGCATCACGCTCTAGCCATGGCTACTTATCTCTTAAATATTCTCCCCACAAAATTCAAAATCACAAATCCCCGACTCATCTCCTCTATAATTGGGCCCCTACCTATGACCATTTACGTGTATTTGGTTGTTTATGTTATCCCCTTCACCCTTCCACCATGATAAATAAACTCCAACCCCATTCTACTCCTTGTGTATTTTTAGGATATCCGTCTAATCATCGCGGGTATAAATGCTTCGACCTCTTGAGCCGTAAAATCATTATTTCTTGTCATGTTTTATTTGATGAAACTCAATTTCCCTTTGCTAAACTAAATACACCTACTCCCGCCTCATATGACTTTATATCTAGTGGCATACACCCCTATTTCTTCCCCACTATCCATCACAAATCTGCCCCAAGTCCACCAAATGCCTCTCTAAGCCCACAGCCGGCTCCTTCGAGTCCAGCGCGGCCCACATCTAGCTTCATCTCTTCTCAGACCACACCTTCTCCGTCTGGTCCAGTTTCCACTTCGCCCCAGACTACAGTGCCTCCTTCTGGCCCAAGTTCCTTGAAGTCTTCCCCAATTCCCCTTTCCCTAAGGCCCAATCCTTCTTCCTCCCTATCTTCCATTCCTACGATCCAATCAGCCAATGTTCCCCAAACATCATAACATTCCCCAAACCTAATTACTGCTCATGTTCTAATCTGGACCATAGAAACTCGTGGCATACATGGCATTTTTAAACCTAAAGTTCACTACAACTTGACTGTTTCTCTCCCTCCATTTCCTATTCCTAAAAATCATGTCTCCGCCTTGTCCAATTCTAATTGGGGTTCCGCATTGCGTGATTAATACACTGATCTTATTAAAAATAACACGTGGGAGTTAGTTCCTCGTCCGTCTAATGTTAATATTATTCGTTCTATGTGGGTTTTTCGTCACAAACTTAATTCTGATGGTTCCTTTGAGTGACACAAAACTCGTCTTGTTAGTGATGGCAGGTCTCAGCAAGTTGGTATTGATTGTGATGAAACCTTTAGTCCAGTGGTAAAACCGGCCACCATTCGCACCGTGTTAAGCATCGCCTTATCTAAATCCTGGTATATTCATCAGCTCGATGTCAAGAATGCTTTCTTACACGACCAGCTTAAGGAAATAGTCTTTATGCATCAACCTTTAGGTTTTCGAGACCAGATTCATTCAGATTATGTCTGCCTCTTAAAGAAATCCCTTTATGGCCTGAAGCAGGCTCCTCGTGTTTGGTATCACCGGTTCGCAGAATTTGTTGCTACTATTGGTTTTTCACATAGCAAATCCGACCACTCCCTATTTATTTATCGTAATGGCAACGATATCGCTTATATTCTGCTTTACATCGATGATACAATTCTTACTGCTTTGTCTAACGATCTTCGTCAAACTATCATCTCTCTTCTTGCTTCAGAATTTGCATGAGGCTTATTTCTCAGTTAACCAAAGTATGCCGATTCCATTCTTGCACGTGCCGGCATGACTTCCTGCAACCCTTCAAACACACCCATCGACATTAAGTCCAAACTTAGTGCCTCCTCGGGCTCGTCTTATGCCAACCCCACTTCTTATCGCAGTCTAGCTGGCGCACTGCAATGTCTCACTTTCACGCGCCCTGACATCTCCTATGATGTACAACAAATCTGCCTTCATATGCATGATCCTAAAGATATCCACATGTCTGCTCTCAAGCGTATCCTACGCTACATCAAAGGCACTCTTCATTTCGACCTGCACCTATATTGGTCCTCAATCTTCACTCTTACCTACTACACTAATGTGGATTGGGGCGGCTGTTTCGACACTAGACGATCCACGTCTGGTATTGTGTCTTTCTTGGCAATAATTTACTATCTTGGTCCTCAAAACGCCAGCCCACTCTCTTTCGTTCAAGTGCCAAAGCCGAATATCGTGGTGTTACAAATGTGGTCTTCGAATCTTGCTAGCTTCGCAATCTTCCCTTAGAACTTCATTGCGCAATCTCCAAGGCTACGATGGTCTACTGTGAAAATGTTAGCACTATCTATCTTTCCGGCAATCCTGTTCAACATCAACGCACCAAGCATATCAAAATGGATATTCACTTTGTTTGAGAAAAAGTTACCCGTGGTCTTGTGCGCGTTCTCATGTTCCTTCCCGATATCAAATCGCAGACATTTTTACAAAAAGACTTCCATACATTCTATTCGATGACTTTCGTTCCGGCCTGAATGTCACGATCCTCTCATTTTGACTGTGGGGGAGTGTTAGATTATTATATTAAATATTCTGTATATATCTACTATATTTAGATCCCTAGTTTATAGCCTAAATACTAGGTAGGTTAACCTGATTAATAGGATTGTAATCCATGTATATATATGCTTCCTGAGTGCAATACAAGACTCATGGATTGATATCACTTTCAGTATTTCTACTGAATAAAAAATACCCACACAGATCTACAAATGTGTAAAAAAAATAATAGATCTAAAAATTTTATGACTATTGAGTCAGATTCGAAGTTTTGATTGCATAAAAAATTCAACTATCAATCTCAAATGTACAATGTTGACTATCACTATTTGATCATAAGGGGTAATATAAACAAGATTCTCCCTTGATAATTGTCATGATAAGTAATATAAACAAGCTTCTCCCTTAATAATTGTACTAGATATTGTATTACAACAGAGATGGATCGAGCGAGATATTGATTGATGGATAAGATTTTACCATGGCACCGGCGGTGTGAGAGAGAGATATGATCTGTTGCCAGTGAAGTGTAAGACGAAGCGCATGTGAGCTTTGCGTGAGAGTTGTTTGTAGCTTAAGGCTTAGAGTTTCTTTTTTAGTTTTAAGACTTCAAACGAGAACAATAACAACCCCATATTTTTTTGAAAAAAATTGGTTTCCTACTTTCCTTCCTTTTTATTTGTATATTAGTTTTATTGATTGATTTTTTTATAATAATGTTTAATTGGAAAAATATTTAAGCTGGTGTACACTTTGTGATGTGCGCAAAATGCAACTTGGGCAAGAATACCCGGCCGTATCAAGTAATAAAGTGTACCTAAGTACAAGTTATTGATCCCACAGGGAATGTACGTAATTCTCATTCAAACTAAGTACCAAAATTAGGATAACTAATTATATTTGAGCGAAAAGAAAATGAATTAAAATCTAAAAATATAAACAACCTAGAAAGCAATTAAATCTAAACTAACGCGAAGGTGGTTTGGACAACAATAAATCAAGATAAAAAGATAGGAGTGCAAAATTTCTAGTCTAGCCGGTGTTTAATTTAATCATCTTTTTACTTTTCTTTAACTCAAGTCTTGGTAGTCGGGTGCAATATTATATTCGCTACGGACTATCGCAATGTATAACAAATTTAGCTACAACTCCTAGCTACGGGCTCTCGCTTCTTATAACGTAGGAGAAAATAGACGCATGTCAAAACAAACACTCAATGACTATCTACGCACGATTTCCTCTCAGTCTCACGTAACGCAAACAATTATTATGATTTTCGGAATTAATAGGACATGCTCTCGCATCTTATCCTATAATTCTAGTGATCATCTATTGGTTCGTTACGCCATTAAAAGCATGAAGAACACACAGTAATAACTAAACACATGGGTAATACTTCGCAAAAAGAAACTCTCTATATTTTTCTATAAGTCATGTTGGTAGCCGAAAATTATAAAATTGGTTAACTACGGGCTCTCACATTTTATAGTCAACCCTAAACTCCTTGACCTCGCAAATGGCTAAGGTGGTTCGATCGCGTGTCAAACCGAGTCTCACAATGGCTATCAGTGTGTGTCACAAAACACCAACTATTAAATTGATTGGTCCGAAATATAAAGGTAGCTCTCCCGGATCCTAAATATTTCTAAAATCATTTAATTAATGGTCAATTAATTAAAGGCATTAAGTTCACAAAATAATAACCAACATGAATGTGTACTAAATAAAGAGATTGATTAAATTAAATCACTACATTTAACATAGAAAAATAATTTCATTTCATAAATAATTTAAGCATAAATCAATTCATCATTCACAAAATTAATCAACCCAAGAAATTATAACAACTATCATGAAATAGAGATAGGAAGAATTAAACCGAACAAATCGCGTTTCCGAAGTTGAAATCATTTGTAGATGCTTCGTTGGCTCTTGATTTGAAGCTCCAAACCTTCAATGGTGGACAATTAATGGAGGAGAGGAAGAAGTTTTTGGATAAAATGGGGCTGGTGCCCCGTTTGGGAGCAATGTCCCGAAACGGGGACTTGTTTTATGAAATGAGATAGGTTGGGAAGATAAAAATGGAGAAGGCAACAAAGTGGAGGGCTGCTAGGGGCATTTTAGGTAGAGCAAGGAATAATTTGAGGCAAAAAGGGAAGGGAAAAGGAGGATGGGTCTCGATTGGGGCAGCGGCAGAACCAGGGAAAAGAGCGCGGGCTACCCATGGTTGAAACGGGCTGGATGGTGAGAGAAAAGCGGGCTAGATAAGGGAGAATGGGTTGGAATGGAGCGGGTTACCCGGATCCACTAAGAGAACACGCGGGCCGACACTTGGTTAGCAGGAGGCGCTGCAAGGCAACACGTGGCATCATCAGGGAGCCGACAACACACAAGGGGCTTTCCAGAATTTGCTCAGGTGCCCCTAGCATCTTCAGAAAGCACGACTAAGGTCCTTCCTCCTCTAGGTCTCTCAAATTCATCCTCCGTTAGCCCAGTTAGCCTCCATTAAGCTTGATTTACCTTGAAACTCTTAACGGACTTAACAAACGTTGAGCAAATAATTTCCAATTCAACTTTAAAGCCCGAAATTACCTCGAACTTCATGTTAATCACCATATAAAAGCTCGATTATGCATGGAAACCTACATTAAACACAAATACATAAATAATAATATGTTCAAAGCATAATTAACTCAAAAATAGCACTAAATAGAAGGAAATTCCCAAGAAATTCGTGGAAATCTTTGGCTCATCACTTTGTCGAATTTTAACAAACATTAAAAAGTATTTTCATGCATCGTCTGATATTGCACTGTAGCGGTTTGAAAAAAAAATTGGGGACTAAAGCGGTTGAAAATTTATCAAAGTGTACTAGCCTTCAATTTTCTGTTTTTCTTTTCATTGTAATTGTAATACCCTCATAATTTTAATTAAAATATTAATTTGTATTAATTAATATTATATTTATTTTGGGTTAATCTAATTATTTTAGGCCGATATTTTGTATTGGACAATTTTGAATTAGGCAGTTGAATTACAAATAGTAGATATTAAAATAATATATATATATATATATATATATATATATATATATATATATATATATATATATATAATGGAGATATTATTGGATAGAGATAATATGTATTTTTTTCAAAAAAAAATTAAAAGTTATACAACGATGTATAAGGTAAAGCAAAATTATAGAGGCTCAATTTTCAGCTCAATGAAAAATTAAAAAGATTTGGATAATATGGGGAAAGAGATAGTTAGAATTTATTACTGAAGGTTAGATAGATGAAATTTTGAAGTGAATGAATAGACGTAAGGTGAAGGATTCTATATGAAGTGTTTTAAATCAAGGGTTGTATTTGTTAGACGGCATGTGTTGAATTTGGTTAGGTGTTGAGGTAGTTGATTAGTTATATATAATAGGTTAAAATGGACAACTTACATCACATGGGGATTAGGGCGGAGGTGAGATTTTAATGGGCTGGATTTTATATATAGCATGTCTTTTAGTGTTTCTCAATGGGGCGAGTTTTTTTATTTCTCATTTTAGAAATGGTCATAATAAAATAATACAGTTCCCGAATAATTTTGTTGAAGTCTTTTGAATGAGATGTATTAAAGTCTTTTGAATTATTTAGTCAATATGAAAATAATAGTATGTCGGGATGATTTATTGGTTTTTGTTTATTTAATATAATAGTCTTATATAAATTATGTTGAAGGAAAAGTTGCTTCCCAATAGTACAATATTTGATGTTCTAATCAAAATGTGTTGCATCCTACTTTAGTTCTTCCTTTATCAGATATCACGAATGGTAAGATATATTATGTTATTTTAAAATAATTTTTATTAAATATTTAATTTTATATATTTAAAATATTACATATTTTTTTACAGCTACTACACAAGTACACAAACAATAGTATAATATATCGAAAAACTATTTATATACCTACTCACCTTTCACATGTTCAAATATTCCGCTCATTGTTGATTCAACAAATCACAGAGAATGGTCAAATCCTACTGTCATTTCGAACAAGAAAAGACGTTTAAATAGATTTAGCTTGCTTACTCAAAGTAAATTTTTGTTATGTTTGTTACATTTTTTAATTTTTATTATTAAGTAGATTAACATTTATTCATGTTTTATCTTCTTTTCTAATTTATGATATATTTATTTATTAAATAAATAATACTCCTACCTCATATATTTTGCTCAAACTTTTGATTTTTTATAACTTAAAAATATAATAATAATTTCATAAAAAATCTTATTTAATACATAGCAACTTATTTTATTCTTTTGATTTTGATTTACTTTTTCGTTTTGCTTGAATATTATTTAGTTAAAAAATATTTTTATCCGTACATTTAACGCACGGGTGTAAAACTAGTTTTATACATATCTTTCGTTCTAGTAGTCGAAAGAAGCCACGACCCCGGCGGCTGTTTTTTTTTTAAAAAAATATTACTCCCTCTGTTTTCAAAATATTGTCTACTTTAACCCGACACACGGTTTAAGAAAAAGTAATTGACTGTATTATAAATATTTGTGAAATGTGTGGTTTCCTTTAATACCCTTGTGTATGTGGCCATAATTAAAGTAGGTAGAAAATGTAAGGGTAAAGTGGTAAAATTGTTTTTTAAAAGAAAAAGTTTTAAGATAAGACAATTATTTAAAAACGGACGAAAATAAAAGGTGGACGATAAATTGAAAACGGAAGGAGTATATTAAAGTTCAATTCACCAAACTGTGTTGAATCATTTTTATAAGAGTAAGCCTTCTGTAAGACTGTTTTACAGATTTTTATCGGTAAGGCGGAGCTCCACTCTTTTGCAGCTCAACCCACCAACTCACGATGGGTGGTGTAAGGAGGATATTTCTACAAAACATATTCGTAAGAGCGTCTTACACAAGTTTTTGCCTTTTCATAAATGCATAAACTTGAGTAAGACGGTCTTAAATGAGCTCAAATTCAGAAATCTCAATATAACCCATATTTTTTTTGAAAATACTATGCCACCTCTCGCGTTTCTATATGGATAGTGTCAGTTTTTATCATAATATGTGTCACCTTTGTCAATTAAGTGTCACTTTACATATTTAATAAAAATTATACTCCCTCCGCTTTCAAATTATTGTCATCATTTCCTTTTTCGTTTGTTCTTAAATAATCGTCCTCTTTCAAAACTTTCCATTTTAGGAAAAAAATTTACCACTTTACCCTTACTTTTTCTACCTACATTAATTATGGTCTCATAATCAAGGGTATTAAAAGAAACCAATATTTATAATACAGTCAATCACTTTTTTCTTAAACGGTATACCGAATCAAAGAGGACAATATATTTTGAAAAAAATGGAGGGAGTAATTTTTTTCCCTAAAAAAGTGTCACTTTTGACTTTAAATGTATAACTGTTGGTCTTAAATGCGTCATTTTTACTTTGAAAAAGTGTCACTTAACCTCATAAATGAAAAGCATCACTTTTTGGCATTAAAGTGTCACTTTTTAGTATTAAATGTATCACTTTTGATCTTATAAGTGCCACTTTGAATTTGAATGAAAATTATATTTTTTTTGCCCTTGATCTGATCTGATCGGGTAATACCCATATGAGTCGGGTAATTTCGGGTTACCCGAACCCGCTGCATGATTTATCGGATCGGTTAATTTTTCAAGTACAACCCTTTGACCCATGCAATATTCTTTCATGACCTTTGACCAGCCAAAAAACCGGAACAAATTGAACAGACAAAAATACCCTTTGGACAATAAGGTCGATCAACGGTCGATTATCGGTCGAGTAACTCGACCTTTGGTGTTTGTACGAGCTATTATACATACAGTATAAAATACGGTCGATCACCGGTCGCGTAACTCGACCTTACTCGACCTTCATTGTTTGTATGAGCTATGATACATACGATATATGATACTGTCGATCAACGGTCGATTAACTCGACTTTGGGTCGATCAACGGTGATTTAAGTCGACCCTTGATAGACCTTAAAATCTAAATGTTTCCCGCCAGTCTTCATTACGTTCAACAACTCGACCAACTCGACCTTGATAGTAGACGACCCTGACAAATTCGACCTTGTTAATCCACTACAACTGATTCGTATTTTCAGAGGCAAACTCAACCCTAAGTTTCTCATCATCAAGGTAAAGCTTACTTTTTTTTTTCCTTCTATTTTAGGGTTTAAGCTAATTTTCATCATTCTTACTAAACCTTCATCAATTTATGATCAACCATGATGAAATTTAGTCATAACCATGCATACTTTGATTCAACCAAACTCATTTTTTGATGAATTTGACTCAAATAACAGCTAATTTAGTATAGGAGTGATGAACATTGTTTAAAAAAAATTATGAAATAATGTTTGGTCCAAGTAACCGAACAATTCTAAAAATGTTCGGTTATCCTACCCGAACAGAATTTTTTGACATTTTTTCCTGGTTGTTTGTTTGTGTTTTAATTCATCTGTAATGTTTTTTTCCTTCTAATACAAACAAAATGACATTATATTTGACCAACAAAGATGAATGGTACAAAGCAAAGGTGACTTGCATAAAAGATTTGAAAGTAGCGATGAAGTTTATTCTAAACTAGACGACGTACACAAAGAGCTGTTTATGAAATCTTCATTTGGAAAATAATTTAGCATCAATAGAAATGTGAAGAGGAGCAATGTTTTGTTTCATGTCTTGGCTATGTTTTTGATTCAGTCACCCACAGGCAAATATGATGAGCTGTGGTTTCATATAGGTGGGAAAGATGTTAGGTTTTCATTATTTGACTATACTTTAATAACTTGTTTATCTACTGGATCGGAAGAAGATTGCTAGGATCAAATTCCCACCACCAAGAGGTTGGTTGGGGAATATATAATGGTACGAAATGCTGTGAAGCAAGGTGATTTGAGAACAACATTTAAGAATGCAAATATTGCTGATGATAAATATAAATTGGGCTTAGCACTTGTATATGAATGTGTATTGAGAGCTAAGGAAGGGAATGCATCAATTAATCTTTGTGTTTTGGATATTATAGATGACTTGGAGTTGTTTAAGATATATCCATGGGGGACAAGGTCATATCCTTACCTTATCAATTCAATTAAGAATATTGTTGAGAAAAAATCTCATACATCTACGAATGTATGCTATGGCTATTGTTCTGCATTACAGGTAAACAACTGTAATTTGAACAATTATAAAGTTTTTATAGATTGATTAGCTAATTATTTGATATTTCTAACAAGTAACTTATTTTTAGGTTTGGGCATTTGAGATGTTTAGTGAATTTCAAGGATTTAGAGATTTAGTTGAACTCTCAACAATAAGCAAATGGAAGTCGACCAAAACTCCAAAGTTCCTTGAAATAATCGAAAAAATAGATATAAATTGGGTAAATATTTTTCTATTCTTGTGAAAGTTGGTTAAAAATTAATTTTATTTTTTGTATAGTTGTTGATTAATGAAGTTGTTGTTGATTAACTTACAGAATGGTGTTCTTGTTCCATTGACCCCAACGACAGCTGAAGAAAATCAGCCTTACATTCTTGCATTTTAGCAACATTTTGGTGAAGTTTGGGCAACATCATTTTTGATGTTAAGGCTGAGGCTGCCGAACGGTCTCCACCATGCGACTCCTCACCATTTCGGTCTGCATGAGAGCACTCATTGCCAGACCACTTCCCACCACGATGTACTGAAGGACAAGCCCCCAGTTCTTCTAATGACATGCTTATTTCCATTTTCGATAAGTTGAGGGAGTTGAACCTAAAGCTTGATGCTCAAAGTACTAAATTTAATGGTTTGAGGATTGAGGTCTCGGCCTTGGATCAAAAAGTGGTAAAATATTTCCGTCATGGATTTGAGTAATTATTGGTGATATTTATTCATTTTTACCTACTTACTTAATTTTTTTTCAAATGACAGAGTAATACAAAGACAATGATTGAGGCATTGAGGGAACATGCACTATTCTCACGCGACATACCAATGATGTCAACTCCTACTCATACTCCCAACACCACTCTTAAAACAGCCTTCAATACCACCATATTTCCCCCTCCTCCTCCCCTCTCACTGCCACCACCACACTTCCCACTCACTACTAATGCCTCTCCCACTACCACACTTCATCCTCCCACTCCCACTACCATTACCACACTTCCCCTTCCCCCTCGAACTACTTCTACCTCTCCCACTACCATACTTCTCACTACCATTACCACACTTCCCCCTCCCCCTCCCACTAGCATACTTCTCACTCCCACTACCAAGAGTGTCCAAGGGTCCTGCCTGGTTTGATTTGGTTGTTTTGAACTAGAACTTATTATTGAATGCAAGTAAGTACACAATATCCTGAAGCTCCCTCTTGTTATTGAATACTTGCCCAACCTTCAAATCAATATCTTCCTGGTTTGATTTGGTTGCTTTGAACTAGAACTTATTATTGAATGCAAGTAAGTGCATAACATCTTGAAGCTCTCTCTTTTATTGAATAATTGCCTAACCTTTAAATCAATATCTTCCGGTAACACTTGCGATGTACTTCCAACTGAAGAATTCAACAAACGCTCTCTTGCAACGTAATTGTCTTCAAGTCGGTTGCCTTGACTGAACCCATCAAATCTCTATCTCAGGGGTGTAGAGTAATCATTATGGTTATAGGATCTATTAACTACATCCAACCCACCATTTGTGTTGTTTCCCACATCTTCTTCTTCTTCTTCTTGTCCATTATTTTGCTCTTCTCCATTGTTTCATTCATACTCCATGTCACAATCAAATTGATTACCTTCTTGTCCATTATTTTTCTCTTCTCTATTGTTTCATTCATATTCCATGTCACAATCAAATTAATTACTTTCTTCCTGGTTCCCTTCGTAATTTTTTTGTTAAGTTATATAAAGAGGAGTAATAGTGCCTTGGTGGCTAAGATTAAAGAGCCATTCAACATCTTCATCTGAAGTAATGTGGACATGATGTTGTAGACTCAACCTTGCAGGTGTAGGAGTAAGAAATCCTAACTCTATATTATCAACTTGGCAAAGTTTTTTTTACTTTAGCATAAAACTCTTCAAATGAAGTTGAATTACTGACCGCAAGTCCTCTTGGTTTATGTTTGTCACTAAATTTCCACGAATATCAATGCTCTCGTCGTTGTCAACAAAATGTCTAAAATACAAAACAGTGATCCAAACAGTTTAACCAATACCTAAAAAGCAATCGAAAAGAAAATTTCATCAAAAATAGTATTGGCTGAGTAAAAATATACACTTGGTTGAGTAAAAATTGACATGACAACAATAATGCATGCTTGAGTCAAAATAAGGTATGGTTGATAAAAAATAATGCATGGTTGAGTCAAAATAGTCAAGGTTGAGTCAAAATATCCAAGGTTGATCAAATATAGTCAATGTTACTTAAAATTATCAAAGGTCTAGTACAACTACTAAAGGTCAATTAAAAGTGTCCAAGGTTGATAAAAAATAGTCAATGTTGAGTCAAAATGTTAGATGTTGACTAAAAAAACAAGGTCTAGTAAAATTATCCAAAGTCTAGTAAAAATGTCTATGTATGACCTCGCCTCACGACCAGAGGGTCCTACCTCACTAGTGGGGGGTTGTTGGTAAGGTACACCAGTCAGTTTGCAATCCACTTTAACAAGTAAATTCCTCAAATCGTCATATGTAATGCTCATGCCTCCTTGCCTCCATTGTTGTGAGAATGACATTGTCCGATGGCATGCTTCTCTTACCATGTACCCGTACATATCTACTGTAGGAGGGACCACCGTGGTAATGTGTGTGGATCTGTTAAAAGGGTTTTGGACAATTGGATGAGAATATTTCCAGAACCATGTTAGATACCCAGGATCAAACTGACCAGGTCGTTGAGCTTTGGAACCAATCGTCATCTGATAACATATAACTGTTAAACATGTTGAAAAATCTTGCAAGCGTCAACCACGTACATACTTTTATCCTTGGTAAGAGATCTATCGGTGGTGTCATGAGCAATTGGCATTGTTGGAATCGTCTATATAAAGTCAAATTGCCGCAAAAATCTCTTCGGATGGTATGGCTCCACAATGGTGTCCTTGCATATACATCAGCGATAAAAGTTAACTCTCTAAAGTGGGAAGAACCTTCTCACACTCGCATCGTACGGAACCCACTCAACCTACAACAGTATAACATAATACAATTTAAAATCATAATAACTTAATAATGAAACTCGTAAAATAACAAACATAAAAAAGTCAACGATTAATACTCACATCACTGTATCTCAAAGAGTCAATTTATTCACGAATAGCCTGTAATCAAGTAGTGTTTGATCCCTAATTACTGTCAGTTTCCACCTTTGTCCAGACTGTCTATTTCTATAGTCCACATTATATGGAGGTCTAAAGCATGGAAAATATTTGTATATCCATGCCTGCATGAAATTCAATTGTAAATATAAGACAATTATATTTGTCAATTATCAAATATAGGACAATATATTACCTCAAATAATGTTAACGATTTAGTGATTTGTTGTGTTTTAGCTCTTGAAACTTTTCCCTAGCTCTCTATATAAGAAAGCCAATGCAGCATCTCCCCATGCATATGTGGAAACATCCTTAAGATAAGCTAGCCACTCGAGGTATTCTATACTAACTCGGGTGCCACTCTTGTCGGTAAAAATACTGCAGCACATCATCTATAACAAATATGCCCTGACTGCGCATCTCACTGTTTGTTCATCATCAGATGAGACGCCGTGTGTGAGTGCCCCATTTTTTTTTTTTTTGCATCTTCGTCTTCCATTAAAGGAAAACAAAATTCAAAACACTCTAAGGTGCGTGGAGTACGTCTGGCCTCATTGTGGACTCAAAATGTGATCAGCAGAGTCGTCATCTTTATTTGAAGGAAAAACAAAGAAAAACCAAATGTAACCAGATTTGTGAAGGGTTCGGAGGCTAAGTTACGAGGTGGGGAGGAGTTAGACACCCAACTCGCCCTTTCGGTCTCAAAATAGTTTTTTGAATAAAATATGATTTTTTTATATTTATTTAACAGATGAAATAAAGCATATATATATATATGTATATATATATATCTGTATCTATATTATTATAAACTTGTAGCAGCCTCCTTACTGGAGTTACAAATACATTTATAAAATTTTGGCCATAATAATGGTTCTTTTTAGTGCTATTTTCTATAGAAATTTGTGCAGCATAACTGCTTATATTTATTACACCCGGCCGATATAAATAACACTTTTTTAAGAAATAAAACTTTAAATAGACTACCTTTTGAAGCGTGGGGGCTTTATCCCATACCAACTAGCTACTAGCAGATTTAAGAATGCATACGCTCTATCCTTCCGTGAGAAGGAGTCTTTTTGCTATTGTTTTGCTGTTGCAGGGATTCGGGCAGAGTAACTGCTTCCGATAGTTTCTTTTCGGCATCCGGATCCGGGCGGAGCAACTGCTTACTTTTTGCTGTTGTTTGCTTGTTGACGGCAGAAATCGGGCAGAGCAACTGCTCTCAATTCTTTACCTAGCGATAGGACCTATAATTGATAGATATCTTAAGAACAATACACATAAAAGGAGATGCAGGTGAATCCCAATACCTAGACTTTTCTCATCCATAAAACCTTCATAAATTCAGTTTTTCTGCAAGTAGTTAATTTTAGATTCCTTTCATTAGTTTAATTTAGTATTGAATTTCAATTCAAAAACAAAAACCCCTCTTTTATTTATTGCAATTATTTTAATTAGTTTAGATTAAATCCTTTTTAATTCATTATCCTTGAGGTTCGGCCCTTGCTTCCATATATCTATTCTACAATAGTCTTGTGCACTTGCAATGTAAATTTAAGACACATCAGTATTCTCACTACGTGTTTAATGACTGAACGGTGTGTGAATTCACAAGTCGGGGCCTCTTATTTATAGGCTGGGAGAGGCTTTCATTCGTGGTTAAGATTTCTATTTCTGTGCTTCATTGACTTGTACTGCACACTGAGAGAATTGCACATTAGGCAAACTGCTACAATGAAATGGGCACTATTGGACGCCACCCATAGTGGAAGTGGGGGCGGCGCCTGGACATGCAATGGGCGGGGCCCAGCCTCCTTTTCCATATTCTTTTTGGCACTTAGGCCCCCTGGACATTACTGTTCATGCATCCTGCTTTTGCTTTTTACATTTTCGACCTTGTAACTTGACATTCGTTAGTTTTTTTAACAGGTCTTGATATTTGATGTCACGTTACATACCAGGGGTACGAAATTAGGGTGTCTACATCGTGCATAAATGTTTGACAGAGCCACTCAAGTCTCACCGATGAACCCCTGACTCCCCACATCCCATCTTCCAATTCCAGACAATGCACTCCTAAAATTGAACAAGCCAGTTCCTTTGTTAACTTTCCAGTATATAAAACCGACCTCCCAAGGATCAGAAGACCAAGGATATAATGCACATCATCCAAGGTAATTGATATTTCACCAAATGGCATATGAAAAGTATTGGTCTCTAGATGTCATCATTCCACAAAAGCGCTAATTAATGGTTTATTCACTTCATCATAATGCACCCGACTAATTTATCGCAAGTTCTTCAGACAGGTAGTTGTCTTGAAATAACGAGCAGTCTCATCAACTGGAATCTCCCATTCCCGTATTTTCGTTGTATGACTAATACATCTTAGAACCCCTCCTTCATTACCCAACCATACATCTGTAGCGACGTGGTCAGCGTTTGTGATTAACAATGACCATATCACTGGTCCACCAGGATATGCCTCGTCATCCTCTTCTTCTTCCCCGTCCCCTTCCTCTTCCCATTCATATTCCTCTTCTACCTCCTCTTCCTCTTCATCTTGTTGTTGTCTATAATCGTCAAGGTGTACGCGGTGTTTGTTTACCCATAGCTCCTCGGCGTTTTTAGCTTGTGCTTCTTTTTCATGTTGTAACTGTTGTGCTTGTCTAGCGGCGGCCGTTGGTCATTGCCTATCGGGGGTCATTGTTCTTTGACTGAACCCAAGCGGCTTTGTTGCCTTTCCTATAAATATAAAGTAAATTACAACAAATTATCACAAATAGATAGAGTGAGAATGTTTGGGCACAACACCCGAACATTCTTGAGAATGTTTAGGCGGCACACCCGAACAAGATTGACTTAGTTTGATTAATTATGGGTTCTTTGCAATTTATCTTATTTTATAAATAGAATATGATTCAAACCCTAAAATATGATACAATCCTAAGTTATTTCAAACCCCAAATTATTTCAAACCCTTGAAACTCTAAAATATAAGACTAAAGTTTTCAAGGTTGATAAAATATAGTCAAGTTTGTTTAAAATTATCCAAGATCTAGTAGAACTACTTAAGGTCTATTAAAAGTGTTCAAGGTCTAGTAAAAATAAACAAGGTTGATCAAATATAGTCAATGTTTGCTTAAAATAATCCAAGGTCTAGTAGAACTACAAGGTCTATTAAACATATCTAAGGTCTAGTAAAAATGTTTAAGGTTGATGTAGACACCCCGAATTCGTACCCATAATTTATATATATGTACTAAAAAGTATAATTTATAATTATACTAAATAAACTAACAAATGTGAAGTTTTCGTTAACTTTTAGGGGGTTTAAAATGTTAAAGGACGAAACAAGAAATAAATCAGAAAGTAGAAGGGGGGAAAGTGTCAAAAAGAAAAGAGGAAAAGAAGTAGGCGCTGCCTATTACAATAATGGTCGTTGCGCCCCATTTTGTAATAGGGGGTGCCCATTTATATTTTTGTGCGTCTTCAGTTTTCCTCTTTGGTACAATTCCTTCAATGCAGGGTACATCTACTTCAAACACTAATGCAAAATATCTTTTCTTCCTTCGAGGTTAAGTCTGCTCCTCCGCCTATAAATAGAGGCCTCCTTCAGTGCAAAAAGAGACGGAAAAACAGAGAGCGGAGAACGCTGAAGAAATTATATGTAGTTAATTTCAAAGAGTGTTTTCAAGCTGCTAGAATCCCTCCTAAACATTTATACCTACCGTCCAAAATATAAACCTAGTTAACCGATTTGGTTCCCGCCCTATTTAACCGGTTCTAACAAGCCAAAACAAATAGTTACGCTGCCTGATTTCAGACGCGATATCAAGCAAAAGCAAGCAGTTGCGCTGCCTGATTTCAGACTCTACATTAACACACCTAAAACAAACGCAAGCAGTTGTGCCGCCTGGATCCTGAGGCGAAAAGCAACCTAAACAAGCAGTTACGTTGCCCAAATTCCGACAATATAAAACAAAAACTCCCTCTCCCCGAAGGACAAAGCGAGCACACCTAAAAGCCTGCCTAAAGTAAAGTTGGTCCGGGTTATAACCCTTACTCTTCAAGATGTAGGTACTAAGGTTATTTTTATTTCCGTTTAAGCTATATAAAAATATAATAAATGACATAAGATAATTAAGTTGTTATGATGGTAAAATTTATACTATAAAAAGACTATAAAATAAGTCATTATTATAGTCTAAAATAAGTAATTAATTATATCTCTAAAATGTAGCTTTTGCAAAAAAAAAATGTAGCTTTTGCAAGTTCTCATTTACTTTTCATGTCTTTACTTTAATATAATAATAGTTATAATTTCTTTTTATTTAATTAGTTTCTTTTCCTGTTTTTCTTTAATGTAGAAATAGTTATAGTTTCTTTATGTTTAAATTAGTTTTCTTTCCATCCATACTTTAATATAATAATAGCTACATTTTCTTTTTTTTAATTAGTTTCATTTATGTTACTACTTTAATGTAATAATAGTTACATTTTCTTCATGTTTAAATTAGTTTCCTCTCCATTCTTACTTAATGTACTAATATTTATATTTTCGTCCTATTTAAATTAGTTTCTTTTTCGTTCTTACTTTAAATATAATAATAGTTATATTTTCTTTCTATTTTAATTAGTTTCTTTTTTGTCTTTACTTTAATGTAAAGTAGTTATAATTTCTGACAGTTTAATTAGTTTCTTTTCTGCACATATTTTAAATATAGAAATAATTATGTTTCTTATTATTTAATAAGTTTCTTTTCTGCTTATACATGTAAATAAATAAAGTTTCTACTAGAATAGCTATTTTATTCTTAAAATAGCTTATAAAAACATTGTTATTATTCTCTAAGTTGTATTATTTTAATTGTAATTTTGCTTTCTTTTTTTAAAGTAAATGTAAAGTAATTTTCCTCTATTCTTTTCTATCGCTTATAAATTTATCTTTTCTAAATCAAAGTATATAAAATAAAAC
Organism: Codonopsis lanceolata; assembly: GCA_013146195.2. NCBI lineage: Eukaryota > Viridiplantae > Streptophyta > Magnoliopsida > Asterales > Campanulaceae > Codonopsis > Codonopsis lanceolata. The sequence goes on from CM028380.1 coordinate 49,182,927, forward strand.
AAGCATATTGACAAACGCATTGTGAGACCAAAATGGTGAGTTGGGTGCCTAACCCCTTCCTAACTCGTAATTTAGGCCCTGAACCCATATATTCTGCTAATTTTGGCTTCTCTCTGTTTAATCATAAAATATAGTTGGTGACTCTGTAACACATTTTTGAATCCATAAATTGAGGCCAGACGTATTCCACGTGCTCGAAGTTTTGAAACCACCCCGCTTTTCATGTAGCGTGGAACCAGTTCTGAACGGAGCACTCACAGTTGATCAAATATAGTCAAGGTTTGCTTAAAATTATCCAAGGTCAAGTAGAGCTACTAAGGTCTATTAAAAGTGTCCAAGGTCTAGTAAAAATAGACACGGTTGATCAACTATAGTCAAAGTTTGCATAAAATTATCCAAGGCCTAGTAGAACTACTAAGGTCTATTAAAAGTGTCCAAGATGTAGTAAAAATAGACAAGGTTAATCAAATATAGTCAAGGTTTGCTTAAAATTATCCAAGGTCTAGTAGAAATACTAAGGTCTATTAAAAGTGTTCAATGTTTAGTAAAAATAGACAAGGTTAATCAAATATAGTTAATGTTTGCTTAAAATTATCCAAGGTTTAGTAGAACTACTAAAGTCTATTAAAATTATCCATGCTCTAGTAAAAATGTTCAAGGTTTATAAAAAAATAGTCAAGGTTGCTTAAAATTATCCATGGTCAAGTAGAACTGCTAAAAGTTTATTAAAAGTGTCCAAGGTTGATAAAAAATTATACAAGGTTGATCAAAAATAGTCAAGATTGCTTAAAATTATATAAGGTGTACTAAAACTACTAAAGGTCTAGTAAAATAGTCCAATGCTGATAAGAGAAGAATGTTCAGTTACCTCAACCGAACAATTTCAATGTTGTTCGATGGAGGTGACCAGTGGCGGATCCAGAGATAAACTTCAGCGGTGTCACAAATTAATATTATTACATAATTTTTTGGAAATTACAATTGTCCCCTACGCGTTTTCATACGTTGAAAACGTTGAATTACATTGTCATCTGTAATACTCATTAACAAGTCATTTTCAATAAAACTTACAAGAGAATCATTTAAAAATTGATCGGACATTCGACTCATCGACTCTAACGCAACAAACAAACAAATTTCAGCAAATTCATCAGATTTCAAATAGTCAAATTCAAAAATCAAAAGCCCTAATTTCGGATAAATAGAAACAATTCCAACAAATTTATCAATTAAACTATCAAATTAGTTAATCAACTACACAAAATGACAAAAAAATATTCAATGATTCCAACAAATTTATCATAACATAGACTTAATAGACTTTAATAATTTTGTGATTTTTGTTAAAAGTCAAAAACCCCACAATCACAATTTCCACTTTCCAGCAAATTCAATTCAACATAACATATGACATATGACTTTGTGATTTTTGCCAAAAGTCAAAAACCTCCCACAACCACAAATGAGTGAATGACAATTGACATTTGACAAATCAGGAAATCCTTCCCAATTCCCAATTTCCCACAGCCCACTGGCCACATGAACTGATGAACAGAAGTACAGAACTACAGAACAGATTCAACAGAAGAACCCAAAATATTTGGTATTCCAAATTTCGGAATTTCGCAGAACAGTAGAAAGCAGAATTGAAGTGATTAAGTTAAGATTGAAGAATTGGAGAAACAGATAAAGGAAATTACCTAGTCTGCTATGCCGCCTCTGCGCCTGCCCGTCGCAATGCAGTCGCCGTCGGTGAGTACTCCTCAGTCCTCAGTCTCCTCTTTGACTCTTCCAAGTTCCAGCCACTCACTTTCAGTTTCAGACTTTCAGTTCAGAGGCTTTTCAGCTTCAAGATTCAAGGCTCAACTGCTCAAGCCTCAAGCTCTGCAGTTTTCTGTGTGCCTGTGCGCCTGTGCTTCGTTCCCGGCTTCCAGTTCCAGCTTCCTTCCGTGTCGGCGGTGTCGCTCAGAGCCTCAGACTCGCATCGCAGTCTCCCACTCTCCCTCCCAAGTTTTCTTTTTGTCGTTTGATTTTTTGGTTTGCGGGAGGTGTGCAAAGTAACCGTAGATTTTGGGGGAAAAAAAAGTTGAGCGGTGTCACTATGTAAAACGGCGTCGTTTTACATAGTAAAAATTAAAAAAAAAAATTGAGAGGTGCACCTGCCCCCCAAGTGATAAACATACATCCGCCACTGGAGGTGACCAAACATTGTTAACCACACTTTGTTTGTTTGTTGTTTGCTGCATTTCCTCAAAATTAACAATAATCAAACTTTCATAACGTACTATAGCAAATTTGCTGCATTGCATTTACCACAAAAACGAAATAATATGTTCATAGATAAACACACGAGAAAAACTAACCAAAATGCTTGATTTGTCGATCGGTGAAATTGATGGAATGAATTCAAGAGAGAAAGCAATACGTTTGCAGTAGAGATGAAGACGAATACACAAGAGAGAAAGCAACACAAATTAGGCTGAGCGGCTTGCTAAGAGAGGAAAAAGAAGAATACGTGGATGAAGAAATACGTTACAGGAAGAAGAAGAAGAATATGATTACAGGAAGAATACGACGAAGAAATACATTCTCATTCCTCGGTTGGATTTGGGGATACTATAGAAATTTTATAAAATCAGATAATAAGTTAATTTTGAGAGCCAAAAGGTGTTATAGACAATTCATCACAAAAAAGTTATATAAGTTGGTTTTTTTTAGAGTTATGTTAGTATTGTTTTTGGTTGGTTTGAAAAGTCTATACATAAACTTACCCCTATATATTTTATGCTTTCTAACTAGATCTATTTTGACTTGTAAAGACTAAAGAGAATGAAAAATTTGCCAAATTCATTTTCTATCTTGCACCAGACGCACCAGCCAAATTCATTTTCTATCTTGCACAGTACTTATAAAATACTTTTGGTTGTGAAAATACTATATAACCCTTAACAAAATGAAAAAAAAATGTTTGAACACCGCCACCGGCCGCCACCACCTATTGCCCAGCCACAACCACCGACTGACCCCAACCCAGTCCTCTCCCCCCCTCCCCCCGCCCCAGCCTAGTGCCTGCTGCCTGGGCAATCCCTTCCCCCAAGCCCAGTCCACCGACTGGGCCCAGGGCCGGTCCTGAGTTTTGAGAGGCCTATGGCCAAAAAAAAGGGGATCCTTTATGAAAATAAAATCATTTAAAGTATTGGGAAAAAGAAAAGTAAAAAGTTTCTAGTAAGAATTGAATCCAAAATCTCTCATAATCGACCAAATATGTTAACCATTGGGTCATCTATTCCACACTAAATTAATCAACACGTTATAACTTATATACAATTCACAGACTAAAAAAGTAACAGACTAAAATAAATGACAACCTAGGATTCGAACCTGTTACCTCTACCTTAAATCATATGCATCTTAACCATTGGGTGAAACCAATCAATTTTAAGCGTTTTTGATACTATAATATATATACTAAATATAAGATAGTACCCAAACATTTGGGCCCTAAAAATTAGGGGCCCATGGTGGTAGCCCCTCTTGCCACCCCCAGGGCCGGCCCTGACTGGGCCTCCCCTAGTCCCTCCCCCACCCCTCCCACACCGACTGGGCTTCCCCAGTTCCTCCCCCATCCAGCCCACACCGGAGTGCCCACTGCCCAATCCATATACCTCTTTTAAAAAACTTTCATAAAATGAGAAAAGGGCAATTTGGTCCCTTTTTTTTTGTTAAAAGTGATTTAGTAAGTATTTTATAGATGTTGTATTAAGTATCTATGTAAAAAAATAGGTTTTTAAAAATGCGGGTAAATAGAACCTGAATATGCGATAACCCGAAATAATTGGATACCCGATTTGCGGTTACCCGCTTTTTGCGGATCGGTTTCGGGTAACGAAATATACTACTCGACATTTCGGGTACCCAACCCTAAAACCCAAAAAACTCTCCGCAATGAGTCACATTAACTTGAGGCTGCAATGCCATTGGGATTGAGCCCCTTAAGTTTCTGTGGGGATACCCGGATCCGACGTACTGAGGTTAGCTCCAGGCATAGGTGAAATCAAGTTAGGATTGGCAACAAATCAAGTTAGGAGCTACCGTCTCCAATTCACTTTTATATGCTTTATAATCGCCTCATGCCACACCCAAGAATTATTTGGCTCTCATATTCATTCTACACTAGTAACGATTGATATGGAAAACCCACATGCAATTGGTCAAGCAAACAAAAATACTTTAATGAATAAAAGAACATTTAAAAAAAATCTTTAAAAAAGCATACTATTTAATAAATGATAATACTTTTTTTTAACCACGTTGAATCCTGGGGTAGTAGTTCTGGTCCCTCATTGCTACACCAGAAAAATCACGGGATGTGCCCGAATGATGCAGGGTTTGAGAACATTTCAACTAATAACACATAAAAGGTCCAACCTCAGAAGAAAGCAAATTGCTTCCACCATTGCTACACCAGGAAAATCGCGGGATGTGCCCGAATGATACAGGGTTTGAGAACATGTCAACTAATAACACATAAAAGGTCCAACCGCAGAAGAAAGCAAATTGCTTCTACCAAGTATCGAACCCACGCTGCCTGCCTCCAGAATTTTATGTCCCCCTCCTTTTACCACTCGGCTATGCCTCAAGAGACAATAATAAATGATAATACTTCTACTACTTAAAACACATGCATCATGATCATACTAATAAAAGCTAAAAAGTTTTAATTAAGTACTTGAGAACATCACAAATTCACTAAATATTTAAAAAGCTTCATGAAGTTACAATAATAAAAACATAAATATAACCATAGCGTCCAAAATAATCAAAAATTAATGGAAGCATCAACTCTATAGTGTCAAGTGAGCTCTTGAAGCAAGTATTATCAATTAAATCGGATTCTCTTTTCAAAGCAATTGAATTTTACGTCAAACTTGTTTTGTCAACATTCACGCACGCATTAATAGTGTAAGAGATATAAACTTGGTTGATCGATTGTTGTATTGTAGATGATCTAGATATGTTTGATTCATCAAAATAACTAGTTATTTAGCCCGTGCTATGCACGGATATAATGTGGGATATATATATTTTTGTAATAATAATATAACTTTTAGACATTATAATTAGATTGTTAATATCTTCTATTGTTATAATTTTTTTTATATTGTTACTAATATTAAACGATTTTTTTACCTAAATAGTTTTAAAATTAATATAAGTTTCTAGCTAACGTGAGATACATATTTTATATTGAGGGGTTTGGTCGTCCAAAGGTCAGCGGTTCGAAACCCCTTAGCTATGTAATTTGATATTATAAATTTTCAGGTCATAATAAATTAATAATACTTTTATAAAAGTCAAAAAAACCAATTTGGTGAGATGGTTCATAACAAATCTCATAAGTTGTTGGAATTTGCATGGTCTAATGTTCGAAAGCTAATAAGAGTGTTACTTTTAGGCTTGGCGTGTGTCACTTTGAGAACAAAAGTGTGTCACTTTTGGATAATTGTTGTCTTAGGTCTGATTAAGTTTTACTTAGTTACTTTAAATCAGAGTATCACTTTTAAGTTTTACGTGTGTCACTTTTGGCAAAAAAAAATCACTTTTCATCTTTAAATTTTTATTCATAAGTGTCACGTTTAGTATGTCACTTTTATGTATTAATTGTGTCACTTTTAGGCATTAGGTGTGTCACTTTTGATAAAACAACCTATTTTTATAATCATACAATTTGTATCAATAAGAGTGTCACTTTTAGGGTTGGAGTGTGTTACTTTTAGGACTAAAGTGTGTCACTTTTGAGCTAGTGATTTTAACAACAATAACCAATTGAACACTACTGCAATATATTTTCTCATTCATAGAAATATATATAATCTCAAGTGTCAATCATTAAAAACACAAAACCATAACATTTTCAAGGTAAAGTATATGTTTCTTACACAAACATATAAAATTTACTGAAAATATTTCTAAAATAACCGAGCATTAGGAGTCTTGGAACCAAATTCCTTGGCTTGATGGAAATCAAAAAAATCAGTAGTCTTTTTCTTGCCCTTTTCAATACTTCCCTTAATTCTTTTTCTCTTTCCCTTCGCAACAGAGCGAGCAGGATCTATGCATGTAGAAGATTAACTTGAAGCACATGATGATTCATTTTGGTCCGGTAAATTATTTAAGGAAGAGTGTCACTTTTTAGTATTAATAGTGTCACTTTTTAGTATTAAATGTGTCACTTTTTGTATTAAGAGTGTCACTTTTTAGTATTAAGAGTGTCACTTTTTAGTATTAAATGTGTCACTTTTTAGTATTAAGAGTGTTACTTTGTATTTTAATAAAAATTATAATAAATTTTCATTTATAGTGTCACTTTTAACATTAAAATATGTCACTTTTTGTGTTTTTAATGTGTCACATTTGGTTTTAAATGTATCATTTATAATTTCGTCAAAGTCCGTTAAAATTTGTCAAGTATCTTAAGGCAATTGATGCTAACGGATGGCTAACGGAGCTAACAAACATTGAAAGTGGAGGGGCACCGAAGCAAATAGATGAAATGAACACTAAAAATTTATTTTGCTGCTGGAGGGAATCGAACCTTCGACCAGTGTGCGGGTAAAGCCTTAAGGGTCACCAGGTTCGACCAGTGTGCGGGTAAAGCCTTAAGGGTCACCCTTCACCAGCTCATCCAAGCAACTTTTGTGATATATGTTAGCAGGTTTAGTTATTAACCCGCGAATTTTTAAATGGGGCTCCGTCTTACGGATTTAGGATCCGTAAGACCGTCCTATACAAGTCTTTGCCTATACATAATACCTGATGTGATTTTCTTGTCTAAAATTGGTTTTCATAAATGAAAACATTGAAAGTTGAAACACTTTGTTTTTTATTTTTTCTTTTGTTTTATACTAAACAGTAATATTTTTAGATAAATTGACATGAATATATTTATACATTTTTAGAAACTTTGAATACATCTAAACTGTTGATATTCTCAGTACAATTCATAATATCATGCTTAACCTTTTTCTTCATCACATCTATATATATATATATATATAAAGGCAGATGCATCAATGAAAGGAAATATCCCGCTAAAACTATATTTCCAAAAATAAAATGTTCTCCATTTATTAATATAGGTACAACTTTGCATGCTATTTGAAAAAAAAAATTAAATGTATCATTATACTTCACACTAATCGATATAAAATAACATTTTACATTCCTTGATACTTGTGTCAATCATGCTTGTGAGCATCATTCAAATTTCAAAAGTCCTATTGTACATAGGAAATATATATTGCATTCCTTTGCCCAATATATATGGTTTAGTTTTTGCATTTTACTTCAAAAAAAATTCTTTCTTCGATATTAAAATAGATTGACTTGGTGTTTACCCAGATCTTTAAAAAAATAAATTAAATCGATCTAGAAAGTTAGGATCTATATTTATAATTTTATTTTCTTAAAAATAAAGTTATGTACTTCTCATATATTACATATCTAAAAATTTTGGATCTACATCTGTGCTTTAAGTAAGCAGGTCTGAAAAATTAGAGGATGTAAAAATAAATTAACAAAATCGAAATAATTTTTCAATATATAATTTAGGAAAATTCCAACTCTAAAATTGACAAGCTCAAATTATCCAGATCAATGAAATAAATTGAAACGAAACTAATTAAAATGTTAAGTCCTATATTTTTAGATCTATTTTCTTTGAATTCGTGTTAACTCCGGTGATTGATATCCATCAAAAGGAGAAGGAGGTGCATTTTAGGAAAAAAAAAAGACTTATGCGATATTGGATAAAAAATAGTGCACCAGAGAGATTATAATTTTTAAATAAAGAACCGACCCGTAATTATTCATTTCATTACTAATGAACTACTAAAAGTATCATTTGTTTTCAAAAGTATGACTTTCAAACAAGGACTTTTTATCTGGAACGGAGGGTCACTAGGGAGCACTTAATTAACATGGTATTTAATGACTTTTTTTTTGGGCCAATTGTACATATTATTGCATTTTTCTATTAGATGATATTTAATCAGCAAATATATACTTCTTCCGACCCAAAATTATTATTCAGCATTCTCTTTATGTCCATCCAAAAATTATTGAAATGAAATCTACATCCGTTTTTAAATTATCGTCATCCTCTTTTTTTTTCTTTTTTTTTTGAGACGTATATAGTAATGTTAAAGTTTGAACTATTTGATCCATATCAAAATCATAGTGTGACTAAATGATCATTTTGGTGTTTGTTTTTTTTCAATTGAATAATCATATATAAAATTATGTTGTACAAAATGATTAATATTCAAATTTTATAATGACTAATCTTATTGTTATATATTTTTAGTTAAGCAGTGTCCCCTAATTTATTCTTTTAATTTTGTATGTATAATTTAGTTGGAAAACATATATGTCGTGCGTTTTACACACGGGTACAAACACTAGTTTATATAAAGTATGTGGATATTCTTTGCGGATGTTCAACCAATCTTCTGCAAAGTTTTTTTAAAAAAATCGGTCACGAAATAAGTTTTAGACATTTTAAACCCAAAATTTTTACTAAAACTATTATGACTTTCATACCATCCGTCCTAAGAGACATCCACAAATAAAGATTCGAATAGATTCTCAAAGTCAAAGTTGCAAGGAAATAGTTAGTCCCACCTGAAATAAACAGTGAAGTTGTTGACATAGTCTAACTATAAAGTTATATATTTTTTATAAGCATGAAGAATGGTTAAATAAAAAATATTAAGAAATGTAACAGATAAATTCATCAGTTATAAATTCAAATCTTAAAATTTCAGCTATGTATTTGTTTCAAAATAGTCTTAAGAAATATATTTTAAAATTTAGAATATAACAAATCTCAGACAGTAAAATAAAATATTTATCATTAAACAATATTTTTACTAAATACTTGACTTTATTTTAAATATTGAAGTTTCAAATTATTAGATTTGTATTTAAAAAAAACTTTTAAAGTTGTACAAGGAAATAGAAGGTAAAACAAAATGATAGAGGCTCAATTTTCAACTCAATGAAAAATTAAGAGGATTTGAATAATCTGGGGAGAGATTGCTACGATTTCTTACCGAATGTTAGGTGAATGAAATTTTGATGTAAAGAATATACGTTAAATTAAGGATTATAGATGAATGGTTCTAACTGAAGGGTTGTAGATGTTGAATTTGGTTACGTGTTGAGGTCGTGTATTGCTTTATTAAGAGTAGTTATCCGGTAAGACCATCATACATGTCTTAATTCGTAAGAGAGATCCCCACTATCTCACAACGCAACTCACCAACAAACGCTGGATCGGGTCAAGGAGATCCATCTTACATAAAATATACGTAATATTATTTTTTCAAAGTTTTTATTTTATATTAATAGGTTAAAAGAAACAACTTACATGACATGGGGATTAAGGGTGGATATGAGATTTTAATGGGCTGGATTTTATATATAGTAGGCCTTTTACTGTTTTTCAATGAAGTGAGTTTTTTTATTTCTCATTTTGGTAAGAAATAATTACAGACCGGTCCCTTTTTTCTAAAATGTTAACCACTGAAGTACTCTATTTTTTTTAACCGCAAAAGTACATTTTTTTTCTTTCTTAAATATCATTGTTCCCACTGAAGCAATACTTTTCGAAAACCGAAGTATTGCTCTTGAAAGAAGAGTCGGTCGGTTAGAGGAAGAAGAGCTTTCCCTCTCTCTCTGCGTTCCCTCTCCTTGAAACTTAGTCACTCCTTTAATCAAATCAGTCTTTCCCTCTCCCTTTCTCACTCTCTCTCAACTAATCTTGCTTCAAAAGGGTGAAGGATTAATTAGGCACCTCCGTCTCTTTCTTCATTCAACTTTCACATATTTTGCTTGAGATTGATCTTGTTTGCCTTATCTTTCTTCCTTAAGTTGACTCCAACTCATACTTTATATTTTATTTCCTAATGAAAGAATGAATTCTTGCTTTTAATCCACCAGTAAGTCTCTCACTCGTCTTTTCTATATTTTCGAATCCTTTTTCATCTAAGTTCTCCCCTTCTTCATTCGTCAATCGAGAAAGCTGCTCTTTTCATAGAAATGGTTTTAAAATATACCAAAAAGTGAGTGACCATTGCAATTCTTTTATGACTCAAAAGGCGCAGGATGTGAGCTATTGAAATGGATCATTGATATTATTACAGAAGAATGGCTTTGACATATTTCGATGCTCGCATCGTAAGCATCGTAAATTCTGACACCGACATCGTAAGTTCCGACGCCGACATCGTAAGTTTTGGTGCCCATCTTTTCCACTGTGATGCCCGATTTTTCTTTGGGCGGGGCTTATTGCGATGCCCATATTTTCTATTGCGATGCCATATTTTCCATTGTGATGCCCAGCTTTTCTTTGGTTGGGGCTTTGTGTGCGTGTCTTCGTTAAGGGTGTGTTTATCATTTTTTCCCTAAAAATATACTTTAATGCTAAAAAAAAAATCGTGGATTTTTGCGGTTAACATTTCTCCAAAAGGTATCGACCCGGTTATCACCCAATAAAATAATATTGTGTCTTGATAATTTTGTTGAAGTCTTTTGAAAGAAATGTATTAAAGTTTTTTGAATTACTTAGTCCATATGAAAATAATAGTATGAATGGAAGATTTTTTTGTGTTGGTTTCTTTAATTTAATAATCTTATATGAATTATGTTGCAGCAAATGTTGCTTCCCAATAATATAATATTGAAGATTTTAATCAAAATGTGTTGTATCCTACTTCAGTTCTTTCTTTATCGAATATCACGAATGGTAAAATTTATTATATTATTTTTAAAGTAAATTTTATTATTTTTTAATTTATTTATATTTAAAGTATACTTTTTTCAGTTGCTACACAAGTACACAATACATGGAAGAACAATTTCTATACCTACTTACCTTTCACAAGTTCAAGTATCTCGTTCATTGTTGATTCAACAAATCATGGAAAATGTTCAAATCATATTGTCATTTCAATCAAAAAAAACGTGTGTATATATATATATATATATATCTCACTTACTCAATGTAAAGTTTTACTATAAATTTTGGAATACTTCGTTTTATAACATTATCCTTGAAGATGAACAATTATTACAACTATCACTATCACATAAAAAAAATTTGAAGGCCCTTACGATCAACAATTCTAGATAAAATGACATACAGTTGGCTAGACTAAAAACAAGTTTATTCAAAAGAAGTCATACATTAGACAATCCTAACGTTTATATATATACATTGCGTAAGACATCATTAGCGGAAACTGTCTTATCTAGAATTTGAATGAAATTCTATGATTAGATGATGTCAGTAGAATTCTTGTAATTAAAACAGTACCACCATAATGACTATTCGAAAGAACTTAACATGTTTTTGGTTAACATGATCACAAATTGTACCATTTATGAAAGCAATGCAAAGTTTTGAGACTTACAAAAAACATGAAACTACAAGCTCTTGGCAATGACAAATGTAGTCTCGTGTTGAATGCATTTTCTGAATGGAATTTTAAGTATCGATGACAATACATGTGATGATGAAAATGATGGTATTGCAATAATGGAAGTTCCAAATGATCTTTTGGTTAATGCATCAGATAATTTGATCCAGTAAATTGTTGAAAGTATATATCTGTCATTTTTTAAGTCTTTTATGACGTGTCATATTTTCAAGGAAGAGTTATACTTGATGCGACTCTTGATGTTTTTGACACCATAAATGAGTACATTGTATCTAACAATCACTACGAAAAAAAATAACTTATTTGAGTTTAAATTATATGTGCAGGGTATAGAACAACACAAGTTTGTTTAAAGACAATCATTCTACAGAGTTTTTGAATAGTATAAAGTGTTTAGCATTGTTTAACCATGAATTAACACTTAAGGTTGGTGTTTCGGTGATGTTGTTGAGAAACAATGACCCTGCTACAGGGTTGTGCAATGAAACAAGACTAATCATTACCATACTTGAGAATCACGTTGTTGAAGCAAATTTTTTGAATGGAAGCAATGTTAGAGACAAAATGTTTATACCAAGAATGTCATTGTCTCCATCAGATGTGAGGTTGTCTTTCAAATTTCCAGAAAAAATAATTTTAATTGGTAGTATCGTATGTCATGACAATTAACAAAAGTTAATGTTAATCACTTTTGCATGTAGGAGTCTTTTTTAAAAAACCAGTATTCAGTCATGGTCAGTTGTATGTCGTAGGTTATAGGGTTACAAACCGTTATGTCTTGAAGATATTAATATTGATGACGATGAAAAGCCAACAAATAAAACAATAAATGTTGTGTATAAGGAAATTTTTCAAAATCTATAATATTACCAATATTATGATGTATTTATATTTAAATAGTTGTCTCAAACATTACTTTTCTTAATTTATTATTTTTATTTTGATTTATTTATTTGTTTTGTTTAAATATTATTTAATTAAAAATATTTTTATTTGTGCATTTAACTCATAGATGTAAAACTAATTATATTATTAAATAAGCAGTTTGAGTAGCGATCCAAAAAACGAAAGGCGTAACGCTAATATCAAAACCGGCCCGTTTTCGAGCTTTTCATTTCCCTTTACACACATTATATTCGGTCAACCACGTATATAACCGTTAAATTTGAATTGGTTCAGTTCAATTCAATAGGATTTGTCTTCCCAAAATCAAGCAATTGAGTTGGGTATTGATGTTTTGGTTGGCTATATTTTATTTTATTTTTCCTTCCTTTTGTACGGTTTAGCTTTCTGTTTTTCTGCTTTCAGGTGGTGTGGTTTTTCTGGTTTTAGAGAAGGGTCTCTAGTTTCTTCCCACAACTATTTTCTTGAATTTTTTTTAATGTAGCATTTTAAAAGGTTAATATTTTAATTTAATAATTGTCAATTATAAGAAATTCATCCTTTTTATGCAATTATTTATGAAGTGCTTCTTCTGCTTAAAAAAAAAAGTCTGATTTTGTAATCAAACTTTTAAATTTGTAATTTTACTTGTTTGTACATTTTTCAAATTGCAATGAGACTACAAGTTTCTTGAAGAAAGACAAACTATTTTTTTTTTAGAATGGAATAAGTAATATACATTTAATATAAATATCAACCATAATTATAATTTTAAATAATTAAGTATAATAGTTTATTAGAAGAGTAATTGTACTATTTTTTTTAGACCTATTGTTATTTGGGCTTACATTGTCTTCTTTAATTTTATCTCTCACCGAATATTTTTTAAAAGGGTGATAATAGGTCGGTATCATGTAGTGGAATTATAACCGCAAAAGTGTATTATTATTTTTTTAGAACCGCTACAGTGTGTATTTGGGGGGAAAACGGCGAAAATACTCTTAATGAAAGAAAGATGCACACACAAAACCACTGTCTCAATTTATGCGCCGGTCAAAAAATTTGGGGAGTCGGTAAAAAAAATTGGGATTCGACAAATTTTTTTGGGTGTCTGTGGGTTCCCAGGACTTGCGCCCGCGCCCCGCGCGCCCTTGGATAGAGATGCGTGTACGTGCGGATGCGGGACACCACTGCTCTCATTCCACCCTCTCTTGTTTAGGGGAAGACAAAATTAAAAGTGCAAGAGGAGTGCTGTCTAATAGCGCGTTTGAATATGCCTCGGTAACTTTCAGTGAATTTTTGGTCCAATATAGGAGTTTTGAGTTTTCTATATCAAGTTATCCCTTGTTTAGGGAATACCAGGATATAGGAATACATCACCCTTTCATTTTCATTCTCATTCTCCCTTTTTTAGGGGAAAACGGAAAAGTGCAAGAAAGGAGTGTTGCGAGGCCCCACTATGGATTTTATGAAAATAGCCTTATGGCCTATTTCAGATCACTATGGGTGCTTTGGGTTTCCTGTATCAAGTTATCTCTTATTTAGGGGATACCAGGATATAGGAATACATCACCTTTTCATTCTCATTCTCCATTTTTTAGGGAAAAACAGAAAAGTGTAAAAAAAGATGTTGCGATGCCCCACTGGATCCAAAACGCTTTATAGAGTCGTCATCTTTATTTTGAGGAATAAATAAAGAAAAACCAAAAAAGAAAACCAGAGATTGTAAAAACGGGTTCGGAGGCTAAGTTACAAGTTGGGAAGGTGCTAGGCACCCAACTCGTCATTTCGGTCTCAAAAATAGTTTTTTGCTAAAGTATGCTTTTTGTTATATTTATTTAGCAGATAAATAAAGTATTAAAAGACAGGAATTAAAAACAAATACATCCGCGGCTACATTATTTACGGACTTGCAGCCGTCTTTTTACAAATAATTACAAATATATATAAAAATATTTGGCCATAATAATGACTCTTTTTAGTGCTATTTCCTAACTAAATCCGGACAGCATAACGACTTATATTTTTACATTAGGCCGGATGGAAAGTAACACTTTTTACAAATAAGAATTTTAAAACTTACCTACTAGCGGATTAGGGTGTGCTTGCTCTGTCCTTCAAGGAGAGGGAGTCTTTTTTTATGAAGTGGTTGTAGGGATTCGGGCAGAATAACTGCTTCCGAAAGTTACTTTTGGCATCGGGATCCGAGTGGAGTAACTTCTTAGGATTGGTTGTTTGATTGCTTGAGGAAGGTGGAAATCGGGCAGAATAACGGCTTATTTCTGGCTGATTTGACCTTTTAAATTGGGCAGAGCAACTACTCTTTCCGAGATTTTTGGACCGGGGGAATAGGGTGGAAACCTAGCTGGGGGGCTAAGGCTCACTTTGACCGGTTGGTTTTGAGTTTGGAGGAGATTTGGCAAGGTTTCGAGGCTTTAGGAAGATCACCCACTATCTCACGTCGCTCTCTATTTCTCCAGCGTAACAACGACGCGGAGAATTTTGGAATGGAAAGGTGTTTCCGGAGTGTCTGAAAGTGAACCCCAAAGGCTCTATTTATAGCCTGGAAAGAGGACATCGATGGGAGTTCTTTTTCTCTCTTCAGGCTTCAGCCGATTGTATAGAACGCCGAAAGATTTGGACATTACGCGAACTGTAGCTGTCCTGTAGCTATTTGGGATTCCCTGTAGCATAAACCAGGCGCCACCCATAAGTAAACTGGGCGCCACCCCCATTTTGAGTGTGGGTGGCGCCAGCTTTGGCTTCCTTGTTTCTTTTTTGGCACTTTAGTTCCTGCATTTCACTGTTTTGCGCATCCTGCTTTGTCCTTTTGCATTTTCAACCCTGTAACTTGACATTTGTTAAGTTTTAACAGGTATTGATATTTCATGTCATGTTACATGCCAGGGGTACGAAATTGAGGTATCTACAGTTTCGCTCAAAAATTTTGGGGTGTCAGTAAAAATTTTGGGCGTCAGTCAAAAAATTGGGGCATCGCTATGCAAAAGCCACTGCACAAAATTTGGGCGACGCAAAGAAAAAAATTGGTCGTTCATCAATTATGGGCATGATTTTAAGAAATGATGACTAATTAACTAACAACGATGCATGATTTTTTTTTAAAAGATGACTAATTATTTATATACTGATGCGGAATTTTATGGAATGGTGCCTAATTAAGTACCACCGAGGCAGGATTTGAAGGAACGATGCTTAATCAAGTAACACTGTCACAATGATGCATGATTGGAAAAAAAATTGAAGTCTGTCACTATATTAAAGAAACGATGCCTAATTAGTAAGATCGAGACATGATTATAAGGAAAGATGTCTAATTAAGTAACACCGAGAAATGATTGGAAGCATTGATACCTAATTATTTATATACCGAGTCATGATTTGAAGGAACAATGCTTAATTAAGTAACATCGAGGCAGAATTGCAAATAACGATGACTAATAAACTAAAACCGATGCATGATTGTAAGGAACGATGCCTAATTAAGTAACACCGATGCATGATTGGAAGAACCGATGCCTAATTTTTAAATCATTAAACGATTGTATTTTTAAATCGAGGCAGAATAGAAAAATCTGTTGCCTAATTAAATTACACCGATGTTGAATTGCAAGATACGATGCCTAATTAACAACACATCATAGACAACGACACCCACGTCATAGGCAACAATGCCCAAATTGAATTTACGTGCAATTGATTTCTTCGACTTCTACCCACATGTGATTCCATTCAATTCCATGTGATTTCATTCCTTGTGATTCTAGTACAGAACGAACACTTTGATTACAAAATTACAACGGAGATAGAACACAAATGTTTTGGGTCTGCTCCATATGAAAGGAAAAAGCGTGGAATGAAATGAACACTTTGATTACAAAATTACAACGAAGATAGAAACAGATGCTTAGCCCAATTCTCTTCTCGATGGACAGTTGGACATATATGATTTTAGGAAGAAAGAGCTTCAAAGGGAAAATGTGATCAGGAATGGCTATAGGAGTTTGGAAAAGAAAGGACGGTAGGAGGAGGGGCATTTAAGGAAGAAACTAACGAAAATTGGCTTATGCGGTTGAAAAAAAAAGGGTATTTGAGCAATTATAATTTTAGAAAAATGATACCGGCGCACAATTATTATTTTTTTAAAACCCAAGTTCAAATCTTCTAAAAATGCTAAGTAAATGTTTTAAGGCAAATATTTTTTCCCCTTTTCTCTGTACTATATTTAAAAATTTTAATTACTACTCACATTGATTTTTAGCTTGATCTTTTGCTCCATCTCTAAATACCCATAAGCTATCACATTTCTCTCCAAGTTTCGTTTGGTAAGTCTATAGTAAGAAATTTTCACAAAGTAGTTTGTCCGGTTGGCAAAGTGCTGGAAGTCGGTACCAATAACTCCGCAAGCCCGAGAGTCCGGTCTATTACGTGTAGATCACATACTAACCCACTTAATATGTAACATCTTGGGTAATTAGGTCTGCCACAAATCTATCCAAAATTCTATGGATGATGTTGGTACCCAGAGGTAGTGTGTGACCACCATATAAATCGAACACAATTCACACACCTACCCGATGTGGGACGGGTATTACAATCCCCCCACTTAAATCCTTGACGTCCTCGTTAAGGTCGAATCATATCCCGGGCGATGCAGGAATCAAGAGATGACTCGTATGGGGATCAAGAAGTGGCTCCTACCTTCTGCGATGTAGCACTTTGACATGTACAACACTTTGTTCCCATATTTTCGGTCGAGACCCGCTCTGATACCATTTGTAACACCCCGAGCCCGAGAGTCTGGTCTGCTACGTATATCCCACACACTAGTCTAATAAACACGTAGCACCTTGGGTAATTAAGCATACGACAAGCCGACCAAAAGTCTATTAATGATATTGGTGCCCAAAGGTAATATGTGGCCACCTCA
Source organism: Codonopsis lanceolata (assembly GCA_013146195.2). Lineage (NCBI taxonomy): Eukaryota > Viridiplantae > Streptophyta > Magnoliopsida > Asterales > Campanulaceae > Codonopsis > Codonopsis lanceolata. The sequence continues at coordinate 49,200,258 of CM028380.1, forward strand.
TAAATCGAATACAATTTCCACACCTATCCGATGTAAAACGAGTATTACAGTACCTCCCAAAGAAAGTTTTCTGCGTATACAAGGAAACCAAAATCTCTTACTTAGGTGACCATAGTCACTTTAACTCAGGTCAACCTCCTTTGATACAAACCAGTGTTCTAAAACTCCCCGCCTAGCTCTGTTTAGGCCCCGTCTAGGCGCTAGGCCCCTCTCTACCGCCGCGACTTTCTTAGTTACCGCCTAATCGACCAAGTCGGCGTCTACGCCAAACCTTGCCGACCTTAACTTATTTTTGTAGCTTTAATTTTGTGGCATGCGGTGACCGGAGAAGGAAGGGGGGCGAACTGGAAAAGGAAGGGGGAATGGTAATGGTGAGGTAGAGAGGGAGGTAATGGGGGGCGATCTGGAGTAAAATCTTTTTTGTTTTCAGTTCTAAACTTGACTGGTTTATTGCTTTGGGGTTGTTGAGAATTGTGATTAATGGTAGGTTTATATATTTTTGTTCATTTTACAAATATAGACAAGTGGTTGATAAAATGATATAAAAAATATTAAATTTGTATTCGATGTGTTTGATCTTTGATGTAAATTATCAAAAAAAATGGTAATTATGCCTTAATTATAGGTCCCGCTTAGGCCCCGATTATGCCCCGACTAGTCCCCTAGGCGCTAGACGCTAGTGTGCCGCCTAACGATTTTTAGAACCTTGATACAAACAAAAGGACATTCTTTAATGGTATAATTTAGAAATTGTGCTGTAATTTTTTTAAAGAATTGAACTCATTTCATCTGGTTTCTAAATATTGAATTCTTAAACACTAGTATTTTTGAGACATTTGATAGTGATGTTGAATTATATACTCCCTCCATCCCTAAATTATCGTCTTCCTTTCGTTTTTTATCCATCCCAAAATAATTATTTAGTTTGAAACTTACCTTTTTAGAACATCAGTTTTACCACTTTATCCTTATTTTTTTACCATACTTTAATTATGGGCCACATATACATGTGTTTTAAAGGAAACTACACATTAAACTAATATAAATAATCAAGTCAATTGTTTTTTCTTAATTCGTGTGCCGAGTCAATTAGGACGATATTTTAGAAAGAATTAAATAATAATTTGGTCCCTGGAAACGTCGAAAAACAATGTTTTGGTCCCCGGACAAAAAAACAATTGAAGTTGGTCCACGGACATGTCTTTTGGACCAATTTGCCTCCTCCCACCGTTAACATTAGGGTATTTTTTTTTAATTTATGTCCTTGATCTAAATAAGCACATGATCTATAGTTTAATAACCGTACATCATTTCATTAGACCACTTTTGGTCGGCGCTAATTCCTCTTGGAAATCCTCTAGATGAATTGATTCTTCCAAAAGTCTCATGATATCCTCGAGTAATCTGTTTTCTTCTTAGAATTCGCATCATTTGTATGAACCAATTTCATGATACACAAGTGGATTCAAATTGAGAACCTTTAACTCTCGAACGTGTTTTGTTCGCTTTATTTCATTGCTTTTTTCCACCATCTTATGACCAATGCTTCTTACTATCATATGGCCTTTAATTGTGTTTCTATATTTCTTCCTTCAAATTGAAGCTAGCTATCATGGTGGTGAGATTCGACGATAACCTTACATATCTATTCCAAACCCTTTTCGTGGGGCCAAGAATATGATAGTTTTGAAAGTTTGGCGGAAACTATAAAGGTAGGATTAATTAACAATAGAAGTTGACACCTTAACCCCTATATTTCCAATATTTTGAAAAGAACACATATTAAACTTTTTAGTGAGGGTATTGACATTTGTTTGGCCGCAAATTGGTCCAAAATACATGTCCAGGACCAAATTCTATTATTTTTTGTCAGGGACCAAAACATTGATTTCACATGTTAGGGACATAATCCTTTTAGAAATAAAGGGAGTATATATATATAAAGAGTAAAATTGAAATATTATGAAAATTATAAACATAAAATTTAAAACTTAATTTTTTTAAATGAAATATTTAAAATAGTACGGTGGATTTTTGTGCGTGCATGGGAGGGGAGGGAGTAATAACCGTAGATTAGATAAGATTGATACTCTTTAAATTAAAAGCTCTCTTTAGCAGCCAACCAATTGATGGCCCATCCTCTCCCTCTCTCTCTCTCTCAAATCTTTCTATAAATATAAAAAAAAACTAGTTAGCTTTTCAGTCATTCCAAGTAAGAGCATATAGTGTTTAGCGAGAGAGATGGGTTCTAAGACAATTCTTTTGCTTGGCCTTTCTTTTGCCATTGTTCTTCTCCTTTCCTCAGAGGTGGCCGCTGGGGATTTGGGTGAACAAACGTCCACCGTTTCTAATGATGAAAGTGAGTTAACGTTCGGCTCTTTAATTTCTTTGTCGTTAATTTTCTGTGTGGTTTAACCTTTCCCTCAATATAAACTTATTGACACAATCGACATAGATATAAAGTCATTTTGTTTTCAGAACAATTTAATTACTCATATCACCAATATTAATTTGTATGTTTGTGAAGCTGAGGCAGTCAAAGAAACAAATGGTGTAGAGGAGGGCAAGTACAGAGTATGCCGTGGTTATCGTTGCCGCTACTACGGCTGCTGCCTATACGGTTGCTGCCGCTACGGTTGCTGCAGGGCCGCTGACGCGCATTCTGATCAGGTCGAGCCACAAAACTGATCCGCATGCATACCATGATGTAATATAAAATAAAATAAAGGGGCGATTGGATCGTCTTATGGCTTGTTTGTAAGTCGGTCAGTTGTGACTTACTGACTTGTGATATGTGAATGTTGGTGACACTTTTGAGGTTTAATTAAGTGCTTCTTAATTTGCCCATTACGTGTCTTTTGTATTGGAGTATTACCTTTTATGTAAGTTATAAATCAAAATATGTATTCCTGATTTTCAAATTATCGTCTACCTTTCATTTTTTGTTATTTCTAAAATAGTTGTTCTTTTTCAAAAAAATTCATTCACGGAAAACACTTTTACCAATTGAATGATATGTCCAAAAAAGCATCATATACTAAGGGTACCGAAAATAGAATTGGCATGTGGGTAGCCTGAATTGCCGTCCGGCGATCACAATGTCGTCGTTGGTGGATATCTGGTTATATTATATGAGGGAATGGGTTCAGTCCATTGTGCATAGGCCCGGTTCAATCATTCGGATATCTTGTAAAATACAGTGGACCATTAAACGAGACTCAAACGCCATTGAGACGGATCCAAAATATATACATCAGTAGCCCCAAATGCGTGTGTGATACTAAGTCATCAAAAGAGAGAGACCCCTCTCTGAGTTAGAGAGGATTATTTATACCTGAGGGAATGAGTTCAGCCCGTTGCGCATAGATCCTACCCAATCCTTCAGACATTTTGTGAAATACAGTGGACCATTAAACGAGGCTCAAACGCCATTAAGGCGGGTCCAAAATATGCATATCACCACTTAACACTTACTTTTTCTACCGAATTTAATTATAACCACACGTTAAACTTAGAGTATGTTTGACTGTGACTAAGTAATGGCGAGAAACAATAGTTTTCAACATGTATAATTGCATCTATAACTACATTTGTAGTCATGATATAAAATTAATGAGTTAATAAGGTGTGGGGTTGAATAGTCCGTAGTTTTTATAACCCAACTCAAATAACTTTAACCTATACAAGAGGCTCAACAATGTTCATCCTGCTAATGCAAACTGATAATTAAGCGGCGAAGTAAGAGCAAAACATACATTACCAACAACTGGCAAGAATTATAAAACGTGATATAACCGTATGATTTTTTTATTTGATGCCAAAGAATTGAATTACCCGAGTATATTTTAAACAAGTCATTTCTTAGAGCAAGAACAACAGTTGAATTATATGCACTCCAATCAAATACCAAATCAAACACAACCTATTAAAAATTAATAAAATAATTCATTATTTATCTCCCAAAAAAATTCTTCCAACAGTGGCAAAGACTCAAATACTTTCACATACCCTACCATATTTATCTTCATTAATTTTAAATTTTTTTCAAAAAATGGCTAAAAACTTTAAAAAAAATCATATAATTTTTTTTTCTGATATCCAAATGAAACAAACCAAGTCTCTTTTTATAAGTACAAATGTGTATTATAATTCAGGTAAAACAAATTTAAAAAAACAATTTTGGCTTAAAATTGACCAAGAAAAACGAGGGTGAAAAAGTTATTCGATCCACTAGAATTCTGCCATGTGGAAAGGGAAGGCGGCAGGAAGCATCAGCCCTGTGTCGGCCACTTTTTTTTTTTTTTGAATTTTTCAGCTCAAAACATCGTCGTTTTGAGCTAAAGAAAGCTAAAACACGATCATTTCCAACGCTGTGTGATTTGGTTTTGATTTGTATCATAAATTGAGACAAATCAAACCAAATCAAATAAGATTTGGATATGATTTTTTTTGTAATTCACCGTTATCACTAAAGATTCACCTTTGATTCATTTTAAACCTTCAGTTATTCATGCTCTTGAGAGTGACTTCTTTCATCTCCAAAAAAAAATAAAAAAAATAAAAAAAAGTTCACTTTCGTAATGTCTTAAATTATTTCATATAATTTTTTAGGATTAATATATGTTTTGGTCCCTGAACTTAACATTTCTTTTTATAAAGTTGATAGTGTAAGATACTTCATCACCTTTATAGATGATTATTCACGTTACCGTTATCTCTATTTATTGCATAACAAATCTCAATCTATGAATTTTGTTCAAATATTCATAACCGATGTTGAGAGGCAATTAGAGAGAAAAGTGAAAATCATAAAGTCTGATAGAAGTGGAGAATTTTACGGCATGTATGACGAAACATGACAACATCATGGATCTTTTCGCCAGACTCCTCGAACAACTTGGAATTGTAGCCCAATACACAATGTCAGATTCTCCATGACAGAATGGGGTAGCTGAAAGGCGAAATCGCACGCTTTTGGAAATGGTCAGAAGCATGATGAGTCATGCTAAGTTTCCCATTACGTTATGGAAATATGCTCTTCGTATGGTCGTATATATTTTAAATAGGGTTCCCAGTAAATAAGTTCCAAAGACCCATTTTGAGTTGTGGAAAGGTTGGAAACCTAGTTTAAAACACATGCAAGTTCGGGGACGTCTAGTTGAAGCGAATACATATAATCCTCAAGAAAACAAATTGGATTTGAAAACCATAAGTGGTTATTTCATTGGTTTTCCTGAAAAATCCAAATGGAATATAATTTATTGTCCTAACCATAAGTTGCGAATTGTAGAAACTGGTAATGTCAAATTCATTGATGATGATATGATTAGTGGGAGTATATTTGTGGAAGATAAGTCTGTTCACGAAGTTAGGGTAACAATCTCATTACCCAAGAATCAAGCAGATAATGTGAATCCTTCCATTGTTGAACCGTTAAACGTTGAAGGATCACCTGCAGCTCCACTCGTCGTTGAACTGATAAACGATGAAGAGAGCCACAACCCCCTAATGAAATCATTGCTAATGAAGAAATTGCAGAACAAGCACATGAACCGGCATTGAGAAGATCTCAACGAGAAAAACGAAGTGTTATCCATGATGATTACGTTGTTTATCTACAAGAATTTGATTTTGACATAGGGATAATGAAAGACCTAGTTTCTTATTCACAAGCCATTACAAGTAATAATTCTGATAAATGGATTGACGCCATGAAGGATGAATTGAAATCAATGACAGATAATCAAGTCTGGAAACTAACTCATTTGCTGGAAGGACACAAAACAGTTGGGTATAAATGGGTCTTCAAGACCAAACGCGACTGTCATGAAAATATTGAGCGATATAAAGTAGACTTGTAGCCAAAGGTTTTACTAAAAAAGATTGCATAGATTACAAAGAGACTATTTCTCATGTGTCAAAGAAATATTCTCTCAGAATTATTATGGCTTTAGTAGCTCATTATGACTTAAAGTTACATCAAATGGATGTGAAAACATCCTTTCTTAATGGTGAGCTACAAGAAGAAGTTTACATGCGTCAACCTGAAGGTTTTACCTTAGAAGGACAGAAAGACATGGTCTGCAAACTTAAGAAATCCATTTATAGACTTAAACAAGCCTCCCGTCAATGGTATTTAAAATTCAACGAAACCATTAATGCTTTTGGTTTTGAAGAAAATACTGTAGATCCATGCATATACCTCAAGATCAGTGGGAGTAAGTTCATATTTTTGGTTCTGTATGTTGATGACATATTATTGGCAAGTAGTGATCTTTACTTAATGCAAGAAACCAAAGCTTATCTTTCTAAACATTTCGAGATGAAGAACATGGGTAAAACTTCCTACATGATTGAGATAGAGATATTCCGTGATAAATCACGTGGATCACTTAAACTCTCCTAGAAAACATACATCGAAAGAGTCTTAGAAAGATTTGGAATGGCAACATGTACTGCGAGCGTTGCTTCAATTCAGAAGGGAGACGGATTTGGTCTCTATCAATGTCCTAAAAATGAATTGGAGCGTAAAAAAATGGAAAACATACCATATGCTTCTTTAGTAGGAAGTTTGATGTATGCACAAGTTTGCACAAGGCCTGACATCAGCTTTGTTGTTGGTATGTTAGGAAGATAGCAAATAAATCCATGAATGGATCATTGGAGAGCTGGAAAGAAAGTTTTGAGATACTTACAGGATACGAAGGATTATTGTCTTACATTCAAGAAGTCAGATCAATTAGAGTTGGTTGGCTATTCAAATTCCGATTATGTTGGATGCAAAGACACTCTAAAGAGCACTTTTGGTTATGTTTTTCTACTAGCTGGAGGAGCAATCTCATGGAAAAGTGCAAATGAGTCTATTATTGCTAATTCCACGATGGAAGCTGAATTTAATTTGTAGCTTGCTTTGAAGCTACAAATCATTGCTTATGGTTGCGAAATTTCATCTCAAGATTTAGAGACTTGAATTTTGTCTCTGGACTGTTGAAACGCTATTGTGATAATGCCGCAGCAGTATTTTTCTCTAAGCATGATAGATACTCTAAAGGGACAAAACACATGAACCTTAAGTATCTATCGGTGAAGCAAGCAATTCAGAAGAAACAGTTGTTCATTGAGTATATAACACAACACTTATGGTTGCAGATGCACTTACGAAGGGGTTACCTCCTAAGACCTTTCACGAACATACTTCAAGTATGAGTCTAGAGAGAGCGACTAATTATTAATTTATCGTTTGATATGCTTATACATTTAACTTCTATTGAGCTCTTATTTATGACATTCTGAATTTCATTTTTGTTTCCATATTTTGTATACTTTATATGAAGGAATAATTGATAACATAAATAGTTCTTGAAGAAAGAACATTATTGGACCCTTATTTATACCTTTGCTTAAAATGCCTAGTAAATTAGGTTATTTATGTTGTAGTACGTGGAAGGAACCATGTTGAAAACCTGATAATATGGAACCGCTATGACTCTCAGGGATAGCTTGTTTTGCGAAGATATTATGTTAACCATCAAGTTATTAATTTAGTAATTATGCACGCCTTATGTTTCCAGGATTAACCATTAAAGGATTATCACTTTGACCAAATGGGAGACTGTAAGATATATTTCTTGTGGGTTAAGAAATTCCTTATATTGGTCAATAGTGAGAATCACAGTTAATTTAAAATGGCTAAATTACAATAAATCTGGTTTGTAAAAAGGGGTTAGTTTCCTAAATAAACTTTACCTTGATGGACGGTTAAGATTAAAACCCTAATAGGAATTTGATCATCCCTTTGCCTATAAAAGAGAGGTAATACCCATCATATTCATCTCTTACGTTAAATCAACTCATTAGGGTTTTTAGGCCAAAAGGGAGAAACCATATTCCGCCTCTGCTTTTCTATTATATTACAGATTTCGGATCAATGACAAATCACTAGAAGCAACATGTCTTCATCAAGTATTTTAATAAAGTGTATTTTGCATGCTATTGTGATTATCATGAAATTCAAGATCTAGGGTTTAAGATTATTAAATTACAGATAAATGATTTTTCATTTCCTATATTGGTCTGTTGACTTCACTTTACTTGTCCCTCAAACCGTTATCTCAAACAGAATCGTTAAAAAATATTTGAAGAGACAAAAATTACCCTTAGCTGAGTCTGATGAATATCCATATGACTAAGTTACTACTGAGATGAAAAAATGAAATAAAAAAAGAAAACAATAAATTAAATGAAATAAAAAAAAGAAAACAATAAATTAAAAGTCATAACTTTACGAAAAAAAGTGATATATAAAAGTAAAATGAAAAAAATAATCTTAAAGTGATAAAAGTGTTGTATTAGAAAAGAAAGTTTTAAACAAGATCATTATTTTGAGATATACGAAATTTGAAAAAAGTTACTCCCCATGTACCAAAATATATGATGTTTTGGGGATTTTCATACAGACTAAAGAAATATATTATATTAAAGATTGAACTGTTCATATCCAAACATTAATGAGATGTGTTGATATTTTTATCTAAATAAACAAATACAAGTTATAGAGTCAATAAATATGAGTAGAATTGTAAAAAAAATAAGAAAAAAATCCTTAAAAATTATAAAATATCATCTATTTTGAAATAAAAAAACTTTCCAAAAAATTTGTATATTTTGGACAATTTTGGAACTGGAACGAGCACGAAACAAGAAGTCAACAACCCGATTAGGGAGACTTTTCTAATATCCAATATAAAAAACTGATAATTGATTGCTGGGTGAATGCATGCACATATAGATAGACATGGACACTATGAGAGAGAGTGACAGGTTGTTCGGTATTCAGTACAATCTAGTCCCAACCACGTGTGGGCTCCACTTTATAAAAACAGTAACCCAAAATGTCAAGAACCGAAGCGGTCCATGGATATTCGATTTCTTAATCGGACTTAGACTTGGAACGGATAGGATTATTTTCGAATATTTAAAAGTTTGGTTTATATCTTAAAATTTTGGATTTAAAGTGGATTCAGATTTTATTTAGATTTTATATGCTCCTTATTAAATTACTGAAATAAAATTAATATTAATATATTTTTGCTTAATTAAAGGTTGAATAAAATTTAAAATTCTTGCTTTTAGGTTACACAAATATAAATAACAATTAGGGGTGAGCTTGATCCGGTTCAGTCCAGTTTTTTCGAAAAAAAAAAAATGGAAGCAGACCAATAGTCAAATTCTCAAAAAATTTAGAACCCAAAACCAACTAAATATGCATGAGACCAATACATTGGTTCGGTCCAGAACCAACCGAACATGTACGAGAATTATGACCAGACCAATACTATGATTTTACTTTTTAACTGTTTAATACAAATACATAATAAATTTTTAAAGTCTTAAACTTCATAAAAAGATTAAAAAATATTCAATAAAATATATTCAACAATTAAAAATATTGAAATCATATATAATAAATAAACAACTAATTGGGTTAGTTTGGTCTGGTTCCGTGTTTTTTTGGTTAAAGAACTGGGACAGACCCAAATGTTCGTTCTATGAAAATTCAGATCTAGGATCAAATCAAAGTATTGTTCTGATCCAGTTCTGATTGGTCTGGTCATGTTCCATTTGGTTGGTTTGGTTCTGAAAAACTCAAGGATACCCATAATAACAGTGTTAGTAAGATCTTAGAGTACGTCGAAAATATTATATTTAGTAGAATTAATAATGATTAATGATTAAAAACTTAACATTAGTAATTTTTATATGTAAAATATTAATATATTTTTTATACCAGACTGAGTTATTAACGGATCATATCATCTTAATCCATATCCAATTTGTTAAGCTTTTTGATTTTTAGATTTAGATCAAAATCAGGTAATCGACTTTAAAAACTAAATCCATATTTTAAAAATAATAAAATATCATATTCGGATCAAAATCGGAAAAGACAAAGTCCTTGTGAAAATATCATTAATTCTAGCTATAAATAAGTACGGTTGGCGCTTAATTAGGTGGAGTCTATAAAAAGCATTTCTTGTGCAAGTTTTGGAATTCAATCTAAGTATAGATGTAGGAGTTGGAGTAAACTTGCTCCGGTTTGATTCAATTTTTTTGGGGAAAAAGAGAAAATCGGAATCAGACCAATAGATTGGATCTCAAAAAATTTAGACCTGGGACCAACCCAATATGTATGAGAATCAAAATATTGGTCTGGTCCTGAACCAATCAAAGATGTATGAGAACCAGGATCGAACCAGTACTATGATTTTTTACTTTTTAATTGTTTAATACAAATACATAATAAAAAATTTAAGACTGAAACTTCATAAAAAATTAAAAAACCTTCGATAAAAGTATATTCAACAATTACAAATGTTGAACTCATAAACTCATAACATAACAAACCGATGAAACAAAATAATAAAAGCGTACCAACTAAAAAGTAGAACAAGGAAAGTTATTAGGATTAATATATATACTTATATAATAATATTATATATATATATATATATATATATATATATATATATATATATATATATATATATATATATATACTAAAATAAATAAATAAACAACATATTGGGCCGGCTCGATCCAGTTTCATGTTTTTTTAGTTCAAGAACCGAGGCCAATCCAAATGTCCAATTTTATGAAAATTTAGATTCATGATCAAACCAAAGTATTGATTCGACCCAATTTTGATTGATTAGATCTGATTCTATTGGTTCGGTCCGATTTCGAAAAAATCTCACACAACTGTGCGAGTGTTTAATAATTCGAAGAGTTGGGTAAGTTTGGTATACTCTAAACCGGAATGGCCCCAGGAAAGAAAGCCATGTCACAATCACTTGTATATATCCAAGTTCATCATGAACGAGTGGTTCTTAGACTCTACCCTTCAGCCTTTAGGTAGGCAATGTACATGTTTCTTAATCATTTAATTTAAAGTCTTAGTTTTGATGTTTAGTTTTGCGCCGTTGGATGTTTAATTTAACCACGGTGTTTGATCTTCTTCGTGCTTGCTGGGATTTGGGATTGACACTTGTGCGGGGCATGTGATTGTTAGGTTTGCGAACGGCATGTAATGGTACACGTGTTTTTCTCGTGATTGGATTTGAGCAGGGCATATTTGTTGTGTAATCGTTCAACTATTATAGCCAAAAATACGTATAGAATCGGGGTTGAGATACAAATTGAAAGAACGCGAGTAGCTAGGATTCTCAAGACTTAATGTAGCTTGTGAAAAAGCTACAATTGAATTCACAATAGATAGAAAAAATAACAAAAACAGCGGAAGACTAAATACTAAAGCACGAAATTAATCACAAAAATTTACCAAACAATCTACAAGCTTATACTTGTAGATCTAGTCTCATGGCCAAAAAGATTTCACTAAAAACGATGAATTGTTTTATAAAAAACTATGTGAAATCACCAAACAAAAACACTCTCACAAGACAACAAGTCTTGGAGAACAAAACACCCACATAAAAACAGGTATAGAAAACGTGGGAAGAAACAAATAGCTTCCTAAAATCAGCTAGGAAGTCAAAACAGCAAAAACGCCCAATGTTGCTTCCAATGTTGCAACATCCGGAAGCATATTCGAATTCTGCAGCAGAATCTGAAATTCTGAATTCTGGAAATCTGAATTTGCTACACTCTTTGTGATCTGCTCTCTCAGAATTCTGTCTCTCCAGCCGTGTCCAAGCCTCTTTATATAATGTCAAGATCTCTTACACACATAAAGGAATCCAACTCCAACAAGGACAATGATTAGTAGAAAGGAATAAAATCTACTTACCAATCTTGTGAGATTTTATTACCAAATATGAAAGTGGTCAAGAATCATGGTTAGACTAGGATGAGATTTAATTACCAAATATGAAAGTTGTCAAGAATCATGGTTAGACTAGGATTTATGCTAAGATTTTGTTACCAAATATGTGCACTTGAAATCTACAAAAAGATTATGCTACCAAAAATAACTAAACTAAATCTAATAAAATATACTAAGTCCTAAATTAACACAAACTTATCAAAAATCATATTTTGACCAAGAAAGGTGAAACAAGACCAAAATAGGTCATACCTATTTTGCCCTTACAATCTCCCCCTTTGTTGAACCTTTCTGGTCAAATCAAAAGACTAGTGTTTATTCAACACAAATCAAACCATCTAACCTACAATGGTTAGAAAATCTCATCTCCCCCTGAATTTGTGCAAGGAGCACAAATCAGAAATCATCAACATCACAAGAAACACTTGATCTCTCTCCCCCTATTTGACCGGAAAAGGAAGAGAGATAAAACATCTTTTAGGAAATCTCAAAAATCCAAGATTTTGAAAAACACAATCAAGTGTTCACCATGATTTGATCACACCCCTAGCAATAACTGAGCACATCATATCCAGATTCAATACCTCTTAGTTCCACACAAAAATTAGACAACCACTAAATATTTTTCAACATGGAGATTTTTGGAAATTTATTTGCACAGTTTATATTAGGACAAAATTTCACCAAGCTGATATCATTGCCAACAATGCATGTCCTAAAATTTTATGCCTAAAAACATGATAACTAAAAGTTAGGCAAAAGAATAAAAAAAATGCAATCACACACAAGTGATAAAGACCAGATCAAAGGATGTAGTTCATAATGTAACTGCATTGGGAGATGCATTCGCCAAAATTGTGATTTTATTTTGAATTTTGCATTTTTTTTATATTCTCAACCAGATTTCTCTCCCAAGATCGTAAATTTTTCACAACAAAAATCCATAGGTACTTTATTTCCCTAGGAATATAGCTCTACTTTATTTCAAGCTATAAAAACATGCCACTTGGAACCTTTCACACTATTTACCAAGGGAAGCCACTTAACTTTTTGATCAACCCATGAAATCCGAGGATTTATAGTCCCAAAAGAAAGGTGTCACAACCTTGTTCATAGGTAGCTCTTTTCCGTTAGGTAGCTTTCACACTTTTTCAATTAAGGGGAGTCAATTTACTCAAGATCAACCCATGAGAATCTTAATTCCATAGTACCTTGACAAATTGCAGCATCCCAAAAATTTCAAAAGGTAGCTCTTTCCTTTGTGGACTTCAAACATACTCAAGAACTGGGAGAGAGAGAGAATCATAACAATGAAATCACAACAGATTTTGAATGAAATTCCCAAGCAACCACAAGAGGCACATACATGTGAAACAATGATCTAGAGTGCCCTCTAAAGACAAAATGCAATCATGCCTAATTTTGATTTTTTTTTTGTTTTTTTTATAATTAACTAAGTGTAAAATCATATGGCACACAAAACACAAGAGATTTCCAAAGATTGAAAAATCTCTCAAAAACAAGACACTTGGCAAATATATCAGCAAGATGATTTTCAGTCCCAACATGTTCAGTGCAAATAATCTCTTGTTCAACCATGTTTCTAATAAAGTGGTGCCTTATATCAATGTGTTTTGTTAGAGAATGAACTTGATTTTTTGTTATACTAATTGCATAGGTGTTATCACAATACATGGTTAACACATCAATGTGAAGCCCATAATCTTTGATCATTTGGTTCATAAAAGTTGTCTCAACACAGTTATATTTTTTACTAAACCAAGAACCCAAATTATTTTTCGAAAATTGATGAAGTTCTACAAAACATGAGGCATGGATATCTTCACACTCAAGAGTGGACAAGCAAGCAAGATTCCTATAGTCTACCTTACCTTTCTTCCTTGTGGACATCTCATCATGTATATTACCTATGATTTGTGAAGAGAAATGCACTTTCTGAATTCGTCTTGGAATGTCATGTCCATGATCAGTCAAAATGGACTGATTTTCTGCTTGTTTTGAATCTGTTCCAACAGTTTCATCTTCTGCCAGTTCTCTGTTCAATGTGTCTTCCGATGTTGCTGCATTCGGAAGCACATTGGGTGACACATCCTGAATCTCTTCACTGTCTTGCCGAGAAGCTGGCGTACTGTCGATTACTTCTGGATTTGCGCGGATCTTTGAATGTTACGAGGCAGTGCACTTGTTTTCATGTCGCAGTTCGAAGATTTTGCAAGAGATTCATGATCACCAAAGTCAAACAAACCTGAAACATCATCTTTAGCAAATTGACCAAACCCTTGACAAGCCCTACATCGAATAGAATCAATATTTTTATCACTTGATGTAGACTGTTTAGCAAAAGGGTTGGTAAAATATTTTTCAGAGGTTTGGAATGAGTCTTCATTAGGAACAACCTTAAAATACTCATGTTTGAAAGCAGTTTTGGAGTTTGAAGATGAAAATCTATTTTTTTTTTCTTTGGCTTTCAAAATATTTTTAAACTTGGTTGATAAAAGAGCTATTGACTCTTCATCAAAATCAAATTCCTCAACATTCCAATTTGAGTAATTTGTATTCGTTAATGTAGGAGAATGAACAAAATTTTCATATTTGGAATCCATCATGGCTACAAACAGAATCTACTCTTAGTGACGTCAAGAGGAGGCTCTGATACCAATTGAAAGAACGCGAGTAGCTAGGATTCTCAAGACTTAATGTAGCTTGTGAAAAAGCTACAATTGAATTCACAATAGATAGAAAAAATAACAAAAACAACGAAAGACTTAATACTAAAGCACGAAATTAATCACAAAAATTTACCAAACAATCTACAAGCTTATACTTGTAGATCTAGCCTCATGGCCAAAAAGATTTCACTAAAAACGATGAATTGTTTTACAAAAAACTATGTGAAATCACCAAACAAAAACACTCTCACGAGACAACAAGTCTTGGAGAACAAAACACCACATAAAAACAGGTATAGAAAACGTGGGAAGAAACAAATAGCTTCCTAAAATCAGCTAGGAAGTCAAAACAGCAAAAACGCCCAATGTTGCTTCCAATGTTGCAACATCCGGAAGCACATTCGAATTCTGCAGCAGAATCTGAAATTCTGAATTCTGGAAATCTGAATTTGATGCACTCTTTGTGATCTGCTCTCTCAGAATTTTGTCTCTCCAGCCGTGTCCAAGCCTCTTTATATAATGTCAAGATCTCCTACACACATAAAGGAATCCAACTCCAACAAGGACAAGGATTAGTAGAAAGGAATAAAATCTACTTACCAATCTTGTGAGATTTTATTACCAAATATGAAAGTGGTCAAGAATCATGGTTAGACTAAGATGGGATTTAATTACCAAATATGAAAGTGGTCAAGAATCATGGTTAGACTAGGATTTATGCTAAGATTTTGTTACCAAATATGTGCACTTGAAATCTACAAAAAGATTATGCTACCAAAAATAACTAAACTAAATCTAATAAAATATACTAAGTCCTAAATTAACACAAACTTATCAAAAATCCTATTTTGACCAAGAAAGGTGAAACAAGACCAAAATAGGTCATACCTATTTTGCCCTTACACAAATATTACAACTTTTTAGATTAGACCAGATAAAACAAATTATCTAAACTCACGCACAGACAGACAGACACGCACACGAGTAGAGCAGGGGTGGGGGTACGTAACAGAGATCCTAGTCTGGGGTTAAAGCAATAATAAACAGCACTATGGATCTAGGAACGAGTTAGCACACACACACACACACACACACACACACACACACACACACACACACACACACACACACACACATATATATATATATATATATATATATATATATATATATATATATATACCTACAGACAAAGGATTAGTAAAGTGAAAACGGTAACATGACATAAATACGTATACTGAAGAGAGACAACGAACGTGAGTATGTAAACGTCGTGTTCCAAAACACGACTCACTGTAATCAATCACGAAGACCTCGGCTACACCCACTTCGGCTCATAAACCCTTTCACCGGCCATTGTCCACCAAAAGTCCACAGAACCAACCCACTATACCCAAGGTCAGAGCCATAAAGAAACAGGCTCGACCACCTATCTCCGACAACTGAAACGGAGAAGGCAATCGGAGAAGACAACTCACCCAACCCACACCGTGACCGAACCCAAACTCTCTAAAATGACCTCCCAACACTCACAAAGAATGGCTAGATCTAGGTTTCTCTCTCACTCATAATCTCACCAAGAGATTAAGTGACTGTAAGGGTAAAATAGGTCATGCCTATTTTAGTTTTTGTTTCTCCTTTCTTGGTAATTATGTTTAAGCAAGTTTGGAAATTAACAAAATCTTCCTAAAGATTTTTTTTTTTGGATTTCTTGGACCTAAATCTTAGGAGTTGTTTTTGGAAACAAAATCTATGTCAAATCTTTCTAAAAACTGTGTCTTAGAATCCTTATTAATATGGTAAGAAAATCTAGTATCTAAGGTAGTTGATTTTATTCCCAATTCTAATCTTTGCTCTACTTGGAGTTGGATTCTTTCTTTGTGTGTAGGGTTCCTCCTCATTATATATAGAAGATACGGGCAATGACTGAGTGTGTGCAGATAGAGAGAAAGCAAAATATACAGAGCAGAAATTCTGAGTTTCAGAGGCTGATCAAAATTCCAGTGTGGTGCAGAATTTGAATGCAGCTTCCAATGAAGCTACAACAGAAGCTGCATTGAAAAACTGCTGAAATTGTTTTTGTCTTCCTGGCAGATTTTAGGAAGCTGTTTGTTTCTTTCCAACGTTTGCTATACCTGTTTTTCTGTGGGTTTTTACTCTCCAAGACTTGTTGTCTTGTAGGAGTATTTTGTTTTGTGATTTCACATTCTTTTTGTAAAACAAATCATATTCTTTAGTGAAATCTTTATGGCCATGGGGCTAGATATACAAGTATAGGCTTGTAGATTGTTTGATAACTCTTGTGTTTTATTTCCTGCTTTATAATCTAGTCTTCCGCTGTTTTGAATTCTTCTGACCATTGTTACTTCCATTGTAGCTTCATCTGAAGCTACATTGGAAACTGCATTGGTAGTTTGGAGAATCCTAGCTACTTGTGTTCTTACAATTGATATTAGAGCATTCTCTTGACGTCACTAAGAGTTGATTCTGGTTGTAGTCATGATAGATTCTCAATATGAGAATGTTGTTCGTCCTCCAACTTTGACTAATGCAAATTATTCTATTTGGAAAGTGAAGATGTGTATCTTCATCAAATTAATTGATGAAAGAGCGTGGCTTGCTATTCTAAATGGTTAGAGTCCTCCAAAAACGACTGATAATGATGGTGATGTTAAGGCTCCGTTTGTTTCACGGAAAATGACTTCCGGAAAACGTTTTCATCATTTTTCGGTGTTTGGTAACCTTAGGAAAATGCAATCAACGTAAAAGGTTTTCCGAGTCAACGAAAAATGAAGGCTTTTTTCCGGAAAATGACTTACAGATTCATTTTCCGTAAGTCATTTTCCAAATGTTCGAGCACCCTCCTCCCCCTTTCACAATTGCACATATTTACTTACACACACAATATTTCACTCAACAAATAAATTGTTTAGAAATATAAATGAAGTTTGTGCATACTATTTATAAATTATAATTTTAATAAATGCTTACTACGTTCTAAACTTAGTATCACCTATATTATTTAGGGACATTCTAATCATTGTCAATTTTCTATTTTAAAATGTTTTTTCATATCAATTATCAAAAAAATTATTAGTAATTGTGAGATTGAAAAAAGATAGACATTGATTTGACACCACTAATAATAAATTGATGGTTACTAAAGAAAAATTACTTAAAGTTCAACACTATTTTATATTTAATATGTGCATTAATATTAGAATATATTTTTTTGTATTTATTTTGTAACATTTTCTAGGAACATCCTAAACATTGTCTATTTACTATTTTAAAACGTTTTTTTCATATCAATTATCAAAAAAATTATTTGTAATTGTGATTAAAAAAAGATGGACCTTATTAAAAAAATATGGTCCTTATTGATTTTCTAGGCACATCTTAAACATTGTTTATTTTCTATTTTTATTTTTGCATTTATTCATGTATTGTTTTCTGTAACATTTTTCATGTGTTTGCCAAACACCTGTAAATGTTTTCTGGCATATTTTCAAAAGATTTACCAAACACCTGAAAATGAAATCTTTTGATTTTCCGGAAATCATTTTCCATAAATCATTTTCTGGAAATGATTTTCCGTGAAACAAACGGAGCCTAAGATCACTAAAAAGGCTGATTGGTCTAATGAAGATAGGAATACTGCCTCTTTCAATTCTAAAGCCTTGTCTACCATATACAAAGCCTTAGATGCCAACACCTTTAGGGTAATAGCTAATTATAAATCTGCTAAAGATGTATGGGAGGCCCTTCAAACCTTGTGTGAAGGGCCTGCCAGTGTTCGTGCTTCCAAACTAAGATTGCTTACCACACAGTTTGAAAACACAAGAATGAATGAATCTGAGGATATCATGTCATATTATGTTAGGCTTCTTGATATGTCTAACTCTGCTTTAATTAGCTTTAGGTGATCCCATCACTAATGATCGCCTTGTTAATAAAATGATGCGTACTTTGCCAGAAAGGTTTAATGTTAAATTATGTGCTATTGAGGAAGCACATGATATTGACAAAATGAGTAGTTTTGAAAGATTGACTGGTATCCTTCAAAATTTTGAATTAAACCTAAATGTTCAAATCAAACAAAAGGGCAAAGGTGCATCATCTTCTATTCCTCCTGTGAAAAACATTGCTTTGCCTTCTACTGTTGATGTCTCTTCTGATTTGCTTGCATTACAAAAAGAAATTGATAAGTCTGATTTTGGAGAAGATTCCATGGCTCTGTTGACCACTAAATTTTTTAAAAAAATTTGAAAGCCAAGAGCCAAAACAGAACTCCATCATCAAGCTCCAAAACCTCTTTTAAGCCTGATTCTGGTAAATTTGCTCCTAAGGAAAACTTTTTTCAAACACCAGAAAAACCTTTTACGAATCCTTTTGCTTCAAAACCTCCTCACAATGGAAAAAATATTGATTCCATTCAGTGTAGGGAGTCAAGGATTTGGTCATTATGCAAATCAATGTGCTAATACCTTGAGAAAAAAGGGTTTAAACTTTTCTGCAACTTTAAGTGATAGTGATGGTGAAGATCCAGGAGATCTCATCACTCTCACTTCTGTATACGACTCTGAATCTGATTGTGCAGGTCCTTCGGGCAATGTACCTCCAAATGTAGCTTCTCCAGAAACTACATCAAAAACAACATTGGACAGAAGCTGGGAAGATCTTTGCTGTTTCAACTCATCTATCACAGAAGACGGTGGAGAATCAGAATCAGAGCTGCTGGAAGGTTATAAAGAGATGTATAAGGATTGGGAAAAGAGGGCTCTTCAGGTTACCTTGCTTGGAAAGACAAATGATATGCTAAAGAAGGTAAATGAAGAGCAGAAGGAATGTATCGCAAGGCTGGAATGTCTACTGAGTAAGAAAGATGTGGAGATTGAAGAACTGAAAGAAGAGCTCATCCAAGCCAATGAAACCATGGCTAAATGGAACTCAAGTCAACAAAAATTCACTACAAGAAAACACACTATTTGTGACCCATATTTTTTGGGAGGGTGAAAAAACCGTCCCAAATACTATTATTTGGCAAGGTAAAAGTAACAGTGCCAAATACCAAGTAATTGGCACACTTGTGTATTAGCCTTCCCAAATACCAAGTATTTGGCACACTTGTGTACTAGCCTTCCCAAATACCAAGTATGGGTACTACTAATGTTTTGAGATTGGGACGGTTGATACACTAAATTCTCAATTATAAATTAAGAATACCATTTGTATCCGAAAAGATTTTCCCAAATATTTCCCCAAATATTTCCCCATAACTTTTATACAATACGAGCTAAAGCTCACCGGTTCAGCGGTTGTTTCCTCAATCCCTCTTATTGAGATTTTTAGGACTACGTCTCTCTCTCTCTCTCTCTTTCTTTCGGTCTATTCGTGCAATTTTCGGTTCAGCGGCTAAATCTCCTGCTTGGGAATCCCTTCGGTAGAACCTCTCTCCCTCTCCATCTCGTATTCGTTCTATATTTTCCTTGTTGCGGCTGCTTGCACTATTGTGCCCTAGTATTTAACAAATGATTAATTTCTAAATACGGGCTCTCTGTTTCGTTCGATCTTGTTGCTAGGGCATTACGGAATCCCTTCGATGAGTAACTCTCTCTTTCGTTCTATTACTTTCTATGGCTCTCCTTATCTCTCTTGAGATTCATGTATTTAGGTCTAATTAGTTAAGGTGTGGTTTGGTAACTTTTAGACAAGTTAGGAGGGTATTTTTACAAGTGTCTACAAGTCAATTGTTCTAAAGTATTACATACATTGTTGGTTCCATAAAGTTTTATATTTTTGGTTTTGTTATGCACGATGTCCCTTAAATAATTTCCAAATTAATTATGATAGTTATGGTGGCAAAGGTATCTATAGTTAAGTTCTAGGGTCATATGTTAGTTTTTGGGTATCTAACTTGCTCAAATTCATGTTAGTTTTAGGGTCATATGTTGTTCACACTATCACTGATGTTTGTGGTAAATGGTTAGTTGTTCCGCTAAACGATTGTTATTATATAAACCAATTTTATAGTGCTTTTTTTTATTATGTTACTTCGATGTTCTTTGGAATTTTATGGTTTTGTGCCCTCTATTTTTTCCGTCTTGTTTAGTATTTTTCTTGGTTGAGTATTGTTACTTGATTTGTTGAATTATCCTACTATACAATGAATCATCATCTATCTGTGTGCCTAGTCTGTCGGCTTGGTTGAAAATCATATAAGCATAACAAGTTCTAGGCAAGAACTAGAACAACTTTGAATTAGAAAATCAAATTGCCTATGATAGCAATGGTTTAGCACTTGGGTAGCATGATTGGTGAACAATATTTTAGGGATTCTGATCATAAAAAGATTTTATTTTTGATGGATGGATTAATTGTTTGGTTGTGAATCTAGTATTGAAAAAGATACCCAAGTGTGATCATGGTATAAGAACATAGATTCAAAGACTACCAAGTATCCTGCTTTAAAGCACACTAAATCTTGAGTTTCCATTTTACTTATTTCTTCATGCTTAGGAGAAAATTTCATATTGCAACATGTTTAGTCAACCTCTAGTTGGCTAGAGTAGGCAAAAGCTAGACACAAAACATGGAAAGTTTATTCAAAAGATTAAACTTGATAATGAGCATACAACGTGCACTAATGTTATCACGGTCAATAAACCCACACTACACAATAGCTTCTGTGAGCAACTCTCTCCCTCTTGTTTTATTACCTTCTGAATCTAAAATTGATATACAATATTTACTCACCAAGAGAGTGAACCTATTGAATGTTACTTGTTGAATAGTTTTAACTCTTTCTTGGATGAAACCTACATGCAAATCATATTGCACCTTTGAATTGTTTTAACTCGTCAAACGCTCGTTGTTGAACAACATAAGGATACACATTTGATAAGTAGAAACATTAAGCTCGAGTCTCGGCCTTTACTAAATGTTTCTTAAAAATCTGCAGTCCCCATATTAGTTTGCCACTACAATTTGTGCCTAGAGTGTGTTCCAAGATAATAAGTGCGGAACTTATCACACACCCCAAGAATTTCCTTTTCGGTTCTTCCGAAACAAGGCTCCTTGAGATGCCTCAACTAATACTGCAGTACTCATGGGAAAAATGGGGTTTGCTTCAATTCAAATTTCAAAAAATGGTAGTTACTTGAGTACTTCATAATAGTGTTGCTTTAGTTTGTCTAGAAGGCCATTAATCTCCAAGAAATCATCATCAACCCATTCCTCTTCTTTAAAGGGAGCACCATATTGCTCCCCATTTTTTGGACCAGGTCCACTCTTCTTGTATACCTTATATAATGTGTGATAATCATGCGCAAAATGACATCACTTGAGTTCCACTTCATTATCTTTCCAATTGCTTTCGATTCTTGGCGTGAATTACATGTAATGGTACAATCCTTTCCGATTGCTTTCCAATACCCATGCATCGTTGCCTAGTTCGATCTTCCTTCATTTGGATATTTCTTGTCTCGTGGCTTAAGAAGAACCATTGAATGTCCTCGTTTTCAATTTAGATTGTCGCATTCCAAAGTTAAAGAACCAAATTAGCAAAAACTATTATTCACGACCATTATAAAAATTGCCATAATTTAATAGACAACCTAACATTCAATGCTTAATTTCTTTTTTTCTTGTAGCAATGAGAAAGGAAGTGAAACAATCAGATGAACCTCAAATCTGATTCACATGGCTACTCTAGAAAACATAAGTATGCACATTGGTTTTTTTCCCTATTGTATGCAATCACATTAAGACAACCACATTAATGCCCAAAATTCATAGATTTCAGCTCAAACCAAGTTCGGTGAAGTTTTTGTTTTTGGAGTGCGGTATGTATGAACTCAAACAACCCGATGTTTTCACTTCTACCCTTACTCCTACTATATGCAATAGGCGGTATGTATGAACTCAAGAACAATCTTTGCTAACAAAATGATCCAATTCGAAATCAAGTGTGGTCTTACGAACTATGATGAATTCACCGTGTAAAGCGCCCGGCGTTGTCTGGATGGCCCAGGCTGAACACAACATGATTTGAATCTATCTAACTCTCTCTCTCTCTCTCTCTCTCTCTCTGCTAGTTTTAGTCGTCTCGTGCTTTGTGTGTCGCGTGTTTTATCTCTCCTATTTTGATTTAGGCTGTGGTGAGCTTTGGATGCACCACTAAATTTGGAAAAGATTAATACATTAGTATTAGAATGGAAAATAAAAAGGTTTGAATGGATTGGGACTTATGTTTACTTCTTGTAACTAACAACGAAGTTGGTGGATAATTCAACTAGATTTAGTTTAAATATATTTCTTCTTGATATTTTAGCTCTGTGTATGAAAAATCTAGATTTTGTAGGTTAACTAACTAATTAATGCAAGGTTTTGGGTTCGATAAAACTTGATTTTCTTCTTGTGATACCCGTTGCTGCTTCCTTTTTCGACTTTGCATCTCTGTTGCTTGTTAAAAACAGTCCCATGATGTCCTTTTCGAACCACAAGATCCGAACTTTATATCTTTGTTTTTAATAGCCAGTATGATACTTTCCTTTTGTCTTATGAACAAGTAAAAGGCAAGTGAAAATTCCATCCAACTTATAATCTTGCCAACTAATGGTCCAACCCTCCTACCTTGAAATTCCAGCCATGTTGTCTTATCAATCCAACCCATATCCTCCTTCTCCAACAACTTGATTATGATTTCTTTCCAATTAGGAATATTGGCATCCCCATATGTATCGAGGATGGGACACGCTTGTGTGTTTGGTAGTTCAATTGTCAAAACATTCGGGGCTTTTGCAATTTTATGACTTCCTTGTAATCTTCCTATACCAATTCGAGCCCCAATGTGCTTGCCTTGATCAAGCAATTTCCAGACTCTTCGGCCCACATTAACTCACAACCCATAGTTTAAGCCTTGCATATTGCCCACCTAAAGAACACTTCTTGAATTTTACAGTATCCCTCGTTTTCCCTCTACTTTACCTTTGTGATTACAACACAAGGTGAACTTGATGAGAAATTTAGTCCAGCATGTAGCTTATTCCGTGCTTAGTAACATGAATTGATTGAGTCTAAATCCTAGCCCCTCATAAGAAAAATATTGACTGAAAGAGTTTTTCAAACAATATTTGTCTCAAAATTTCCAACTTTTTTTTCTTTTTGATATCTCGGTCTTGTTGTTCTCCTTACGTTATCACAATCTCAAACTCGCCGCCATCTTCCAAAATTGTTCCATTTGTTCTATCTTCTAAAACCGTTTCTTCTTTGTGTGTCATGAGCAGGGCAAGATAGTTTGAAAACTCCACCCAATGCCCAGCTTCTTCCTTGTAATTACCACATACTGATTGGGCTTTAACCCAAATTTTTCGTACGGAAAATTCTAAGTTGAAGAGATCAAAATCATGTTACTTGTATGGAGTTCCATGTCTTGTCCTTGTTGTTCGGCTTGCATCTTGATCCCTAACCTCGCGCCCACCCTATTTGTTCCACGGTTGAGACTCATGATAGAAGCAATTTGCATGGTAGATTAATTGCGAAGGTCGACGGTTTTTCTAGGCGGTGAAGGTTTTAGCTTGAGCATCCTACCATTCTTTTTTATCACATAGGAATTCTTTCTACCATCATGAACCACATATCCATCAAATTGCCAAGGCCGACCTAACAGATTACAACCAAGAGAGCTATATGCCACAATCCCATGTCAAGTTCCCTGGACATAAGCTTAGTAAAATGTATTTATTCATAATAAGTTCCATGTACTTTAGTGTCTGTGGTGATCGATAAATGGCATGGGCTCTCTATTGTGTCTCAAAATTCGGTCGAGGTTAGCGAGAACTTCGTGAAGCGCTAGTGAAACTTGTACCATTCACACACGGATAACCCTTTCGGGGAAACTAACGACAAACATCTAATCTATCTAGGAAAGTAAAAGAAACTAATCTATAATCCTTTAAGGACCTTTATTTTAAACAAGTAAACTTAAACTAGAACTTTAATAGGAAGAGTCTTCATCCAGTTGTATTGATTTTTTCCTCTTTCATAGCTTCATGCACACGGATAACCTTCATAGTGCTCCCATACATACCGAACCATGCAAACCCTATGCAAAACCTTTTTTTTTCCAAGCCCACCTACTCTCTTTTCTAAGCACGCACACGAACAACTATTTGTGAAGCCCACCGCCTTGTATTATTAATACCCAGCCCCATTCCGTATCCACCTTCTTTGGCCCCATTGCCGAACCAAGACTCTTATTAATGTATATGTACTCTCTCTCTCTCTCTCTCTCTCTCTCTCTCTTTATGTCAGTATTAGATGCACACACATACTACACCTATATATTTTCCATGCATGCAACAAAATATATAGATTTGTGTACGTAGATGGCAGAGTAATAGCGTGTATGGGTGTTAAAAAGTGTGTAATTAATAGGGGACCTATTAAAGGGATTTGAATTGAACAGTCATTTTCCGAAAGATATTTCTCCCAAATAGTTGTCTTTACTTGGTGTTTATGTTGTGTAATTGTATTGATTTGGTGTTTTTATGCAACCGAGTATAATTGGTCTCTATTATAATTAGATGAAAGCAAATAATGAGGATACATCTCGTGCTAATTATATATTTTTTGTTGTAGGCTTGAACCAACTCACCGATGGACGACTTGAGCTAGGTGTTTTTAATGATAGGCGACGACTTGATCTGTCTATTTCAATAGACACTTTTGTATAGGAAAGACACTTATTGAAATTAACTTTAGTTTTTGAAGGATAGTTGATTTATATACAATCTTTTTGTATTGTACTTTTATGTAATTTTGAAAGTTTTTTAGGTTATGCTTTTGACTAATTGGGTACCAATTAGAAACATATCTATATAATTAGTTTGTGTTATGACTTCAATTCATTTCTATAAAATGTAATTGTTTTTCATTTGATAATTAGCATATATTTGACTCCAACAAATGGTTGGCATAATAATAAAAACTTGAAAAAATGGTGGTCATCTCATATTAAAAGCGATATCAAATACAAAAATAATGGGTCACAAATGGTATTTGGGAGGCATCTACCGTGCCAAATACTACGTGGGAGGCCAACACAACGGTTCCAAATACTATTTGGGAGGGCAAAAAACCGTGCCAAAAACTTTTTGGGAGAGCAATTGAACCGTCCCTAATACTATTTGGGAAGGCATCCAAAACCGTGCCAATTACTATTTGGGAGGGCAACCCGACTGTGCCAAAAAACTATTTGGGACGGAATAAAAACCGTGCCTAAATCTACTATTTGGGAGGGCAAAAAAAACGTCCCCAAACACTATTTGGCGGTTTAACAAAAACCGTCCCAAATGCAGTGTTACGGTATTTGGCGGTTTTACAAAAACCGTCCCAAATGCACGCTAACCGGCACCACCCTATCAAACTGTCTTGCCGTCCTTTCTTGGTCCCAAATAGTATTTGGGACGGTTTTGAGTCGAGACAAATGTATTTGGCACCCCTCGTATTTAGAAGGAGCCAAATGCCAAAACCGTGCCAAATACTATTTGGGACGGTTTTGGCGTGATTTGGCACCTGGTTTTTTGCCTCCATTTTCTTGTAGTGATTGGATGAGATGTTGAACTGGAATTCCGTAAGTCCGAATTGGTTTTAGGCCAAAGATGTTTGCTAAAGAAGGTGAAGGTACT
>CM028380.1:49226579-49261026 GCA_013146195.2 Codonopsis lanceolata
AGTAAGGATAAAGTGATAAAACTGATTTTAAAAAGGTCGATTTAATCGAATAATTATTTTAGAACGAGCGAAAAAAGAATGAAGCGATAATTTAGGACGGGTAGTCACATAATTTTATTTTCTACCACTTACTATATTTCTTTTTCTTTTCTTGCATCCAAAAAGCAGAGAGACGATTGAAGACTCAACGACGAAGACTTTTTGCAACTCCTCTCTCTCCTCTCTCCATCCTGATGTGTTCAGGTACAGCAACAAGTCAGCAATGGAATTTGGGGTTCTGAAATGTCACAAATTTGGGCAAAACCCCTTACTGTTCGACTATTTAGATTCCATTAAATTAATCATTTCACTCTGTTTCACACCGTCAAATATGTCTACTTCACCGGAGCTCACTTCTCGTCCTCCGGCGACTCCGAGTTCTGGATTTCCATCATCAACAAAGCTAATTACTTGATTCTGATTGGATTAATATATAATTTAGTCCCTAAACTTGTCATTTTCGATTTATATGGTAGCTGATGTTAAAAATTTCGCGATGGCTTTTTAACCCAACTTTGGATTTCAGTGTTAGTCGCAGTGGTGTTATCTTTTGAAGGGACGTTAAACATTTTATAAAAAGACAAAATTTCCTTCACTAACTCTAATGCACATCTACGTTGTCAATTTATTGCTGAGTTGTAAATTAAGTATAGAGCTCCTTTCCTTGCATTTAATTGAAATTAGTGAATAATTTGTAGATTGCTCATTCTGCTTTCTTCGATGTGATTTAATTGTATATTTGAAATTTCAAAATTTGTTTTGGATATAGACTGCTGCCCAAAATGGTGGTGGATTGGTGGGTGTTGGTGGGGGGAAGGGGCGCACATCTTAAGGTTGAAGATAAAGTTTGAGGTGTGGGTATGGTAATAAGCGTGATTAGCATGTGATTTATGTTGAGGGTGTTTTTGTATTTTTAAAAGATTGTAAGTTTTTCTTTCAAAAAGCTGGATGGAGTGATGAATGTGAAACAAATGTCAAATACAGTGTTTAAAGTGAGAAAAAAAAATAGAGTGGAAAACGAAAAAGTTGAAAAGTAGAGGACCAAATTCTATTTAACCAAATATTATTTATTACTAAGGCCAAAGCAGCAAGACCTTATCTTATCTGAGTTTGCAGTTAGGCCTGAGGCTTCAAAATTTTCGGGATGGCCCCTTGTGACTTATCTTGCCACGTTAACCCTTTTTTGGATGGGCCGTTAAGTTTGGACGTTAAGTTAGGTTAAATGTCTATTTTACCCGTCTTCATCATCAACATCTTCAAACCAGGAAAATCAAATCCGGCCTCACTCAGTAGTCTGCCCCTCTCCTTTCTCTCTCCACCATCTCCATCAACCCGTAGCCATCGGCGATCTCCTTCCTCTTTTCTCCAGTATCTCCTCTCAGTAGGACCTCCCTTTCGGTGAACCCGGTAGCTTCTTCATCGTCAACCGTCGGTCGCCCCCTTCGCCAAATCCACGGCCGACCAGTCTTCATCTCAGTGGCCCCGCCATCTTCATGCCACCCCAATCTCACCCATCTCCGTCTCCATCTCTTCCCAAGAAATGCCGTAATGCCTTTGTTCGATCTCCTTCACAGTAGGCCTTCATCTCGGCAAATCAAAAGCTCAGCCGATCGATCTACCACGCCGTAGCCATCGTCTTCTTCACTCATCTTCATCTTCTCCAGATAAATCACTACATCCGGCGGGTCCTCCACATCCGGCTTCGCTCCGGTTTCTAATCGGCCCGATCAAGTCGTGGATTTACGTTTCTTCATTACGCCCGACAACGACTCCTTCTCTAATGCATCAATGCAACACATCAACCATCCGGACTATCTCTTCAAATTTGGGTTTGATTTTGGTTTTGGATTTGGTGTCTATTGGTTTGATCTAAGCATTCAAATTGCTTGTTTGAGTCTATTGGTTTGATACGCTCATCAGTAGCTCCAAAGAAATGATGTTTAAGTGATGAAGGAGAGGGCAAAAGGGTATTTCACTTAAAGATAACGTCAAAGGTAACGTCCGTTAAAAAATGGTTAACGTGCAAGATAAGTCGAATGATGGCCATCAGAAAATTTTGAAGTCTCGTGGCTTAATTGCAACCTTTTGTATAAGATAAAGGCCCGCAGTGTGTTTTGCCTATTACTAATTAGCTACTAAAAGTGTTATTTTTTCTTATAAATTTTAACTTTCAAACGAGAACTCTTTGCCTAGAACGGATGGAGTAATAATTTTTTAATTTAAATTTCTTTTTAATAAAACATTTCTATCATTTTACCTTCATTTTTTCTTCCAATTTTAATTATGAATCTCATGCACATGAAAGTTAAAAAAACTATATATTATTATTATTTTTTTTTAACGAGTTGAATCTGAGGTAGTAGTTCAGGTCCCTCATTGCTACTACCAGGAAAATCGCAGATGTGCTAGAAATGATACGGGGTTTGAGCAGTACAGCGATAACACATACAAGGTCCAACCTCGAAGAAAGCAAAGTGCTTCCACCAAGTATCGAACCCACGCATGCCTCAAGCATCTTATGTCCCTCTCCTTTTACCACTCGGCTATGCCTCGGGGGACAGAAAACTATATATTATATCAATATTAAGAGTGGATCTCATTTGAGAACATCTTTCGAATCATAATTCGTAAGATGGAACCTCACTCTCGACATTCAACCTTAACACACGGTGAGTCCGATCGTGAAGATGCATCTCACAAAATACATGTAATACGATTTTTCTTAAATTTTTGCTCAATATTAATAATCATGTCTACTATGTCAAATAAGACAATAATTTTAAGATGGAAAGAGTATATTTTCATATTTGTTCGAAAAAAATCTATATATATATGTATAATGACAATGGTGATTTTTATCGCCTAAATTATTTACCATAAATGAAACTCAAATATAACTTTTACTTATACATTAGAAGTTAAGATACTTTAATTAGTATGAAATTTGTATTTTTCATATACATTATTGTATATCATTCGTTTTCAAATTAAAGTCTTCCTTCTTTTTTTTGCTTCGTTCTAAAATTATTGTCCTCTTTCAAAACTTTATCTTTTAAAAACCATTTTTACCGAAAAAAATCAAAAAATTTAAATGAAATAACACAGACACAAAAAATTATATCTGATAGAATTATTTTTTTAATGGTGTGTCGGGTAAAAAAAGACGATAATTTGAAAGCAGATAGAATACTAAAATAATTATATAATCTTATTATAAATAATTTAAACTAACAAAAATACTATTCAAACCTCGTATCGTACGGGTATAATAGGTTTTGAGGTGGTGTATTGCTTATATATAATATGTTAAAATGAGCAACTTACTTGACATGAGGCTTAAAGGTGGAGTTGAGATTTTACTGTTGTAGTTTTATAAATAGTAAGCATTTCGGTGTTTTTCAATGAGGTTTTTTTTATTTCTCATTTTGGAAATAGTTATAAGAAAATAATACTCTTCATTAATAATTTTTGTTGAAGTCTTTTGAATGAGGTGTATTCAAGTCTTTTGAATTATTTAGTATGCGAGTTGAAAATAATAGTATGTCTGGATGATTTTTTGGTGTTTATTTCTTTAATTTAATAATCTTATATAAATTGTGTTGCATAAAACATTGCTTCCCAGTAATAAAATATTAGAGGTTTTAATCAAAATGTTTCGCATCCTACTTTAGTTCTTCATTTATTGAATATCACGAATGAGACGATATATTATACTATTTTAAAGTAAATTTTATTAAAGATTTTATTTTTTATATTTTAAAACATTACACATTTTTTTATTCTTCGCAAGTACATGATACGTGGAAAGAACAATTTCTATACTCGTTACTCACTCACATTTCATAAGTTCAAGTATCGCTCATTGTTGATTCAACAAATCATGACAAATGTTCAAATCCTCTTGTCATTTTGAATAAGAATAAAAGTTTAATAGATCTCTCGCTTACTCAATGTAAATTTTTGTTATGTTTGTTACATCTTTTAATTTTTAGTATTAAGTAGATTCAAAGTTATTCATATTTTATCTTTTTTTATACCTTATGATATTATTTTTTTACTAAATAAATAATATCTCATATTTTTAGTCAAACGTTTGATTTTTTATAATTTAAAAATATAATAATAAAGATATCATAAAAAATAATGATATTTAATACAAAGCAACTTAAGATTAGTACTTTACACAAAATGTAATTGACTTTCTTAATTAATATTTTTGTTTATATAATAAGTTAAAGTGGAATATATGAATCTTATCTTTAATGTAAGAATGATGCGTATTTTTCTATGATGTAAATGTTAGAGTGAGGAATAATAATAAAAAACTGACTCAAATCAATTTCTATACCTACACAAGTATATGATACAGGGAAGAACAATTTCTATACCTACTCACCTTTCACAAGTTCAAGTATTTCGCTTATTGTTGATTCAACAAATTATGAAAAATGTTCAAATCCTACTGTCATTTCGAATAAGAATAAAAGTTTAAATAGATCTCTCTCGCTTACTCAATGTAAATTTTTGTTCTGTTTGTTACATCTTTTAATTTTTAGTATTAAGTAGATTCAAAGTTATTCATATTTTATCTTTTTTTTCTACTTTATGATATTATTTTTTTACTAAATAAATAATATCTCATATTTTCGGTCAAACGTTTGATTTTTCATAACTTAAAAATATAATAATAAAAATATCATAAAAAATAATGATATTTAATATATTGCAACTTAAGATTAGTACTTTATACAAAATGTAATTGACTTTCTTAATTAATATTTTTGTTTATATAATAAGTTAAAGGGGAATATATGAATATTATCTTTAATGTAAGCATGATGTGTATTTTTTTATGATGTAAATATAATAGTGAAGAATAATAATAAAAAACTGACTCAAATCAACATGAAATATTATATTAAACTTTGAATAATTATATTTATTTTTTCATTTTGGTTAAATATTATTTAATTAAAAATGATTTTTATCCGTATGTTTAACGAACAAATATAAAACTAGTTATAAGGAATATAGTCGGGATGAAATGAACTATGGTCGCTTAGGTAAGAAGTCTCGATATCAATGCAGAAAACTTTTTATAAAAAGCTACCAATGGAAAAGAGAAGGTTTTAAAATAGAGAAAGTTTGCGGGAATAAAAAAAGAAAAATTCAAAATTACAAAATCAAGTTACTAAATCGCTCAAAGAGTGGGACGATGAAAAAAGCTCAAAATTATAAAAGTCATTCACTAGGAAAATAGAACATTAACACATTTAGGTGCCGTTTGATAGTCATGATTAAGGTCAGTTATGATTAATAAGACGAGTTGTCTAATGTTTGGTATGCAATAGGTGGTCGGGACTAATAGTACAAGTTATCCGGATAAAGTCAGTATTCCCTCACTATTAATACCAAGGAGAGGTGGTATTATTAGCACCCTCAAAAAAAAAAGGATTAACATTTATAATATCAAAACTATCTCCGATATACAAGTGGGGATTAATAGCGAGGAATTAATAGTACTTGAATTAATAATCTGCGTATCCTCTTGTCCGACTACGAACAAGCCCTTATGTCTTATACTTTAAGGCGTAAGGATTACGCTATTTGTTTCATCAAAATAGTACTCTTTTCATTCAGCAGTAAAGAGTTTCCGTTTGAAAGTCAAATTTTTTTACAAAAGATGAATCACATCATTGGTCCCTCGACTATAGTAATCTCTTAACAATTTTTTTGTCAAATTTGGGTCATACAGTATTAAATTTTCACAACTACATCCTTTTGATAGATATCATTAAAAATTACTATTAAGTTGTCATGTATATTACATATTCTTTAAGTAAGGGCTAAAATAAAAATTTTTAAACCTAACTTATATCATAAATTTCAATCGAGTCCATAGGGTTTGAAACAAGACCAAAGGCCTTCATCCCCAAACTCATTTGAAATAAAACAAAACCCTATTAATTCAATACAAGTCAAACCATCATGATCTTGAAGCACCAGATCTAGAATATTTAACCTTATTTCGAAAATCAATAATCATAACTTCAAACTAAGTTCAAAATCTAAAATAAAATCAGGAAAACTCACAACTTCAATTCAATTCAAAGAAATTCATATATATTCTTTTATACATCAATCAGATAAAGATATAAATCTAAAACTATCTCTTGCACTAAAAAAATATCTAAAATCAACCTAATTTGAAGAAGGCTCGCAAATCGTTTTCACCATTATATATATTCGAGTTGAAAATATCAAAAAAAAACAGAGGCATATTGTGCTTTTTACCCGCGCTTCGCAACTTTCTCGCTATCTCCATAGCCGGAGTTGCGTAAAACGGTTTCTCCCTCGATATCGCCGTCGCCGACGCCGAAGACTTGAAGTTTGGCTTCTAGCAACCGCCGTCACCTCCTTTCACCACCACCGCCGTCGTCCCCACTCCCAATTATTTAAAGGTATAAGAGAATATAATATATTTAATATATATTATATTTATAGTACTAGTAAATATAATATATGTGTAATATATTATAATTATCTTTAGATGTACTTTCCTAATTTACTTGTATTTAGGTTTCATAATCCCTCTTGTATTTAGGTTTCCAAATCTCTCTTGTATTTAGTCTCTCTAGGTTAAACTTGTGTAGCAAATATTGTACTCCTATAAATATGTTCACAATATCAATAAAAAAGTCATGCCATTATTCCTAAACTTTATCAGTTTCAACATGGTATCAGAGCCTCGCTCTTAAAACCTACAACCACCATCTTCCGCAAAACCCTAAATCATCCTCCCATCGCAGCCTGCCCACCAACCCAACCTCTTTCGGATCCGGCCCTCCACGCCCAAGAAGATTTCCCTCTCCCGTTGAGCAACCAAAGGACACCTTGGCCAACCAAGCTTTGACAAGCTCGCATTGGTCCTTCCTCAACCGTCTCTCCGTCATAAACCTGCCCACCAACACCGTCGCCAACTCTAACCCCTAAACCACCAACCTTCCGCCTCCTGATACCTTCCTCCCACCAAAGCCGCTGCCAACCAGATCTGACCACCAAAACCAACGTTCAGATCCGGCACCGATCACCTATGCAACGCCAAGTTCCCCAAGCATAACAAGGACACCTCGGCCAACCAAGCTCTAACGAGCTCGCCGAGAACCTTCATCAACCACCCTCAACCACACTTTCTGCCTTCATATATCTTTCTACACCTTGGCACCTCATTACTTATCACACCACCTGTCAAAACCCTCTTCACGTTACTCGAGCACCCCAAGGACTCCTCGGCAAACCCAGCTGTGATCAGCTCGCCGACGCCCTCCCTAACCCAGCCTGCTCCTTACGCAGAATCCAGATTCCTTGGCAAACCCAGCTCGCCCTCCTCGGAAGGCAAGCTCGCCAACTCCCTCCCTCAACAGCTCGCCGAGGCCCCTCTCTCTCCACACGCCCTTCCTTACCGCTCGTTCCTCGAGCAATTCTGGCATCCTTGGCAAACCCAGCTCGTCCTCTTCTGAGGCAGCTTACCACCGCCTCTCCACAAAGACGCCGAGGCCCTCTCTCTCCCCCGCCCTTAATCCGCTGTTCCTCGAGCAATTCCCTGCATCCTTGGCAAACCCAAATTGCTGTCCTCTTCGAAGGCAAGCTTGCCACCGCCTCTCTCCGCAAAGACGCCGAGGCCCCCTCTCACCACTCCGCCATTCCTCAACTCGCTGCTCTCGAGTAATTCGGCATCCTCGGCAAACCAAAGCTTGGCGGGCAGTGCTCGACGTCCTCCCTTATACAACTTGCTTCTCAAGCAACCAACGGACTCCTCGGCAAACCCGGCTCTCAGCCAGGCTGCTAGCCCTCCCTCCATAGCTCGCCCATCGAGCAACTCACCTGACTCTTCGGCAAACCCGGCTCACCCGGCTCATGCGGTCCTCCGTCAAACGGCTCGCCCTCGAGCAACTCACCTGACTTCTTCAAAGAACTTCGGCTCACGGCTCATTGCAGTCCTCCCTCAAACGGCTCGCCCTCGAGCAACTTCACGGACTCTTCAAAGAACCCGACTCTCACTCGGCTTCATTTGCTCCTCCCTCGAAACGCCCATCAAGCAACTTCACTGACTCTTCAAGAACTCGGCTCGGCCAGATCCTCCCTCAAACGGCCGCCTCGAGCAACTCACTTGACTCTTCAAAAACCCGGCTCACCAGGCTTCATTGCGATCCTCCCTCAAACAGCTCGCCTCGAGCACCTCACTGACTCTTTCTAAGAACCCGGCTCACGCGGCTCGCTCATCAAGCACCATGTCTCCTCGACAAACCAGACTCTTACCCGCTCGCCGAAGACCCCTCAACCAGCTCGTTCCTCGAGCAACTCAGGACTCCTCGGCCAACCCAGCTCTCCACAGCTCGCCGACGACACTTCCTCAGCCAACTTGCTCCTCGAGCAAACCATGTCTTCGGCAAACCAGGCTCTCACCCGCCGAAGACCTCCTCAACAACTTGTCTTCCTCGGAAGACCCGGCCGACCCCTCCCTCACCGCCGATCACCCTCTCGCTTTTCAACTCGCCATTGTCAGATATTCTTTACAAGATTTGTCTCTCCTAACGGTGATCCATCTTGCGGGGAGCATATAAGATAATATAATATATTTAATATATATTATATTTATAGTACTAGTAAATATAATATATGTGTAATATATTATACTTATCTTTAGATTTACTTTCCTAATTTACTTGTATTTAGGTTTCATAATCCCTCTTGTATTTAAGTTTCCTAATCCCTCTTGTATTTAGTCTCTATAGGTTAAACTTGTGTAGTAAGTATTGTACTCCTATAAATATGTTCACAATATCAATAGAAAGGTCATGCCATTATTCCTAAACTTTATCAGTTTCTACAAAAGGACCACAAAATTTGATGGTCTAAATTCTCATTTCTCAGTTAATTTTAGTTTCCTTTGGGTTCAATCAGTCTTGCCAAACTAGGGGTGGAAAAATAGATGTTATGAATAATAATGGATTAGTTTATAACACCCATTTTATCATCCATATGCCAGACTGACCCTTCCCGCCTCTAATTGGGGGTTTCCTATTTCCAATTCCGACCCCATTAATTTCCTCCCCCTTCCAATTGTGTTTAATTCTGAAGAATTTTCAAAGAAATTTCACTGGGTATTGATAATACAAAAGAGCTTAGTGATTTTCAAGATTTCAGGTATACGTTTGATTGTATGCCTTTGATGAAATGAAACTGCCAATTCAAAAGCTATTTAAGTTAATAGACATGTAAATATGTAATTCAAAATTTCTAATTTTGCAGTTTGACCCGAATAGCACACTAATCTTTCTCCTTATATATTCATAATTCATCATTCCTGCAAAATTAAAATTTTTGAACCGTAACTCCATGGCCCACTCCGGCTTGATTTTATGCTAGGCTTGTTTTGGAACCCCTCTCTTAATTTCAAGCAAGATTGCTTCAGTTTCATTTATTGGGAAGAAGGTCTTTTTTCAAATTATAGGAATTCGATTGAAAATTATGATATAAGTTAGGTTTGAAATTTTTTTATTTTTGCCTTTATTTAACGCGTGCGAGCGATATGACAATTTAACGGTAATTTTTTAACGACATTCATCAAAAGGACTGTAATTATGAAAATTTCATACTCGTAGGACCCAAATTTGACAAAAAATTATTAAAAGACTATTACTGTGACCGGCATATAGTTGAGAGACCAATACTACGATTTGTCCTAAAAATGACACTTTAAGTAGTTCATTAGTAATAAAATAATAATTTTATGTTTTAATTTTTAAAAACGAAATTTTTGAGTAAAACATCCAAAAATAGAATAATAAACTCTTTGCTCGAAATGGAAGGAGTATATGTTTGGAAAAGCTCATTAGATCTTTTCGTAATTATAAAAATATTTTTAAAAAATCAATATCATACGAAAATTTTGGTTGAAAAGTATTTCGAGATTGTGAACACTATTTGTCATGAATGGAAAGGGTATGAGGTTAACTAGCAATGTGGGACCCATGTATACGATAGTGGTACTCAAAGCATCTTATGCTTTCCCCTCTCTGATCCGGACCCATTATACACGTCTAGTGGCGAATCATATGCTTCCTCTCTTCTTTTTCCCCCTTTTGCCCTTTACCCTTTTCTTTAAAACCTTTTTCTTTTGTTTTGGAAAGAGCAAGGCTTTGTCTGTTTAACGGAAAATTATTTTCGGAAAACGTTTTTCTCATTTTTTGATATTTAGTTACGTTAAAAAAAAAGTAGTAAATGTAAAATGTTTTTTGAATCAACGGAAAATAAACCCATTTTTTCTTTCAGAAAATGACTTACGGATTCATTTTTTATAAGTCATTTTCCAAATGTTCGAGCACCCTCTGTCCCTTCTAAAATTACACATATTACATACACGCATAATATTTCACTCAACAAATAAATTGCTAAGAAATATAAATGGAGTTTTTGTACACTATTTATAAATTTTAATTTTAATAAATAAGCACTACATCCTAAATTAGTGTCAACTATATTATTTAGAGACGTCACAAACATTGTCTATTTTATTTTTATTTTATTTTTTATATCAATTATCAAATTTTTTATTTGTATTTGTGCGATTGAAAAAAGATGGACATTATTGATTTGACACCACTAATGATAAATTGAGGATTACTAAAAAACAAATTATTTAAAGTTCAACATTATCTTATATTCAATAAGGGTAATAATATTATAATATAATTTTTGTATTCATTCATATATTTTTTACCGTAACATTTTTCGTGTGTTTGTTAAACACCGAAAATATTTTACTAACATAGTTTCAAAAGATTTACCAAACACCGAAAATGAAATATTTTCATTTTTCATAAATCATTTTTGGAAATCATTTTCCGTGAAACAAACGGAACCTAAGTCTCATCTAAAACGTTTTTCGATCTTAATTCAAAACGTAAAACGAAGTTTCACTCTTCACAACTCAACCCACCAACACACGGTGGGTCGGATAAAAAGGATCTGTCTTATAATAAATGTGTATATAATACTGTCTTACCTAAGTTTTTGTCCCCCTGAAAATACCCCATTCAACTTTTCCTTTGCATACACGGTATCTTTTCATGATTTTCATTTTTTTTCTCTTTTTTAATTGGCAAAAACTTCAGTAAGATGGAGCCCCAAAAAAAAGAAATATGAATTTATTGGGGCAGACAACCCAAAAAAAACGAACGCAGGTTATTCAGCAAAATAACAAATCAAAATGAGAGAGAAAATTGGATTGAAAATAAGGCAAAAGTGACTGAAATCCATGGGTCGACCCGAATCTATTTAAAAACACGCGGGTCATCACAAGGGAAGTCAGCCACATTGCGCGATGAGAAGTCGACAAACTTGGGTGTTTAATTGCTCTAATGCCTCCCAAGTTCCAAATCGTGCTCCAGTGCCCTTTATCTTTCATGACTTGGCTGTCGAAATCCTTAAGTATCAAGACTTTGCATTTTAGTTTTAAATCAACTTAAAACTTTGATAACACATTTAAAGGATAAAGTGACACAATTAAAGGTAAAAAAAAACACTTTTCATATATAGCAACTTACACATTAATAGACTAACATTGACACATTTAAAGACAAAAGTGGCTCACTTTCATACATAATAATTAACATATTGAGAGACCAAAAGTAACACATTTAAAGACAAAAGCGACACACTTAAAAGGAGGTGACACACGTTCATACATAATGACTTACACATTGAAGTACTACAAGTGACATTTAAAGGTAAAAAAACACACTTTCATACCTAATGACTTACACATTGATGGATTAAAAGTGACACATTTAAAGGAAAAAGTGACATCTTAAAGGTAAAGAAATGGGAAAATTGCTTATTTTACCAACGTACTATATGGTAGTAACACAATTGACCACGTACTTTATATAAGACAAATTTAACAAATGTACTAAAATTTGAAACAAAATGAATGAAATAGACAAACAATTTATACAAAATGTGACAAAATTCGTTAAGCTGCCGTCGAACTTCGTTAACAACTCGCTGACGTGGCTATCAGGCAAGCAGCCACGTACGTGTCCACATCATCGCTCCTTAACGGATTGCAATCGGTCGTTACGTAATTGGTGTCATGTGTCCTTAAAATAGAGTACATTTATTAAATTAGTTTTATACAAAGTACAAGGTCAATTGCATCGCCCCTAATTAATACATTGGTTAAAAAAGTAATTTTCCCGCAAAGAAATTGACGGTTTTCATATATAAAATCTCAGGGGTGGCACTGTAATTTTTTAATCTTTAACTCATTTAACATGGATAGCTCCGTCTTACGGATTAAGATTCATAAGACCGTCTTACATGAGACCTACTCTTTTTAATTTTATTATTACGTTTTTAGTACTCATTCCGTTCCTAAATAATTGTCCTCCTTTCCTTTTGTGTCAATTCCAAATTACTCCATCTGTTCCACCGAAAGTGTTATTGTTTGAAAATTTTAATTATTAGGAAATATATAAATAGCATTATAGTGACTTATAATTACAAAAATGATTAAGTATAACCAATATGTTATATAATGTCAAAGGTAAAGTTGAAATATTATGACGATAATACACAATTTTTTTTTTTTGAGTATGCCTCATATGTAAGACTGTCTTACGGATCTTAATTCGTAAGACGGGACCACACTTTCTCACAACTTAACCCACCAACACATGACGGGTTGGATAAAGAAGATCCGTCTTACAAAAAAATATCTGTAAAATCGTCTTACCCAAGTTTTTACTTTTTTTAAAATAAACTTTATGCCCAAGACGGAGGGAGTAATTGTCATCTTTCAGAAATAGGAAAACATTTATACCACTTTATCATTACTTTTTTTAGCTCCATTAATTATAGTCACATACACAATGCTATTAAAGAAAATCACGCTCTACATGGATCCGCATCCTCTATTCCAAAATTATATTTCATCTCATATTCCACCGTTGGATTCTAGCCACGTGTCAATCATAATTCTCAACAAAAGGAAATATTGAGCTAGATTTCACTGATTTTTATTGTTATGGAAACACAATCAACTTAGTAGTTAATAATTGATTTTATTTATTTACAATTGACACGTAGCAAGAATCCGACGGTGGAATACGAGATGAAATACTATAATTGCATAGCAAAGCAAATCACATACTCCCTCCGTTCCAAAATTATCGTGTGAGTTGACTTATCGTACGGTTTAAGAAAATACATTTGACTGAATTATTAATATTAATTTGATATGTAGTTTACCTTAACGTATATATTTATGTGACCCATAAGTTCAAGCATGATGAAAAAATATGAGTAAAGTGGTAAAAATATTATTCTAAAAAGAAATGATTAAATAAGATAATTATTTTGAAATAGACAAAAAAAAACATGACAATAATTTTGAGATTGTGGGAGTATTCAATAATTCAAACCAATGTTCTAAAACTCCCCGCCTAGCTCCGCCTAGGCCCCGCCTAGGCGCTAGGCCCCTCTCTAACGCCGTGACTTTCTTAGTCGCCGCCTAATCGACCAAGTCGGTACCTACGTTGCCGGTCTACTAGATAGATAGAAGAAAGAAGTAGAAAAAATGATGAAGAAGAAGGGGGCTGTCTCGAGACTCATAATTTAGAATGAGAAGGCATTAGGGAGGATATGTTAGACTGTGGGTTGTAGGGCAATAGGTAGGTGGAGTAATATTTATTTTGTTTTTAGTTCTAAACTTGTCTGGTTTATTGCTTTGGGGTTGTTGAGAATTGGGATTAAAGATAGGTTTGTATATTTTTTTTCATTTTACAAATATAGACAAGTGTTTGATAAAATGAGAAATATAAAAAAAATTAAATTTGTAGTCAATGTGTTTGATCTTTGATGTAAATTATCAAAAAAAATGGTAATTATGCCTTAATTCTAGGCCCCGCCTAGGCCCCGATTATGCCCCGACTAGTCCCCTGGGCGCTAGGCGCTAGTGTGCCGCCTAGCGGCCGCCTAACGATTTTTAGAACCTTGATTCAAACACGGCATATATCATGTTTCTCCTCTTTCCTCTTTAGATTTCATGTCCTTCCTATTTCTAGAAGAAGAACTAAAAATAAGATACTCGCAAATCAATATTCTTTTTCTAGTTATTTTCAAAATGTCATGTTATTTTTGTTACTTTTAATAAGAAAATGGAAATGTGATATTCACATGTTACATCAACTTTAAGGGTCTTTATTGAAAATTCGAGGAACTTGTTTTAATTTATTCTTAGTTTGGTAAAGTACTAAAGTATGTGTGCAACTGCAATCTTCTTGAAGTATTTGTACCGACCTACAAATTGATTCTTTCTCCGTTTCGCTCAGAGCGTCAACGAATCTTATTCCA
Source organism: Codonopsis lanceolata (assembly GCA_013146195.2). Lineage (NCBI taxonomy): Eukaryota > Viridiplantae > Streptophyta > Magnoliopsida > Asterales > Campanulaceae > Codonopsis > Codonopsis lanceolata. Next base: position 49,241,037 of record CM028380.1, read on the forward strand.
TAATTTGGGCAATTCACGCTCTAATAACCCAATCTTACATTGAGTAGACATAAGATTTGTATTTGGTTTATAAGATAGTCAGACGTTATTATTATATTTGGTTTATAAGATAGTTAGACGTTATTATTGGACACCAATATTATACATGGATTTTTGGGTCGACTTGTAATGGGCCTGATGACCCAAGGTGCTGCGTATTCAGTGAGCTAGTATGTGAGCTACACGTAGTGGACCGGGCTCTCGGGCTCGAGGCGTTACAAATGGTATCAGAGCGGGTCCCGACCGAAAATATGGGTACAAAGTGTTGTGCGCGTCAAAGTACTACAACGCAGAAGGTAGTAGCCACCTCTTGATCCCCATACGAGCCACCTCTTGATCCCCGTACGAACCACCTCTTGATTCCTGCATCACCCGGGGTATGATTCGGCCTAAACGAGGACGTCAATGATTTAAGTGGGGGAGATTGTAATACCTCAATCCCACATCGGGTAGATGTGATACTTGTATTTGATTTATAAGGTAGTCATGTGCTACTACTGGATATCAACATCATCTATGGACTTTTGGATCGGCTTGTGGTGGGTCTGATGACCCAAGGTGCTGTGTGTTCAGTGGACCAGTGTGTAGGTTACTCGTAGCGGACCGGACTTTCGGGCTCAGGGCACTTTATAAAATGTTACTGCTTCCGCTAACGTACGATGCCGCCTTGGTATTTTCAGCCGACGTTGCAGCCCAATTTCGGCGTCTCCCAAACCTTAACCCTTCCCAATCAAGCCTTCTCTCTTCGCCAATCAAACCCTATACAATCCAGTTTGCTGTCTTGTTCAGTAGTTGATCGTAGTCGCAGCCGTCGTCCCAGAGACAGAAACCAAGGAAGAATCCATCGAAACCCCACCACTATCTCCAGATTTGTTAGATGTGGTTGTGGGGTTATTATTATTTTTTTGAATATAAATTTCTCACCCAACGATGATTCCGTGCTCTATGCTAAATGATTTCTTTCCACTACATTTGGTTTTCATGGAATTGACAGCTTCAGGGTGGAATTTTCTGTGTTTTTTCCCCCCATTTTCTGGTTTTGAAGTTCTCACCTCAACTAAAAGAGGAATCAAGAAGAATGATGAAGAATTAAGACCCAAAAATACAATAACCGAGTAACATCGTAAAGAAATTGATAATATTATATATATATATATATATATATATATATATATATATATATATATATGTGTGTGTGTGTGTGTGTGTGTGTGTGTGTGTGTGTGGTAAATACTTGTGTAAGACGGTCTTATAGATATTTTTTTAAAGACTGATCTTCTTTATCCGACCCACCATGTGTTGGTGTATTGAGCTGTAAGAGAGTAGAACTCCGTCTTACGAATTAAGATCCATAAGACGGTCTTATATGAGACTTACTATATATATCACACATTTTGTGATAAATCAAGCAGGCATACACACTTAATTATGTTTCTTGAAAACACTTTGTTTACCCCGCTTGATTACTCATTTTGCTCTTTTAATTTTTTTTAACTACTTCTTATACAAACCCCCTCCCTAACCCACCCTATCTATACTAACCCCCCTCTAGACTCCCACCCCCACCAAAACCGTACCCCTTCCCCCATTTACTGCACACAGCCACATCAAAAGAAGACGGGTTCGACTATATCTCTTTCTCCCCAATTGCACACAGACACAATCATGATCTAGCTTCTCCGATCGGCTCTCCCCCAAATCCAAGCACAGTTTCGACTTCGACTTCAAATTCTCAGGCTGGTTCTCTCCCTTCATCCATCTTCCTCCGGCCTCACATCCAACCCAGATCCGAAGACTTCCTTTCTTTTATAGCGGCTGAACCCAGCCGCTTAATCTCTTTCTATAACCGTCGACCTTCACTAGTTACCCTCATGCTCTAACTAAAACCCCTTGCATCTGTCATCGCCTTCACCATTTCTCTCCTCCACCTCCGTTTCTGCTCACCCAGATTCCGACGGAGCAGTGTCCCAACCGTGCCAGTTTTCATCCCAAGTGCATCTTCCTCCGGCCTCACAAATCAGAAATGTTCGGCATGCTAAACAGTATAGGGACGTTCAGATCTATAGCACCAAACATTCTTTAAATGTTCGGACCTGGAACACCGAACATTCTTGAAATGTTTGGTTGAATTCAGTCGAACATTTCAAAAATGTTCGGTGTTCCAGGTCCGAACCGTACATGACGAGGACCTATTTTTTATGAACAAACAAAAGATTTTTTAAGCAATTTTTAGAAAAACAACGTTGGAGGAAGAAGCCCTCAAATCTCGTGCTTGTGAATCGGCCATTTGGGTTGGTTTTGGGATTCATTGCCTTGTTATTCAATCTGGGTTTGATTTGTTTGTTAGTGTTCGGAATACTCTTTTGCATTTTTATTGTGTTTGTGGTAGAATTGGGGATGCCCACCAAGTGCTTGATGAATTTCCTCGTGGAAGAGATATGGTGACGGGTTTGAAAAATAATAAGTACGTGTTGGGGAGTTTAATTAGAGATGAATGAGATGAAGAATGAGTTGGGAAGAAGGGGTATGAGGTTTTTTTTTTTTTTTGGGTTTACTTATAGGGTTTTTGTTTTAGAAAATATAGGATGTGAATCTACTTATCAGTTGCAAGGGTATAATTGTTTTTAGACTTTAGAGTATTTTTGTCCTTAAGAAAAAAATTGAAATGTGAGGTTAACTTAGAGGATCGGGGGGTCTTAATAGTACAACTCTAAATTATGTGTCAAAAAGATTGGATCTTGTTTATGGACGGGAGAGCATTGGGTTGATAGAATTGATGATTATTTCCCCGAATGATCGAAGTTGATTATACTAATTGTTGAATCTTGCATAAAATTAAATTTGCTTAAAATCATTCCACTTGATTGTCAGCCAAGAACTTAAAACTATCTTTGGTCAGCCCGAAATTATTTGTCAGTTATTCACTTCAACTGACCATAACAATTTTAGTGTCAGTTTGCTTTCCTTATTTGATTGATCAATACGTGTATTGACATTTTCATACTTGTATGTTTTTGGTAGATATTCTTTCACAGGATCTTTTGTGATCTTGTATCTGCCAAACACATTTTCAAATTCAAAATGTGTTCCTAACGGGTTACTCTTGAAGTTCACCTATAAATACCCACTGGAAGCATTCTTGAAGATATACAGATACATACATAGAAGTCTGAAGCCTCATACTTTCAAGAAATTCACTGCGTTTTAGTCTTCTTAAAAACCATAGCTACATAATCTTTCTTGTATACATCTTTCTAGTTATTGTTTAGGCAAACACTGAGTGATTACTTCTCATATATTTTGAAATCAGTCAGTTTGTCTCACGAGTTTGATTGATTCTCAATCATTCTCCATAAACACTGGTCTTTTGTTGTACACTGATCCATTAGAGATCAAATAGATTTTTAATAAAATTAGTGCACTTCAAAAATCCAAGCCTGACCAACTTGGTAGTGGACGTAGCAGTTTATCTGTGAACCACTTCAACTATTTTGTCAGCCATTATTCACATTCTTACAAACTGACATAACACTTAAGAAGTCTTACGACTTGTTAAGTGTCAGCTAGTTACTAACGATTGTTTGCTGAGTTGTTCTTGTTGATTCTTATGTTAAATTTATATATGCTCAGTACATTACATTAGTTTTATACTTCAGTGGCTAATCGGGCTGCGTATCGATTAGCGTGGCATCTGTGTATAGAACTTTGCCTTGTATAGTTTTTGTAGGACTTTTTCAGGTTCAGCGGAAGACCTCTCCATATGCTTAAAACGGAAGACCTGCTCTCAGCTCACAACCGGTAGACCTCGTGTCCACCTAATCTGCTATGACGTGTCCTATCCAGCAAAGATTGACTGGATTAATTCAAACTTATCTCAATATGTTATTTGAATTAAATCCAAGACATTCCCTGATATATCAAGCCGCCGAAAGCTACCTTTTCCGAAAAGCAGGAAGACTTTTCGTCCTGAACAGTGAAAGCAGGAAAAGCAGACTGTTCCCTATTTTCTGCTACAACTCTCAGATCTGACACCAAAATCGCCCACCTTTTCAAGATCTCAGAAATCATTACCTGCTCTAGATATCTGTGAAAGACAAAAGTCCTTGACTAACAGCCCCATGCATTTAATGCATTGATGAAAAGAGCTGTTGAAGTCTTCGTCTTCTCCAACGGATCTTTTGAAGTGCACCTGCTATAAATACTGCCATTGAAGACTGGAACAAAGACGATCGCATGTAATCAATCGAACACTTAAAGGATTGCTCGAAACTTCATAACTCCAAGTCCTTCATTTCGGTGCATTCAATAGATCCTCAACGGATCTAGAAGAAGCCTCGCCAACAACAAGAAGCTGCTCATCAACACTTATTGTTTTAATCTTCTTGTTGTTAACTTCCATTAACTATACTTCTGCACGAATTAAATATCATGTATTTACAGATATTTAATTCCCTAGACCCCAAACACAAGTCAATATTTTGTACACGATCCATTAGGGATATTCTTTGTAATTGATCTAAGTGGAAAACATAGTGCACAATTTAAATCCAAGGTTGACTGCCTTGGTGGTGGACGTAGCACTCATTATAGTGTGAACCATCCCAAAATACTTGTGTTATTTCTTACTGTTTGTTTGATACTTGAACTGCTTAGTTTCATTGTTTATATTATCCATTTACGTGAGAACTTAAGTAAACTGTAAAAGGTCTACCGGTAGTCCTTATCGGCAGACCTTGAACAACTTTCTTGAAGGTCTTCCGCTACTTGATTCTTTTCTATAGATTGCAAGTAACTTTCAAGAATTTACTTAAAAGTTTATAAGTGTTTAATAAGCTATTCAACCCCCCCCCCTTCTAGCTTATTATTGTGCTCATTGGGACCCACAATTGGTATCAGAGCCTTACTCTTTGAAAACTAGTTTTTCCAAGATTAAACTCTTGAGAGATACGATATAATGGCACAAACACACTACATGCTGCCTACATCTAATGCTAACCACGTCCCAATATTGGACGAATGACATTTTGATGTATGGAAGGATAAAGTAATGAGATTCATGAACTCTATTGACAACAGATTATGGAAATGTGTCACTGCAGGTCAACATGTACCAATGAAGGCCAATCTTCTAGCCTCCATCGCTGGAAATCCTGCAGAAGTTCCAAAAGAAGAATCTGAAAATGGACAGAGGATGATAGAAAGCTGGTAGAACTTGACAACAAAGCAATCAACATAATCACCAGCTCTCTAGACACAAGCACATACCAGCAAGTGATTCGATGTACAACTGCAAAAGAGATGTGGGAAGCTCTTGTGGAATACTTGGAAGGAGACCAAGACACAAGAGACAACAGAAAATATACATACATCCAGCAGTTTGATTCTTTCAAAAAGGATCCTAAGGAAACCTTGAGACAAGCATATGATCGCTTCAGTGAGGTAATTAATAGTTGCTTTTCTCTAGGTAAAACGTATGACAAAAAGGAAATGAACATGAGGTTTCTAGGCTTTCTAGGTAGCTTATGGCATGTTAAGACCACGGCTATGAAAGAATCTAAGAACTTAAACGAGATGACTCTTCGTAGTCTCTACGCAAGTTTAAAGGTTTATGAACTTGAAGTTAATCAAGCTCTAGAGCAAGACAAACAGTTCATAATTGTATCCTTGCCAGCCATGGTTCAAGAAGAAATCACTATTGAAAACAAACCATCCACTTCTTCCTGTGAAAATGATTTTTTATCTGATGAACAATTTGCTATGTTTGTAAAACGTTTTCAAAAATTTGCAAAATATGGAAGAAAGAACACACACCAACAACCTTTTAGGAAGAATGGTGAAAGCTCATCTAAGGAAGAGCTTGTGTGTTATAACTGTAGGAAACCTGGTCATTTTGCCTCAAAATGTCCTAAGCCAAAATTTGAAGCATACCGAAAACCTTCGTTTAGAAAATTTCAAAAACAAAAGGGTATGTTGGCTGAAGACATAGAAGATAAGCAGGTTGCTACATGGTTTGAGACTGATTCGGAAGAGGAGGAAGAGGATTGTGAGCAAGCTAACATATGCTTAATAGCTCATGATTCAGTCCTACCTATGACTCAAAATGAAGTCGAAGTTTCACCCAGTCCTTACGGACAAAAATGAAACCAACAGTGATAGCTTCAGTAAGGAAGAACTTCTCAAGGATAATCAGGATATGCTTGAAGAATTTAATTCCTTTAGAGTAGCCTATGTTAAACTGGCCAAGAACTGTGAGAAACTTACAGCTGAGAAATCTATGATGGCAGCTGAGATTCTAACTCTCAATAGCTGTCAACAAGAGAGTATCAAACTGAAGGAAGAAAACAAATTCCTTTATGACAAAATTGATTGTCTATCTGAGCACATCAAAGGACTTGACCTAGAGAAAATTGCCTTGCAAAAGACAATTGACTCCTGGAACAGCTCCAAGGATGCATTCGAAGAAATCCTTTCAAACCAAAAATCTAGTAATGATAAAACTGGTATAGGATATTCAGATGTGCCTCTTCCGACAATCTCTTCAGTCATAGAGAAAGGTGAATCCTCCGAGACTGCTAAAGATATATCTTTCTCTAAACAGACATTTGGAAATATAGGGAAACAAGGCCTTGGTTATTCAAGTGTCCCTTACGTTTACCCTAAAGCTCAGAAAGGAAAAGCCAAAATGACTGACTCAAATGAGAAACTCGAAAGGTAATCTGGAGAAAGTGAAGTCTACCGCAACAACTATGCCAAGGCAAAGTCCGCCGACGGTAGACCTACTAAACCTCTACCCAGAATAACTATCAAGTTTGTCTATGAAACAGGAAAGGCTCCTTTTACTCGTTGAAGGTAAACTTAAAGGTATTCTACCGAATCCTTCTGAAAAGGTAATCAATAGAAAAGCTAAAGCTAAGTCTGTTGGTAACCTACCTAGAATGATTCGAAAGAAACCAATTAAGTCTACCATCAACAAACAAACTGAACCAAGAAAAGGAATAATCATAAGCACTCTTCAGTTGAAGACACTAACAGTTCTCTGTGGACTTTCCATTTATGTCATTCTTGCAATTGCCTAGGCCATCCGGCACCGAATGCTGCTAAGGTTCACCCAAGATCCGAGAGACCCGGTTCTCTCAAGGTCAAGGTATGGGTTGCAAAAGGTTGCTAATCCTTAGACCCGAAAGAAAAATAAAGGGTACCTTGTTTACTTTAAATTTTTAGAATGCTTCATGGCTATAGATTCGAAAACAAAGACATCCGGTACCTAGACAAGTGGTTGCTCAAGACACATGACGGGAACAAGTCTTCTTACGTATATAGTCAAGCAAAAGGACCCATGTTATTTTCGGAGATAATGCAAGAGGAAAGACAATTGGATATGGCTCAATTACTAGAGGAAGTCTCTCCATTAACAAAGTTTCTCTAGTAAGTGGTTTAAAGCACAATCTTCGAGCATATCCCAGTGCGACAAAGGACTTCTATGCCAATTCAATTCCAACCGAGTGCCTCATCAAAGACAAGTGAATCCTCGCTCTACAATACCGACCGGCAATAGACAAGGAAACGCCATGTCGTGGACTTAAATCTTCTAGGGAGATTCTCAAACTTGTGCCTAGTAGCCAACAATGTTCGTGACAACGGTGGCTATGGCACAAGCTGCCTCGATCACCTCAACTTCAAGCACCTCTCCAAGATCTCCAAAATGGGCTTGTCAAAGGTCTACCTACGGTGTTCCGCCGATCATGACGAGAAGTTGTAAAGCTTGCCAACTAGGAAAACTTTCCAAGTCTTCCTTCAAAAGAAAGTCCGTTTTATCAACAAACGACCTCTTCAACTTCTCGCATATGGATCTCTTTAGACCTATTACAACAACCGGTATTTACGGAGACAAGTACACACTTGTAGTAGTTGATGACTACTCTAGATTCACTTGGATTGAAACTATGACATCTAAAGATGAAACGTATGATCTAGTCACTGCACTTTTCAGAAGACTTCAAACTCAAAAGCTTGAAGACATTTGTGACATAAGATCAGACAATGGCACTGAATTCAAGAACAATGGTGTAGAAAAATATTGCGATGACCACGGGATCGGCCACAACTTATCTCCGCGGTATTCTCAACAAAATGGTGTAGCTGAGCGGAAGAACGAACACGATTGAAGCAAAGAAGAACAATGCCGCGTAAGCTAAACTTCCAAGTATTTACAGGCAAAGCGTCAACAACGCATGTTTTACCCAGAATAAATCCCTGGTAAACAAGTTTCATAATAAAACTCCATATGAAATATGGAGAGGAAGATCCCCAAACATAGGATTTCTTAAAATCTTCGGCTGTAAATGTTTTATTCTTTATAATGGAAAAGAATATAGAGGAAAATTTGATGCAAAATCAGACGAAGGAATTTTTCTGGGGTATTCTAAACATTCAAAAGCATTTCGCATTTTCAGTAAATCTAATTTAAAAATCTTAGAATCTGTGCATGTTTCTTTTGATGAATATGACTTGTTAGAGCCTAGAAAGGCTCCGAACGTTGCTAATGATTCTGATAATGATGAGATAGGTACCAACTCAGCATCAACTTCCACTCCTCATCGAAAAGCAACCGCAGTAACCCTCAAGTACCGCTAACCCTCCACCGGTAGACGCGATAACTCCGTGCATCGATAACAACTCTTCTGTTGACCATAAACCCATCTCTTCTGTCTTACCCCAAGCACCTTTACAGATCACTCATCCTTCTTGTTCACCAGAAAATGAAGGTTTTGAAGATCCTATCTCTTCTGAACTAGATTTTGGTGAATCTCCTTCTCAACCTACTCCGGACTTCTTAAGGGAAGAACCCACCAGAAGTGATCTTCCTCCAACTGTTATTGAAGCAAGAGATCACCCCATTTCTCAAATCATTGGTGATCTCAACACAGGAGTACGTACGAGAAATAAAGTTCGAGAAGAAACTATGTTTGCTTATGCATTTGTATCGGAACTTGAACCAAAAAAGATTGATGAAGCTATCGAAGATCATAACTGGATTGAAGCTATGCAAGAAGAGCTGAACCAGTTTGAAAGATGTAAAGTGTGGAGCTTAGTTCAAAGACCGACTGATCATCCAGTCATCGACACCAAGTGGGTTTTCAGAAATAAAAGAGATGAAGATGGAAATGTCACCAGAAACAAAGCTAGACTGGTTGCTCAAGGATACCGACATGAAGAAGGAATAGACTTTGATGAAACTTTTTGCTCTGTTGCGTACTAGAGGCAATCGTAGTTTTTCTAGCTTATGCCTCGCTCATGGACTTTAAAGTGTATCGATGGATGAAAAGAGTGCCTTTACGAATGGTGATCTTCAAGAAACGGTATACGTGGAGCGACCTCCGGATTTATTATCTCGGACAAACGGATCACGCCTACCGACTCAAGAAAGCTCTCTACTTACCTGAAGCAAGCTCCCGTGAGCTTGGTATGAAACTCTATCCAAATTCTTAATTGAACAAGGATTCGTGAGAGGAAGAATAGACACTACTTTATTCATCCTCAAGCACAAAGGCCATTCTCTTACGGTACAAATCTATGTGGGCGACATCATCTTTGGATCAACTAACCAAAGCCCTGTAAGAGATTCGAGAAGCCGATGCATAGCAAGTTCGAGATGAGCATGATGGGTGAACTTACCTACTTTCTAGGACCGCAGATACAACGGACTTCCGGAATCATTATCACCAAACCAAATATGCAAAGGAACTAATCAAGAAGTTCGGTCTTGATTCACCAAAGGGATTCTACCCTCTTCTCGCCTTAATGACAAAATTACGAGATCTTCCCGGCGTAAGAATTTTATCGGAGGATGGAACTCATGAGCCCGACGCTCTTCGAGGATGGATTAGGGGACGACCTATCTCCATCACCGCCAAGAATATTTCCACTATCATCCGTACACTACGGAGGAGCTCTCAAGAACCATGGCCGAGGTCAGACATGCCTGGAAGCCATGAGGGGTGCGTAAAACCTCTGAGGAACCCCAAGGGAAAATGCTCGTAAATCTTTTCCCTACGGACGATATCGCACAAGCCACCTCCTTGACAAAGGGCTCTATTCAAGAGTGGAGCACATGACATGTTTAAATTTATATCTGCTCAGTACATTACATTAGTTTTATACTTCTGGCTAATCGGCCGCGTATCGATTAGCGTGGCATCTGTGTATAGAACTTTGCCTTGTATAGTTTTGTAGGACTTTTTCAAAGTTTAGCGGAAGACCTCTCCATATGCTTAAAGCGGAGACTGCCTCGCCTTACAACCGGTAGACCTCGTGTCCACCTAATCTGCTATGGACGTGTCCTATCCAAAGCCAAAGATTGACCGGATTAATTCAAACTTATCTCAATATGTTATTTGAATTAAATCCAAGACATTCCCCGACATATCAAGCCGAAAGCTACCTTTTCCGAAAAAGCAGAAGACTTTCGTCTGAGCAGTGAAAAGCGGTGATCGTTTCCTATTTTACGCTACAACTCTCGATCGACACCAAAATCGCCCACCTTTTCAAGATCTCGAAATCATTACGCTCTAGATATCAGTGAAAGACAAAAGTCCTGATGTGACCCGTGCATTTAATGCATTGATGAAAAGAGTCTGTTGAAGTCTTCGTCTTCTCCAACGGATCTTTTGAAGTGCACTGCTATAAATCGCCATTGAAGATGGAACAAAGACGGTATGCAGAATCAATCGAACACTTAAAGGATTGCTCTGAAACTTCATAACTCCAAGTCCTTCAGCTCAGTGCATTCAATAGATCCTCAACAGATCTAGAAGCCCTCGTCAACAACAAGAAGCTGCTCATCAACACTTATTGTTTTAATCTTCTTGTTGTTAACTTCCATTAACTATACTTCTGCACGAATTAAATATCATGTATTTACAGATATTTAATTCCCTAGACCCCAAACACAAGTCAATATTTTGTACACGATCCATTAGGGATATTCTTTGTAATTGATCTAAGTGGAAAACATAGTGCACAATTTAAATCAAGGTTGATCGCCTTGGTGGTGGACGTAGCACTCATTATAGTGTGAACCATCCCAAAATACTTGTGTTATTTCTTACTGTTTGTTTGATACTTGAACTGCTTAGTTTCATTGTTTATATTATCCATTTACAGCAGAACTTAAGTAAACTGTAAAAGGTCTACCGGTAGTCCTTATCGGCAGACCTGGAACAACTTTCTTGAAGGTCTTCCGCTACTTGATTCTTTTCTATAGATTGCAAGTAACTTTCAAGAATTTACTTAAAAGTTTATAAGTGTTTAATAAGCTATTCAACCCCCCCCCCCTTCTAGCTTATTATTGTGCTCATTGGGACCCACAGTTCTGATAGTTTGTTCTTCAATTTCTTCTTCATAATCAGCGATCTTTTTTAAAATCCAATTCTTTTTGTAAACTGTTGTGTCAGCTAGCTGACCAATTTTCAACTGACTGACCAAACCAATTTTCCGCTGCCAACTTTACAAGTTTTACAAATCAACCCTCAAAGTTTTAAAGGCTATTCACCCCCCTCTAGCCTTAATTGTTGCCAACTGGACTTACAATTGGTATCAGAGCTAGCTTTCTGAAAAACTGTTTTTCCAAGCCTAACAGCTTGAAAGCTCGATCATGGAAACTCTAAAAGCTTTTCAATCAAACAATGTCACTCAAGTACTCATTTTTTATGAAGATCACTTTGATATTTGGAAGGAAAGAATTACAAGATATATGAACAATATAGATAAACGATTGATGGAATGTGTAAGAGGTGGTCCTATGCAACCTATGGAAATTAATACTAAAATTGGTAAATCTTCTACTGCAGATGATGATACCATAAACCCTCTTGCTCCTGTAGAAGAAGAATATGTCATCAAACCTCAATCAGAATGGACTGAGGAAGATAAAATCACCGATGGACCGGATGCTTTGAGCGTATTACATTCTCGTCAAGTTTGTACTGATGAAAACTACAAACAAATCTATGACTGTGTGACTGCCAAAGAAATATGGGATGCTCTTGTTGAATATGTAGAAGGAGATCAAAACACCAAGGACAACAAACTCTATGATTGCATACAGGAGTTTGATGCCTTCAAGAAGGACCCAAAAGAATCTCTGAAGAATGCCTACGACAGATTTCTCGAGGTAAGTAATAGATGTTCTTCTCTTGGTAAAAACTATAGCATGAAAGATTTAAATATGCGTTTTCTTAGTAGCTTAGGAAGTAGATGGCATGTTAAGGTCACTGCCATTAAGGAAGCAAGAGACTTGAACAAAACTCATATACGTAGTCTTGTTGCAAGCCTAAAAATCTATGAAAAAGAAGTTCTCAAAACTCAAGAAATTGAGAAAATTTTTAAGGGTATATCTCTTCAAGCTGAAGAAGAGACACCAAAAACTTCTACATCTCTGTCAGATGATGACTTTGATGAAGATGAATTTGTTGCTTTTGCTAGACAATTTAGAAAGTATAAATCTTTTAAAAAGAACTTTCAAAAACCTTCAGCAAACTTTCAAAAGTATTCATCAAATCCTCAAAAACCCTCCCCAAGCTTCCAAAAACCATCTACTTCAAACTTTCAAAAGCCTTACTTCAAAATCAATGAAGACAAGGTTGAGAAAGAAAAACTGTTGTGCTTTAACTGTAGAAAGCCTGGTCATTTTGCTTCAAATTGTCCATTTACAAAAATGAGTATTATAAAAGAGCTCCCAGAAATTTTGAAAAACAAAAAGGTTTAGTTGCTGAAGATCAAAATCTTGCAACATGGATTGAAACAGATTCTGAAGACGAATTTGCTGATTTTGAGCAAGAAGCAAATCTGTGTCTTGTTGCAGAATCAGCAATATATGATTCAGAAAATGAGTTTCCTAGTCCAAAATATTCAAAAAATTCTGAAAATGAGCTGCCAAGCTCACCTATTACAAACTCCAAGCTGACCAAGGTCATCAAACCTGATCAGTTTGTGGTTAAGAAAATAGGAAATTAATTTTATGGACAAGGAATCATAAGTCAGCCAGAAAGAAAAGTCAAGTCAACCTCTCCAAGGACTGTTAACACCAAAGTGAGCAATGAGTCAAAAAGGCAGGAGGAGAAGGTTACTGACTCAAGTGTTGATGATTTGCTGAAACAAATGCAAGAAATGTATTCCAAGTTTGAAACACTTAAAAGAATCCATGTTTCTTTATCGAAGATTTTAAAAGAATTTCAAGAAAAGTGAGCTTCAAAAGATCAATGAGCTTTACAAAGTTCAAGAAAAAGAATTGCGCAACTTAAAAGTCTCAATGAAAAACATGAGATTCAAGCAAAAATCTCGAGATGCCCGTGACATCGACCTTGTGGAAAGAAATCTTCGACTGACCAAAGTTGTTGATACTTACTCAAAGTCAAAAGCTGCTGTAGAAACCATCATCAGTCAATAGAAAAGTCATGAAGACCAACATGGTCTTGGATACTCAAAGGATGATGAAGACTGTGAGATCAGACAGTCAAAAGGTGAACCTAAGATTCTGCTGAAAAAGGACAATGGATCAGTCTATAATGTTGTGCCATTCACTTATTCCAAAAATATGAATCATCTCAAGAGGTCCATTAACAAAAAGGATAAACTGAACAATGACAGTTGTCAGTCTTCTAGTCACAAGCCTCAAAATCAGTCAGCTAACTCAACAACTGACAAACGTCAGCTAGCTGACAAAAGAGGAGGATTCAGAAGAAAGGCAACTGACAAGTTCAAGCCATTAAATTTTGTTGTTGCTAAGACCTCTAAGCTGAGTCATAAGGAATCAAAGAATTCACCTCAAATGACTGATAAACCTGGTTATCACAAGTGTAATATTTGTTCTACTTTTGGTCATCACATGAATGCTTGTATAGATTTAAACCTCACCGATGTAATTAAGATGCCTAATTTCAGGCAAGTTTGGCTACCTAAGAAAACTAACCCTTTGGACCCAAAAGTATAAAGGGTACCATGATTTAAATATTCATATTTCAGGTATGCTTAATGGCAGATGAACAATCAACTGACATATGGATATTAGACAGTGGGTGCTCCAGACACATGACTGGATCAGCTGAACTCCTTACTAACATTTATGCAGCCAAAGGACCTTCTGTTATTTTTGGAGACAACTCAAAAGGAAAGACTATAGGGTAGGGATCGATTGTTAGAGGATCCATAATAATTGAAAATGTCTCATTGGTACAAGGTTTGAAACACAATCTTTTAAGCATCTCACAATTCTGTGATAAAGGTATGAGTTGTTCTTTCTCTTCTACACACTGTTTTATCAAAAATAACATCACAAATGAAATTTTGCTTACTGGTTCCAGAAAAAGGAATGTTTTTGCTATTGACTTACTCTCTTTAAATAACCGTACTCAAATTTGTTTGGTAGCAAATAATACTTCAAAAAATTCATGGCTTTGGCACAAAAGACTTTCACACTTGAACTTTAAATATCTTTCAAAACTTTCAAAAGGAGATTTGGTGAAAGGTCTGCCATCAATAAATTTCCCTACTGACAAAAAATGTGATGCTTGTATTTTAGGAAAAATAACAAAAACCTCTTTCAAACCAAAACCATGTCTCTCAACTAAAAGAATTTCTTGAGCTTCTACATATGGATTTATTTGGTCCTGTTACAACTGCAAGTTTAGGAGGAAACAAGTATACTTTGGTCGTTGTGGATGATTACTTTAGGTATACATGGGTTGAAATGATGCAATCCAAGGATGAAACCTACAACATTTTCACCTCCCTATTTAGAAATCTTCAAACTCAAAAGGAATGTGAGATTATAAAAAAGTTAGATCTGATAATGGTACAGAATTCAAGAATCTTGGGATGGACACATACTGTGATGATCATGGAATTGATCATAATTTTTCAGCAGTTAGAACACCTCAGCAAAATGGTATAGCTGAAAGAAAGAACATGACACTGATTGAAGTAGGTAAAACAATGTTAGCAGAAGCAAAATTGCCAAAATATTTTTGGGCAGAAGCTGTCAACACAGCATGCTTTACACAAAATAGATCTCTCATAAACAAGTTTCATGGTAAAACTCCCTATGAAATATGGAGAGGTAGAACCCCTAACATTGTTTTTTTTTTTTAAATCTTTGGGTGCAAATGTTTCATTCACTACAATGGAGGTGATTACAGAGGTAAATTTGATGAAAAAGCAGATGAAGGTATTTTTGTTGGTTATGCTAAGCATAGTAGTGCTTATAGAGTTTATAATAGAAAAACTCAAGTAATTGTTGAATCTATGCATATTACCTTTGATGAATCCAATTTATTTGAGTCTTCTAAGACTCCTGATGTTACTAACAATTTTGAGATATTTGAGACAGGAAACAGTGTTGGAACATCTCAAAATAATCCTTCATTCTCAACTCCTCCTACAGAATCGTAGACATTCGAATGAACTTGGCAGTCGACAACCTTGTCGGTGACAATCCTAATCATGCCACAATTGATCAGTCAGCTGACACACCTGACTCTGAAACTAATCAGTCAGCTGACATTCATCCTTCTCCACCTTTACAAACTGAACCTCTTGCAAATCTTCCTAAAGAAATTAGGGAAGCTAGACATCATCCAGTTTCAAACATCATTGGAGATCCCTTTGCTGGCTTAAGAACCAGAAGTAACTCTAGAAATGAAACTCTTGATTCATATGCCTTTGTCTCTTCCATTGAACCCAAAAAGATTGATGAAGCTTTGGAAAACCCTCAGTGGATTGAGGCCATGCAAGAAGAGCTGAATCAGTTTGAAAGATGTAAAGTTTGGGAACTTGTACCTAGACCCTCAGATCAACAAGTCATCGGAACTAAATGGGTGTTCAGAAACAAGTTGGATGAAGATGGAAATGTTACAAGAAACAAAGCAAGATTAGTAGCCCAATGCTATAGACAGGAGGAGGGCATTGACTATGATCAAACATTTGCTCTTGTGGCAAGACTGGAAGCCATCAGACTATTTCTTGCTTATGCAACCTTCAAGGACTTCAAGGTATATCAAATGGATGTAAAAAGTGCATTTCTGAATGGAGATCTACAAGAACAAGTATTTGTTGAGCAACCTCCTGGTTTTCTTGATCTCAAAAAGAAGGACCATGTTTACAAGCTAAGAAAGGCTCTTTATGGTCTCAAGCAAGCCCCAAGAGCATGGTATGAAACTCTATCCAAATTCCTTATGGAAAAAAGGTTTCAAAGAGGTAAAATCGATACTACTCTTTTCTCTTTGAAGCACAAAGGTAATATATTACTAGTTCAAATTTATGTTAATGGCATTATTTTTGGATCTACTAATGAAATTTTGTGTAAGAGATTTGAACATCTTATGAAGGGAAAATTTGAAATGAGCATGATGGGAGAACTCACTTACTTCCTAGGTTTGCAAATTAAGCAAACTGAAGAAGGAATTTTTATCCATCAATCCAAATATACAAGAGAACTAATCAAGAAATACAACCTTCAAGAAGTAAATTCAGCAAACATTCCAATGGGAATTGAATGTCACTTGGTCACTGATGAAAAGGGTAAGCTAGTTAATACAACTGAGTACAGAGGTATAGTTGGATCTCTTCTCTATTTAACTGCTAGCAGACCAGACATCATGTTTGCTGTGTGTATATGTGCTCGTTTTCAAGCTAATCCAAAGGAATCCCATATGATTGCTGCAAAAAGAATTATCAGATATCTGATTGACACTGAAAATTTTGGTATTTGGTATCCCAGAGATTCCTCTTTTAATTTAATCGGATATTCAGATGCTGACCTTGCAGAGTAAACAGAAAAAGCACCAGTGGAACATGTTAGTTCCTTGGAAACAGACTGATATCATGGGCATGCAAAAAGTAAGCTTCAGTTTCCACTTCAACTCGAAGTGAATATATTGATATCGAAGCTGTTCTCGATTCTTTGGATGAAACAGCAACTATTGCATTATGAAATGCAAATGGGAACTTGTCCTATTTTTTGTGATAATACCTCTGCTATATCAGTTTCTAAAAATCCTGTTATGCATTCTAAAACCAAACACATAGACATTAGATATCACTTCTTGAAAGATCATGTTGAAAAAGGCAATGTTCAGCTAGAATATGTTCCTACTGAATTTCAATTAGCTGACATTTTTACAAAAGCCTTAAAATCTGACAGGTTTGAATTCTTAAGAGGAGAATTAGGAATGTTTATTATGTCATAGAAAGATATTTTTGGATTGTCAAATTTTTGCAGGGTATTCTTCAGTGTGTCAGTCAATGCTCATCTAGCTGACAAATTATACCAGCTGATACTATGAAGAAATGTGGTCGCCCAAGAGTCGACAATCTATATCAACCGACATATAAAAAAAGTTTGTAGCAAAAGGTTGTAGACACCCCACCCACCTCGGTATGTGACATGACATAAAATATCAAGACCTGTTAAAACATTAACAAATGTCAAGTTCACTGGGTCAAAAAGTGCAAAAGGACAAAGCGAGGATGCGCAAAAGGACAAATCATGGGGACTAAAGTGTTCAAAAATGACAAACTTTTGAATAGTGGCGTACACCCCAAATTTGGGCATGGCGCCCAAAATGAATGGGCATGGCGCCCAAAATGCCTTCATGCCTTCTGCTGCACAAACATTTGCCGCAATTCACAAATCCTTCAAATGTACAACCGTTTGATCTTGAGAAGGAAATTTAATTCCGTCGATGTCCCTACTTTCCTCCTATAAATAGAGGCACCCGACTCCTCATTTCAACACAATTTCATTCAAGAAGCAAGCTTAACGTTATTTGGAGAAATAGGAGTGGTGTGAGATAGTGAGTGATCACCTCAAAAACCTCGAAACCCCGCCAAACCTCCTCCAAACACAAAACCAAGCGGTAGAGTGAACCTTAGCCCCCAGCCTAGGTATCCACCCTTTTTCCGGTCCAAAAATCGTGGCAAGAGCGTTGCTCTGCCCGATTTAAAAGGCCAAATCAGCCGAGTAAGCCACTCCGCCTCGATTTCACTTACCTCAAGCCAACAAACAACCAAACACAAACAAGCCATTCCGCCCAAATCCCTAGGCCGAAAGTAACTTTAAGAAGCGATCCACGTTGCCCAAATTCACACAACACACAACAACAACACACAACAAAAGACTCTCTCTCCAGAGGGACAGGGAGCGAGCACACCTTTTTAAGTCAGCTGTAAGTTTATTTTAAAGTCTTTCATTTTGTAAAAGTATTATTTCCAATCCGGCCCAATGTAGATATACAAGCGGTTGTCTTTGCCGGATTTAGTTAGGAAATAGTACTAAATATAGCCGTTGTTATAGTTAAATATTTTCGGATACATTTGTAATTATCTTTATTTTCATTAAAGTCTTTGTTTGTAAAAGTATTATTTCCAATCCGGCTCAATGTAAATATATAAGCGGTTATCTTTGCTGAGTGATTTAGTTAGGAAATAATACTAAATGTAGTTATTATGGCCAAATATTTTCAAGTATATTTGTGATTGTTTGTAAAAGAGCATTTGCAAGTCCAGTAAATAATATAGATGTAATGGATGTATTTGTAGGCGGATTAATGCTTTATTTATCTATTAAATTAATATAACAAAAGCATACTTTAGCCAAAAACCGTTTTGAGACCGAAAGGCGAGTTGGGTGCCTAGCACCTTCCCAACTCGTAACTTAGCCTCCGAACCCGTTTTCTTCATCTCGGTTTTATTTTTTTTTGGTTTTGCTTTATTTTTTGCCTTAAAATAAAGATGGCGACTCTAAAACATTTTGGATCCAGTGGGGCCTCAGAACATCTTTCTTTGCACTTTCACGTTCTCCCTAAAAAAGGGAGAATGAGATTGGAAAGGTGATGTATTCCTATGTCTGGTATCCCTAAACAAGGGATAACTTGACATAGAAAACTCAAGCACCCATAGTGATCGAGATAGGCCATAAGGCTATTTTCATAAAATCCATAGTGTGGGGCGCTATGCAACATCTTTCTGCACTTTCGGCGTTATCCCTAAACAAGGGAGAATGAGAATGGAAAGGTGATGTATTCCTATATCTGGTATCCCCTAAAAAGGGATAACTTGACATAGAAATTCCAAAGCTCCCATATTGGATCAAAATCCACTAAAGGCAACCGAGGAGCATTCCAGCTATTCCGAGCGGCACTCCTCTCCGCACTTTTGACGATTTCGTCCTCCCTAGACAGGGAGGGTGGAGCAGGGAAGCGATGGATGTCACCGCATCCACTGCGGACGGCGACCCATCCACATCAGGCGTGTAAGGAGCACCCATTCAGGGAACCTCGGTGGCGATCTCTGGGGAGATCGTTTTTATTTTAATAAATAAAAATGGAGGCTAGACTTCATTAACCAAAACTTTTTTTTCTTTTGTTTCGGCTAAAGTATGCTTGTTATATTAATTTAAAAGTCTAATATTGCGTTTCTTTAACATCCGTGTCTATATTTGTGGATATGATCCTCCATCTTCTTCTTAGCCGTTTCATTTCAAACACTCGCATTACAGGATATACTTGAAAATATTTGTATTTTTCAAAAAAAATCAATATATATATATATATATATATATGATATGTATGTAGTTTTTCTTTTTATTTTCGGGCAGCACAACAAAGTCGGTGCTTTATTTTTAAAATCTTTTCATTTCGGCCTTATATTATGTTATTCTCGCTTTATTTTCGTTACGCAAAATATACATATGTACATACATATATGCATTCATTCTGTCATTATTTTATTTTGGAGATTAGGACCCATTTTCTAAAATAGAGATTCCCAGATTCTTTTCTTTCTATTTCTTGATGGTATGCTTGCTTGCTCGCGCTTAAGCTAAAAAGTCGCAGAAAATCACACATAACGGCAAGACAAAGGGCTATATCTGTTTTACTTTCTATTTCTATACCTA
>CM028380.1:49261126-49296440 GCA_013146195.2 Codonopsis lanceolata
TTCTCAAAGATGGAGATGATCTTCCGGTTAAATATTGAAGTGGTTTGTGGAAAGTTAAAGTTGTTGGAGGATAATGATGATGGCCCCATTTTTATATGTTCACTATCGGCCATAATAGTATGAAAAAGGTCTCGGATGTTAAAAACTTAGGTGAAACCGTAGCCCGCTTTTTTCTAGTCACACCAAACTCGAATATATAAGTCTCATCCAAGTCATGTACACCCTTGAAAGTTGAGCACAATTTTCGCCTCCTTAAATAGTTCTTTGTTATAGTTAAAAATAAGGAAAAGCTACAATTGCCTAGAATTTTTGTAATATCTTTTATTGGATGTTATGTGTTTCCTCTCATATCCAAGATGATCCTACGGATCCGTCTAGAATAACACATTCCAAAGATGTTATTCCTATTGCCGAACGTAAAAGGAAATAAGAAAAGAAAGAAATCAATTACTTTGTCTATAACAGTATGTCAGATCGTTGCTTCCGCCGTAACAAACCAAGCGTGTATTTGGTTGATGATGCATCTCTATTTGTAAATATTAACATATTATGGTTCTTTTGGGGGCTTTTATTGCTCAAATCTTTGGCCAAAAATGTAGGATGATACTCGCTTAAGCTTTCCAACACCTGGAAGCAGGTTTGATGATAGAATAATACAAAGAAGGTTGGGTGTAGAGTAGCAATCTTGAGAGGCATTCTGCACACGAGAGACATTTGGATCTCGTGTTTCTGGCTTGAGTGCTATTTCGAAGACTTGAATTTTTCTTGCTCTATGGGCTTGTTCCACTTGCTTCATGCGTGTTTATGTGTGGTAGGTGGATGGCTGTGTTTGTGTCTTGACTTGGTTTTCCATTCAAGTCATGATATATATATATATATATATATTCCTTTTCTAATATATATTTGTATGTTAATCATAAAAAAAAAACTAATAAATATATCTGTATGTATGTGTGTGTGTGTGTGTGTGTATGTGGGAGAGAGAGATTTTGAATTTCATGCTTTTGGGTTCTGGCCTTGCAGCCACTATACATTTTATATTTGTTAACTTTACCATCTATGTCTATATTAAATGTATCAAAGAAAAAAGAATCAATATTAATCTTTAAAAATAGTTGTGACTACTATCAATCCAAGATATAAATCCTCACTGTGATTGCCCTATGATATTTTCATTTCATTTAACTACAGTTACTCAAGTTACTGGGTCTTGCCGTCCTGCTAATTATCAAGATAGAGCCTAAATAATCTGGTATTATTCATTGAGTTAAAGTCGATTGGAAGAAATTGGTGATTGTGTGAGTGGCATTGTTCATTTGACTGACACATCTCCAAATTTAACGAAAGAGCTTAGGGTGATTCATATCCCATGCCAATTTGAAATTTGTCTCATTTCTTATCAGCTTTAGCTTGAAATCTCCTTGGAGAGGATTCATATGCTATTTTAGTAATCTTATTACTACCTATTATTGTGTTAGATTCGAAATGAAACTCCTAAACTCACAAAAGGTGCTGCCAAAAGCTGTGTATGAGTTGTATGAGGTAGTTACACATGATCTGCTGTCATTTGATTTGAGGTATTTTGTTGGCTTCATATTTTCTTTGCAAACAGGTATATAAGATGTTTGAATACTTTACCTTCAAGAGATAATAGGCATGCTCGATCCCACAGGAGCTTGACTTGATATACATGGAACATATTGGCAACAACAAGAAATGAAGGCGCCTTTTTTCCGTGATAGAATGGCCTCGAGATCCCGAAATTGTAAGGTTCTTGAAGATCTTAACTTCATTTAATTTATTATTTACATTAATAAACCTGCCTTTTTTCCTTTGCGCAGAAGGAGCAGGTGAAGCGGTTGCACTTGCTTCGTGAAATTCATCTGTCACTAATCTTGGGTGTGTGCACTTCAATTAAACCATTTCCTGGCCACAATCAAGTATGCCTCTTATCAACGAACTACTATCGAAGTGATTATTTATTTGTTCCTATTTATAACTTACCACTTTGCAATTGGGTAATGTTAATTGTGTTAATGAGTTGAGTAATCATTTGTATTTTGATGACTTGTATGTGTGGAACTTGCTTTTTGAAATTATGCAAACCAACAAGTCAATTCATTGGTAAATGTCACCACATTTGTGGGTGTTGCGTGAGTGAAGACCGACTTGTATGATTATTCAAAGGTTAAGAACCCCAGCTGTATAGGAGAAGAAAAATCAACAGGAAGATGAAAAGGAGCTGCAGAAACTATGTGCTGTCAGCTTGCGTAGTCTGTAATCAGAATTCATTTTCTCACACCTCAAAGCTCGAAACGACGAACCGTTTTTTGTCCCAGAAACTAGACTCGCATATCTTTCCAACCATATAGGGCACACCACCTGGTTCTCTCTCAATGAAAGCAGTTTTTCGTTCAAAGGCAGACCATGTGTTAGAATTTCAGAAACTGCATCACTGTTGGTGCTGCCATATGCTCTCATATGGACATTGATATGGTATTGTTTGAGTACTTGTAAATAAATTTGAAAAGTATTACTATAAGAAAGTTAGCCTTTACCCATCAAGTACTACTACTGCAATCCTTATAACATATAATATAAGCCAAAGGTAACTTACTTAGACATTAATTTAATAATTTCAATGAATGGTCATCCCCTCCTAGATTTAATTTTGTAACATTAGAACTTCTTCGGCAACACCAATCCATCGTTTACCTTTTTATATGATATGTTATAAGGATTACAAAGTATCTTCTGGGTAAAGGCTAACCTTCTTATATTGCCATATAGATATACCTCTTTAAGCTAGGCTACATGCTCATCTATGTCTATTCGGAAAATGAGGTGAACGTTGAGGTATGGTGGTTGGAAACTTGGAATCAGACATGATTATTTAGGAGTGTTGTACACTGTTGTGAGATTTATTCTTGTTACTCTTTGGATGGCTTGCTTGAACATTTATTCTTGTTCAATAATTTTGGCTTTTTTCGTCCACTTCCTTGTGTATGTTTCTGCTTTTTAAATACAATCTCTTTTTCATTTTTTCTAAAACGTATGTGTACACACACCACAAACATACACACACGAGAGAGAGAGAGAGAGAGAGAGAGAGAGAGATAGATGTATATATATCACACACTCACATCTTGACTTCAACCCAATAATTTTCATCTTTCCCTTAGTTTCATAGGAGAAACATAATCCATGTTTTTCATATATCATCGAAATTAGAGGGTTGTTGTGCAACCCGTGTGAAATCTCACATATGCTTTTTTGCTTAAGAAATTATGGCTTAGCTTGTATTTTTCTCTAATGGATAGCGGGTGCCACACTTGTCTTTTGAATAAACATTACCCAAGTATTATAGGGGGCTATTGAAAATGATATAAGCTTTTATTTGACACTTTCTATGCTTGACCTTAAATTCGAAATTGAGTTGATCAATTACCCGTTTACCTCAAGTCTAAATGTTTGACAAGGGTAATCATGATTGATGCTTCTATTACGTCTCTGTGATGGAAAAGCTTTTCTTGAATCAAGTTACGCTTGCTCTCGGGCCATCTTGATCATTTAACATAGGGTGTAGGATATTTTCTTACGCCACGAACATTCAATAGTTCACTAAGGATATAGAAGTCGAGTTGTGGGACTTGGCGTGCGTTTGCGATGGGCATTCGTTGAATTTCAAAGTGGGATAAAATTTTGTAAGTCTTAGATAATGAGGTTCTTAGTGACTCGACTGCTAAGGTGCATATAATTAGGATGTCACTTCAATCACTACGAATAGAGCGATTCTTCTACCTTCTTGTTCATTCACCAATAATAGAGCGATTAGAATACCTTCTTTCTTAGAGGATTCGAAGGCTTCACCATGAAGATATGCCGACCATGTTATCCACACAGTAATTAACTCGTTAAATCGATCAATTTACATAACCTTGTGAAATAAAATCCGACATGAGCAAGCTTTGTGATAACTACAACTAAGCATCAACAAAGTACCGGCATTACGAACACGGAATTTTCACTAGGCGATTAAAATTAAAATCAAGTTGCTAGTTGTTTCGAAGAAAGATACCCACCGGGCCACCAACATTTCGACTCAGAAGAAATGCCTCTTGTGGTCTGTAATAAGCATATTTTTCTGCATTTTGTTTCCAAGTTCCATGTAAGATGTATATGCCTTATAGCGAGTAGCTTTCTTCGTACCCTTCCTTTACGTCAATGAATGGAGACATGTTCGACAGCGTACACTATTAGAGCGAGCTCGGCAATCTCTTATTTTCATCTTGGCGCTTATGATTATCAAGTGAGGAAATGGTCTTGTAAGTTGTAACATAAATCATTTAGAGCCCGAGCATCGAAACGCACGAGAAGTAAATTAAGAGAAAAAGCTTTAAAAAATACGAATTCTTTATTGGATTCTCATTATTAAATCACCCAAACCACGCTTCAACATAATATAGAATAGGTATATTTAGGCGGAGCTGAACTAGGAATTTCTTGATAAACACGCAAAACAAGTGTTCGCAATCCGTGCGATACTGATACATTGTGGAGGTGTCTTGCCATTTGATTAATTTCAAAGTCCAGAATAGGTGAAAATGCTCAAAATGTCAGCACTGGTTAGATTCTCAACTCCCATGACAAATAAATAGATCCCACCAAAGTAGTAACCAGATAGCGAAGGCCATATAATGAAGGATGTACCTAAGTATCTATTCATCTAAGACAAAAACAACACATATTTATTAAAAGTCCATCAAGCTTCTATAACAGTAATCAGAGTACAGGTTCAAAAAAATACAGAAGCCTCCACTGTCATGTTGGAATCCAGTTTCTTTGAATGTGGAAACTGGACTGCTGCTACAGGTGCCCTTTGCCAGTAATTTGAATGGGCTTCTCCACTGTCAAACTAATGAAGTTACTTGTCTACCCTTCATGGTCACACCTAGGCTTTGTAATCTTACGTGAAAAGGAAAAATGGAGAGAAAAAAAAAAAAGAGAGAAGAGACAGACAGTTGTCCCGCCCTTAGAAGGACCACATATTTGGTATCGTCATGAGCTTTTACGCTTTTTTTTATAAATTACTTGCGAGAAATATTCAATTCGAATTATTCTTGGATTTTCTGTTTTGATTGTTATAATTATCCATCTTGCATAAGTTGCATGTCTGTATGTGGAAGATACTGCAATTACACATGCCTAATTGAGACTCTTAAAATAGCTCTATAGTGAAATGGTTAGACATTATTGGCATTTGCAGTCTTTTCTTTCAGATGATTTGTTGTTAATCCATAACGTCAAATCATGTGTATAACCATGGTGTTAAGGACAATGGACGAATATGGTTTTAGTACACATTCTAAGTACATGATGTCCAAGTCCCGTGATTTGCAGTGTTTTTCTTGGCTGTGATTTGCAGTAAGCAGTGATCTTCTAGGCTAAAGTATTTAATCACCTCAATAACGGAGAGAAAAAAGAAAAAGAAAAGAGAGAATAGACAGACAGTTGTCCCGCCCTTAGAAGGACCACATATTTGGTCTCATCATGAGGTTTTCTGCTTTTTTATAAAGTATATATAGATAGTTTGGTTGTGTAGGAAAAATGGGAGAACCATGGTGTTAAGTTAAGCTGACTTTGGTTTGTTTGACAAAAGATTTAACGAATCGAGAATTATGGAGAATGGGTAGGTAGGGGGATGCTTTTACTTGTACGTGCTCTGTGTTTGGGCATGTTAAAACTATCTAAAATAATCCAATGACATGGGAGAGACACCATCCTGCCTTCCTCCTATGTCTTTCTTGCTAAAAAAAACATAAAAAAAGACTAGCTCATTTAACTTTCAAACATGAACTCTTTGGGTAGAACGGATGGAGTAAAAGACATTCTTACTGCATGAAATATATCTTGTACCATGTCCAGAACTTGCGAAATCTACTGAGTGTTGTGTTACGTTCCAATGGTAGTCACGGTGTCACCGCAATCTTATTTATGGCGTGTTACATGTTTCTTTTGGGATATTTCTTTTGATATCACGGACTTTAATGTTCCGTATGCGAGATGTGTCCACCGATAGAGTTGCGGCGAAGTAGATGATTTTTTCAAGAGGTTGAGATCTTGAGTAGCGACGATTTCCTCATCTACGCGTTCAAATGGAGATTTCACATAGACCCAAGAGTTTGAAGATAAGTTGACCGAAAGAGTTGAAAAAATGAGGGATGAAGTCACGGCACAAATACATTCCACATATGAGGCTAAATTGGAACAAATCAAAAATGATTTCCAGTTGCAATTCCAAGTGATGCGCAATTCGAGGACTTAAGAGGCTCCGAGCATCATCCACGAGCTCCTATTTAGTTTAAAGTATGACAACTTGACAATTCTATGTAGTTTAACGGCAGTTTAGTATGACGGTTGTCAATTCATTTTGAGCGTAATGTTTGAAGCTTTGTTGACTTTAATTGTTTGATTTAAGATATTTTAAATGAAATGTCCAATCAGGTACAATTGATAAATATTTATAGACATAATATTAGTAATATTTTATTTCAGAAAATAATCTTCTGCAACAGAATTTTTCGTTGCAAGTTTTTTCTGTTTTAAAAAAAAGTAGTTACAAACCAACAACGGACTTTTGCAACCGAAACATTAGGTTGCATACTTGAAACTGAAAAATTCAGTTGCTAGTTTAGTTCCATGTGTAACAAATTTGAAACAGAAAAACCAGTTGCAAATTAGGTTGCATACTTGAAACTGAAAAATTCAGTTACTACTTTAGTTCTATGTGTAACAAATTTGAAACAGATAAACCTGTTGCAAATTAGGTTGCCTACTTGAAACTGAAAAATTCAGTTGCTAGTTTAGTTATATGTGTAACAAATTTGAAACAGAAGAAACCAGTTGCAAATTAGAAACAGAAATAAATCAGTTGTTGTTTGCAACGGATATAAAAAAATGTCCTAGGAAACAAATCGCAACCGAAACTACAACTACTTTTTTCCGTTGCAAGGTTTTTGCAACCACAAGAAAGTGGTTGCACAATTTTGGGACGAGGCTTATTGCTATGGACTTTGTTACGGACATTTTCCGTTGCAATCATCAATTTGAAACCGATTTTCCTGAATTGCAACTGAAAAATCTGTTTCAGTTGCCCTGTTTTTTTGTAGTATAAGAGGATAGAGCCAAGTATATTTTGTGAAATGGTCGACAAAGATTACATAGTATTTGTAGTTGTCATAGGAGTGTATGGGTGAGGTCCATACATCCGAAAAAAATGAGTTCAAGTGGTGCATGAGATTGAAGTGTAGACGTGGCAAAGGGAAGTTAATGACATGTATTAATATGGCATGGATTACAAAATGAAATGGAACCACTAGGAATTGATAAAGAAAACTTTTTATTTAAAAGGGAAACAATGGGGGGAGCGGGATGCCCTAATCTATGATGCCACGATTGAAGAGTAGAAGAAGTGCCAACATGAACTTGAGGATAGGAGTTGGGGTGCCATGTGTAGACTCCACGATCAACAGTTTCGTGGAGGAGAATGCGGCTTGTCGAAAGTTCCTTTATAAGAAAAGAAGAGTGTGAGAATTCAATAGTAGCATTATTGTCCTTACAAAATTGAGAAACTGACAGAATATTGCAAGAAATTAAAGGTACATGGAGAACATTATTAAAAAGAAGAGAAGTGTGAGGAGTGTGAAGGGAGAAAGAACCTATATTGGAGATGGGGAGAGACGAACCGTCTCCAATGATAACATCGTCGCTTCCATCGTAGGGGTGATGAAGAGCGAGGGTAGAGAGATCATTGGTGATGTGATTGGTGGCCCCACTATCAACAAGCCAAGGGGCCGGAGGGGGAGGGGGAGGGGGAGGGGGAGGGGGAGTGGTGGTAGTCGTGTGAGCCTGTGGTGCTGAATGAGAGTGGTGTGGGTGATTTGGGCGGTTTGAGGAGGGAGCGGGTGGGAAGGTGACACTAGGATAGTCGCGCTTAAATTGGCGACATTGGGAAATCACATGTCCAACATACCGACAATATTGACATTTTCCTTTGAAGGGGGCAGGAGAAGAGGTGCGGGGTTGAGATGGGAAAGGGGGAGAAGAATTTTGTTGGGATCGTGTGTGGGCTACATGAGCCGAAACCGGGAAGGAAGGGGGAGGAGTTTGTTTGAGGGTAAGTTCGTGGTGGATTAGCTTTTCGTGGAGGGCTTCAAAGGAGATGGGGTTGTCTCTTGCTCGAACGGAGTCGATAACGGGTTTGTAGGACTCGTAGTCAAGGCCCTTGAGAACTTTGGCAATGACATCCTCCGAGTCCATGGGTTTACCTAGGATTGCTAACTTGTCGGTACAAGATTTGATGGTTTGCATATAATCGGTGATGGATAAGGTGGATTTGGTGATGGAGTCAAGATGATCCTTGACTTGAAGTATATGGCCACGAGATGGGTTGGCGTAAGTGGTTTTAAGGATGTTCCAAGCTTGATGGGATGTGGTTGCTTGGAAAACAAGTGGGGCGACGGCATTGTCGAGGGTACCAAACAAGGCTCCAAGGATAAGGCGATCTTGCCTATTCCAAGTAATGGCGGCTAGGTTGGGAGCTTCTTTCCCATCAGTTTTGATATTGGCGGGAGGCACTGGGTGGGTTCTGTTAACAAACTTAAGAAGATCAAGACCATAGAGAAGGGAGGTTATTTGGGAAGACCAAGAGAGATAGGAGAGAGGGGTTAGGGTTTTGCAGTTTGAGAGATTGACAAGAATAATAGGGTTATTGGGTTCCGCAGGATTGGGAATGGTGGTGGAAGAAGGTGATGCAGCCATGCAGGAAGGTGGGAGAACGGCGGATGTGGGCAGAGATTGATCGTCTTGCTCTGATACCATAAAAGGTTTTGGCAAAAGATTACGATTCTTATGTGAATAATTACACATATATATACAGGAGAAGAACCTAACTAATTCTAAGGATATATATGATTACAACAATCAAGGTTTTGGCAAATATGAATATGATGTGTCAACCAATTTTTTTAATATTATGGATAATAATTTCAATTTTTCACATTTTATTTAAGGGTGTGGACTGTGGATATATCCTAGTTATCATTTTACTTTTTAAAATTGATATATATGATTGAGGGTTCACGATTGTATTGATGATGCTCTTAATTAGTGATTCTTAAATTCTTAAATAAATCTTTGTCTCATTTGTCCCACATTAATTTCTTGAAGAAAACTAACACTTCTTAAGTTTTAATGAAATATAAGTAGAAAATTTGTTTACTTTTTTGTACATGCATTGCATCTAAGGATGATAAAATAAGTGTTATGGATAATTATAAGTTAATCTATTATCCATGGTTATTCATGAATAATAGATTAACTCAGGATTATCCATAACATTCATTTTACCACCCCTAATCACATCTATTTTGGTTTGATGACAGTAGGAACAATTAAGGTAACCCTCCGCTCCCCTAAATCCATATATTCCATCCGTCCTTAAATTATCGTCCTAGTTGACCCGGCGCACAGATTAAAAAAAAAATAATTAACTTGATTATTTATATTAGTTTAATGTGCAGTTTTCTTTAAAACTTATGTGTATGTGGCCCATAATTAAAGTATAACAAAAAATAAGGGTAAAATAGTAAAAGTAAAGTTCTAAAAAAGTAAATTTCAAACTAAATGATTATTTTGAGACTGATAAAAAAGAAAAGAAAGACGATAATTTAGGACGGTGAGAGTATCTTTCACAAGAAAAATACTACACTTATAATCGTGATTTACAGATAAGATAATACAGTCCGAAAAATACTACACTTACAACCGTGATTTACAGATAGGATAATACGGTCTGAAATTGTCTCCACGAAAATGCCATCCAGACATCCATACATCCACTCAGTGTACTTTATATCTGGTGGGGCCATGTGTTTGTTTAACAGACATAGGCTCCGAGCATGGTTAACAATATACCTGATAAAAACACAATTTATTAAAAATTAATAAAATAATCTTTTTGATAGTCATTTGATTCAAAACTTTTAAAAAAAATATTTTAATAATTATACAAATTCTAACATTTTTAAATATCATATTATTTTTATCTTGAAAATTGGTTTGGTGTTCAAATAAAACAAACGAAATCCTTATTTATAAATAAAAATGTGCATTCTTTTTTATAAAAAAATAAAAATATTTTTTGAACTGCTGAAATGTGAAAAGAAAGAGAGGATAATAATCAAAAAGTGGTTGTATGATTTAGTTTTGATTTGTAGCTTAAATTGATACAAATCAAATCAAAAAAGATTTAGATTTAATTTTTATATAATTTTCCGTTGGAAATGGAGATTGGGTTTGAATTTGCAAATGATATTCTGGTAACGAGCTCTAACGTAGTACTTGTGAATTTTCCGACTTTATACTTTATATTAGACAATAAAACTTTTAATACATTTGTCATTTACAAAGGCATCGATATATAATATGAGGAGGCTATTCAGACCCTAAAAACTTTTAACTTTTAAGTGTACATCCTTATTAAGTACACCCCCTCCTATAATTTAAAATCGTCAAAATTACTAAGTATATCCTTCTTGTATTCCTATTTTATCCTTGTTTATTTGAAACCTAAATTGTTACACACATCCCTCCTCCCCTCCACCCCACGCCCTCCCTTGAATACAACAGATACCAGACCCCCCCCCCATTTAGCGCAAACCCACCCTGCCCTTTTGCCTTCACTTCGAGCAGCAACAAACGACCATAGAAAGAAAACAAAAAATTAGAAACAACTCGTGGAACAAAACGCAAGAGAGCCCAAACCCAAACCCCCTTCCCCTCTTTCAATTCGTGCAATAGGCGGTACCAAAGGAAAAAAAATATGTCTGGTCCTGGTTGTTGGAACAACAATTGAAATGTTCGGCCAACATTGAAAGAACATTTAGCTAAATGTTCGGTTCTGGTTGGTGGAACAAATAATACAATGTTCGGTCACTACTAACTACTGGCATAAGATTGCTAGTAATGTTGGCCTCCAATGTTAGTGGAACATTATATATTCCACCAGTAGTGACCGTACATTGTGTTATATATTCCTCTAACCATGGCTGATAATATAGATGTATCCACAGACCATACATCTAACATAAAAAATACTACTGAAAAAGAGAAGGGTGTCGGGTGTACATCTAATGAAACTTAGATGATAGATCGCATGTTAGTCAGTGATGTCATGATGATGTCATAGGTAGTTAAGTTGTTAGATCTAAACATGTATTAATACACACTCTCTTGAAAAGAAATCTGAATGAGAGAAATCGATATCAATGAATTCAGCAATGGAGAACAGTTAATCTTCATTGCTTTCTCTTATTTCATCTGTTCAAAATATATTATGGTATCAGAGCAATCATATTTTTGCTTCCGCATTTATTCAAACACCTGATCTGCAACAATGACAACAAGTTCAAATCCAGTAGAACCACAAAAATCTGCAGATTCACAAGCAAGGATTGCAGAGGTTATTGAAGAAACTGATGAGTACGCATCAACAGAGGTACAACTTGTTCTCCCCATATCACATCCTCTTTATTTGAATCCAAATGATCACCCAGGCATGAGTTTGATTACTCAAATTCTGAATAATTCAAATTACAGTCAGTAGAAGAGGGCAATGATCATTGCTCTGTCTTCAAAACTTAAACTAGGAATGGTTACTGGAGAAAATAAAAAACCTAGTTTACAATCAAAATATGTGTCTCACTGGCAACGTTGTAATGACATGGTTACATCCTGGATTTTAAATGCTATATCACCTGAAATCAGTGCTAGCCTTGTCTATTTCAAAACTGCAAAGGAGATTTGGGAAGATTTGGAGTGTCGGTTTACTCAAGGAAATGCATCACAAGTTTTTCAAATTAAGAAGGAACTAATTAATTTACAGCAAGGAGCTATGTCAATCACTGCCTATTTTACAAAATTTCGTTCAGTCTGGGATGAATTTGAGGAGGTGTGCAATATGCCTAAATGTGTTTGTTCTTGTACATGTGGTAGTCTTAAGAAATGGAAGATTATAGTCAATTACAGAGAGTGACTCAATTTTTGATTGGTCTGAGTGATGCTTATTCTGGAATTCGTAGCACTATCCTTGCTATGTCTCCTTTGCCAAACCTAAGCACTACGATGTCCCTGCTCATGCAAGATGAGAAGGTAAAGGAATGTGCAGTTCAACAAGTTTCTAGTCCCCTCCATATTGATTCCAATATTACAACTGCCTTATTTGCTAAACAACCTTTTAATCCACTCAAAAGCCATGGCAATACTAGATCTGCAAGGTCTTCTACCAATTCTGGAAGTAAGAATTCCTCCAAAAGCCATTTGTACTGTGATCATTGTGGTGGAACAGGTCATATCAAGGACACTTGTTTCTTCATATTTGGTTTTCCTGAATGGCATAAACTCCATGGAGTCAAACCTGATGTTGCAAAAATGCCACGAAATTTGAAGCCCAAGGGAGGAAATGCAGCACATATGGCTACTGTACAGACTGCTGCTGTTGATACTATGGATGGTTCTGTGTCTATGTCTCAGGAATCCTATCAAAAGCTGCTTAGTATGATAAATCAGACTTCCTCCTCCCCTTCTGGTAGCCCTACTACTGATCAAACTGCTGGTAAGCCTTATGTCACTTCAAGTGTTTATAGTTCAGTTCAAAACAGTCCTCTTATCTCTCATGCTCATGATTGGATTATAGACTCTGGAGCTTCTGATCACATTGTCTCATCTCTTGATTTACTTATCAATGATGTTCCATTCTACTCTATCATTCATTTGCCAAATGGTTTGACTACTACCATTACTCATACTGGCACAGTTCATCTTCCAGGTGGTCTTGTCCTTTTCAATGTCATGTGTGCTCCTGAGTTTTTCTGCAACTTACTACCTGTCAGTAAACTTGTGGCTTCTAATGATTGTTGCATAACTTTCTTTCCCTTATATTGTCTCTTCCAGGACTTTGCCCAAAAGAGCTTGAAGGGGATTGGTAGACTACAGAAGGGACTGTATATAAACTGGACTTGTCTGGATTCAAGTTATCTGTAGATAGGTCCATTTCATATCCACCTGTAGTCTCTTCTATCACTGTTAATTCTGCCACTCTTTGGCATTGTAGATTAGATCATGTACCTATGTCTACTTTACAACATTTCCCTATTTCATGTAATAAGAACAGTTCACCTACTGTGTGTGAAGTTTGTCATCAAGCAAAGCAATGCAGAGTTCCCTTTCCTTTAAGTACTTCTCATGCTATTGCTCCTTTTGATCTGATTCATTGTGATGTCTGGGGTCCATACACTCATTCTACTTATAATGGATTTCATTCTTTTCTTACTATTGTTGATGACTATTCTAGGACAACATGGACTTATCTTCTGTCTTCTAAATCCCAAGTGCTTTTCTTTCTCATAGCTTTTCTTAAAATTGTTAATAATCAGTTTAATACTTACATCAAAGCCATCGATCGATAATGGCTCTGAATTCTTTAATAATGCCATCTCTGCCTTTCTTACCAATCTAGGCATTGAACATCACAGTTCATGTGTAGAAACACCTCAACAAAATGGCAGGGTAGAAAGAAAACACAGACATATTCTAAATGTAGCCAGGGCTTTGAGATTTCAAGCTCATCTTCCTATTAAATTTTGGGGAGAATGTGTCCTAACAGCTACCTACTTAATAAACAGAACCCCAACCCCTCTTCTTTCTTTTAAGACACCATATGAGCTTCTCTTACATCAACCTCCAGTCTACACTCACTTAAGGGTCTTTGGCTGTTTATGCTTTGCTTCAACTCTAAAGTCTCAAAGGGACAAATTCTCTTCAAGGGCCTCAAAATGTATCTTTCTTGGTTACCCCTATGGCAAAAAGGCTTACAAGCTTTATGATTTATCTACCCATAAAATTTTTTATTCCAGAGATGTTCATTTCTATGAGGATCAATTTCCTTATGCTACTCCTTCCTATGCCACTCCTGACTCTGCCACCACCATGTTCACTCCTATTATGTCTCCTCTATGTGATATTTCTACATCTGACATTTCCTCTACTCCACAGACTTCTTCTGTTCCCTCACATTCTGCCACTCTTCCTTCAAATTCTACAGATCTGCCTTCAGATTCTGCTGCTTCTGAATCTTCTAGTCCTTCCTCTTCTTCTGTTCCTGATCCTACTCCTTCTCAGGTACCTTCCTCCTCTATCCCTTCTACCATGGTTCCTCCTGAGTCTTTCTCTAGGCCTGTTAGACAGAAGCTTGTTCCACACAAGTTCAAGGATTATACAGGGCTTCCTCCTCAGTTTACCACTGCCTCCTCCTGCTCTTCAAGGTTAGTTCTTGCCTCTTTCATTTCTTATTCTGCCATTTCTCCTTCATATTATTCCTATATCTGTAACATGTCTTCCTTCACTGAACCTTCCTCCTTCAATCGTGCTATTAAAGATCCCAATTGGTCTAAGGCAATGAGTGCAGAGCTGCATGCTTTGGAACTTAATAACACATGGCAGTTACAAGAGTTACCACTGAACAAGAGAGTAGTGGGCTGCAAATGGGTCTATAGGCTCAAGTATAAGGCTGATGGGACTCTGGACAAATATAAGGCTCGGTTAGTGGCTAAAGGCTTCACTCAAACAGAAGGGGAAGATTATTTTGAGACCTTTGCCCCTGTGGCAAAGATGACTACAGTACGATTGTTCTTGGCCTTGACTGCCATAAAGGGTTGGCATCTATCTCAAATGGATGTTGCAAATGCCTTTTTGCATGGGGATTTGGAAGAGGAAGTCTATATGAGTCTTCCTCCAGGGTACTCAGTTCCTTCCAATTTTAATACCACCTCTTCCAGACCTGTTGTTTGCAAATTATTAAAATCTCTTTATGGTTTGAAGCAGGCACCAAGGCAATGGTACAGCAAGTTTGCTTCAGTCCTTTTAGCCTTTGGCTTCACTGAATCTTCCAATGATCATATATACTCTCTTCACCCTTTCTAAAGCTGGTACTTTT
Organism: Codonopsis lanceolata; assembly: GCA_013146195.2. NCBI lineage: Eukaryota > Viridiplantae > Streptophyta > Magnoliopsida > Asterales > Campanulaceae > Codonopsis > Codonopsis lanceolata. Next base: position 49,276,179 of record CM028380.1, read on the forward strand.
ACAGCTATACTTGTCTATGTTGATGACATATTGGTGACTGGTTCTGATCTTACCATGATTGCTCAGGTTAAGGCCCATTTACACTCCCATTTCAATATCAAAGACCTTGGTCCTCTCAAGTTTTTCTTGGGTATTGAGATTGCTAGGTCCAAAGAAGGTATTTACATCCATCAACGGAAATATACTCTGGACATTGTTTCTGATGTGGGGTATATGTCTGCTAAGGCATCTAAAATCCCCATGGCCCAACATCATTCTTTGGCTGCTGATAAAGGAGAAGTTTTTTCCAGTCCTGCTTCCTATAGACGACTTGTAGGCAGATTGGTTTACCTCTCCATTACTAGACCTGACATCACCTATTCTCGTCCCACATTCTCGGCCGCTCATGTCCAAATTCTGGGTACCACATTGGGAGGCTGCTTTGAAGTTGGTGCGGTATCTTAAGGGCACTCTGGGCCAGGGCTTGCTCTACTCTTCCTCAAGTCCTCTGTCTCTGAAAGCTTATTGTGATGCAGATTGGGCTTCCTGTCCAATGACACGTCGCTCTCTGTCTGCCTATTGTGTTCTATTAGGGGATTCTCTTATTTCCTGGAAGGCTTAACGTCAAGGCATAGTGTCCAGATCCTCTTGTGAGGCTGAATACCGGAGCATGGCCAATGCCTCTTGTGACATTGTATGGTTGCTCTCCTTGCTCAAATATTTTGGTGTTGACTCTCTAACTCCTGTTCCCCTTCACTGTAATAACAAGGCAGCCCTCCATCTTGCCTCCAATCCAGTGTTTCATGAACGGACTAAACACATCGAAATTGATTGCCATCTTGTACGCGAAAAGCTTGATGCAGGGATTATCAAAACTCATCATGTTGCTTCGACCTTTCAACTGGCTGATCTTTTCACAAAAGCCTTGGCTCATCCTACCATGGTCTCCCTTCTTTCCAAGCTTAATGTATTCAATTTATTTACCACATTTGGCTTGAGGGGGGCTAATATAGATGTATCCACAGACCATACATCTAACATCAAAAATACTACTGAAAAAGAGAAGGGTGTCGAGTGTACATCTAATGAAACTTAGATGATAGATCGCATGTTAGTCAGTGATGTCATGATGATGTCATAGGCAGTTAAGTTGTTAGATCTAAACATGTATTAATACACACTCTCTTGAAAAGCAATCTGAATGAGAGAAATCGATATCAATGAATTCAGCAATGGAGAACAGTTCATCTTCATTGCTTTCTCTTATTTCATCTGTTCAAAATATATTAGCTGAACATTTAGCTAAACGTTCCTTCAATGGTGGCCTAATATTTTACAACGAGTATTCCATTTTAAAAAATCGATGGTTTGCACAATTTTAAGCATAAAATGATAAGAGATACTTTCCACTTGGGTCACATTGGCTTCTTTTTGCTCCATATTTAATTTTCACCTCAATATTGAATGATTTAGGAAGAAAGATATGGTTTTTAAGTTTGGAGTTCTCTCTAATGGCATTGAAGTGTGTTTGGAAGAAGGGGGGTATTTGTTGGGGTGCGTGTGGGTCTACTTAGAAACAAGAAGGTTACATATGTCTTGTTGCTTGAGGTTATATCTGTCATTTAAAAAAAATTTAAAAATGAGCACACTTAGAGGGATTATAGAGGTCTAAATAGCGCCCTCATATAAGATAATTAAAGGATAAATAACAAATAACCACCTTAATTATGTGTCGAGTTTGAATTGCCCCTCAACTATTAATTGAAGCAATATGTCTCACTCAACTATAATATTTTTAAAAAAATTACACCTTCTATTTAGGTACAACAGTTTGAATTGACAAAATTTTCGTACTCAATACTCACATAATCATCTTTATGTATTATTTTTTACAATAACATTCAAAATAAAGATAAACAATTATCTATATTGATCATCTTTAGGTACAAAGAAGCTCTCAGAAAACAAGAGTAAAATAGTCAATTGAAACACTAAAATTGTATTATGCTTAACAAAATTCATAAAGATGATTTTTTTTAAATAAATATATATATTTTTTCCTAAGGGGGGCATGGGAAGGGATCGAACCTGAGACCTCACACTTTGTAAAGCCCCATGTCTACCACTGGGTCACCCCCTTAGGGGTTCATAAAGATGATCACGTTAATCTCAGGTGGACATTTTAGTCACTCCAAACAACAGTTCTAAACTGAAGTTGTGATATATATATATATATATATATATATATATATATATATATATATATATATATATATATATAGATCGAGTAATACTAGAGCCACTCAATGAACACTCAAATTTGTGCACCAAATGATGTGGTTTCCAATGTGTCATCTTATTTGGCATTTTATGGGCTCCACTATAAGTTAAAAAGTTATGTTAATAATATGACACATAAGATACCACATCATTTGGTACCCAAAATTAAGTGCTATTAGAGTGGCCCTAGCATTACCCATATATATATATATATATATATATATATATATATGAAAGAAAATATTAGTTGAGGGAATACATTGCTTCAATTAGTCGTATAGTTGAGGGGCAATTTGAACCCAACGCGATGCGGTTATTTGTAATTTGCCCAACAATAAAATGTGGAGCCTGTTAAGGGTCAATTGAGCATTCAAGATGACCAACTTGCATAATAATGGAGTTGGAAGCTGGTTTGGCAGTAGGAAAGCTAGGAAAGCCACAGTCCACCAAGCTGTGAATTCGCCCGCCAGTCCCTTTATTAATCAATAATACCTAAGAGCTAGTTCTTCGCCATGTGAGAAACTGAAAACGGCAATCAGAGACAATATTGAGCACAGAGTTATCTCCACGCATCTGCATCCACATCTACATCTCCATCTCCATCTCCACTACTACGTACTTCTCCCGGCCCATTCCTTTTACGGTTAACGACAGAGAGAAATATGGTCCCAAATTCCAAAAGCCACAAGAACCATATCATAAAGAAACTATATATTAAGTAATTAATTAATGCGTCAATGTGATAATGCTTCTTGTATTGTTGCTTTCTGTCACTCAGAGTTAGCCTTGATTACCAGCTTTTTGCCACAGCGTGCCTATGAACCTCTTAGCCGCTCTAGTTTGGGCTAAACAAAACCTGTCAAGTGTTGTAACACGGATTCATGATTAAGGATATCATCTTCTAGTGATAATGTGATATGTTTGGGTGTTGTACAAAGCAACCATCCATCTTAACCAATTCGGAATTGAATAATTTAACCAAGATGATTTAAATTGCATATATATATGGTTTTACCTTCGGCGCAATTGTTACGGGAGAGATCTCTGCATGCATATATTGGAGTGAAAGCTAGAAATGCTACTGTACTACTTTACATTCCAAAAGTTAGATCTACATCCAACAGAACTCGCATTATATATCAAGGACTATTGTGTCAACACTCTTCTTGAAACACATCAGAATCTCTCTCTCTCTCTCTCCCTCCTCAAGAACCCACAGCATCATTTTCTGATTTCCACTTACTCTTCATCACTTAGCCATCAAGAATGGAGAATGTCATCTCATCATACACTCGGAAGTCGCCTCCAAACAAAGGGGAACTTATTACCGTGCTTAGTATAGATGGAGGAGGTATACGAGGAATCATCCCCAGCGTTATCCTTGCATACCTTGAATCACAACTTCAGGTTACAAATACTAGCATTACAGTAATAACTACCCTTGTGTTCCAAAAATGAGTATCCCTTTTCAGTTTTTCCCAAAATTAAAGAAATTGACTTTGAAGCAATTCTACTAGTACATATAAATGAATAATCGCTTTTTTCTGCACAATATAATTGAAAGTGCATCATAGTTGGCAAAGGTAATTAAATTTATAAACTCATAGAAAGTGACACTCATTTTATATATGGTGGAGCGTGTAAAAACAATTAGTAGTTAGATAAGTGTGCTGCTGCTGCAGGAGACACGTTTAACCTTAGTCCGAATTTTTAATTAATTCTGACTACTAAAATGTGGTGGCATGCTATCTACAGCATCTGGATGGTGAGGATGCTAGGCTGGCTGATTACTTTGATATGATCGCTGGAACAAGTACCGGCGGGCTAGTGGCGACAATGCTAACTGCACCAAATGAAGAAAACCGACCACTATATTCTGCTAAAGAAATTGTTCCGTTTTATCTAGAACACTGCCCCAAAATTTTTCCCCAAACAAGGTAAAGGCCATCTCTGATGCATCTATCACTGACGAGGTCGAGCACTGTTTGCATTGTTTATCAAACTATTTGCATTTTTCCTCTAAAACTAATTAAAGAGTTATTAATTTATTTCTTTTAATTGTGAAAAAACTCCCAGGGGACCATTTGCTGGGATGAACAAGCTGCTGAAGGCTTTAACACGACCTCAATACGATGGAATGTATCTTCACAAACTTGTAAGGGGTATACTAGGGGATACAAAGTTGCACCAGAGCTTGACTAATTTGGTCATTCCAACTTTTGACATCAAGAATCTGCAGCCTGTTATATTTAGCTCTTATCAGGTGCATCATCATCTCCCACTCCCCCCCCCCCTTCCCCCAACAACTTTTACTACTACAGCAGCATGTAATGATAATTTTGTGGCGTTTAGGCGAAAAGCCACCCTAGCCTGGATGCACCACTGGGAGACATATGCATAGGCACCTCTGCAGCACCCACCCTCTTTCCTTGCCATTATTTTAAGAATGCAGATGGAGAATTCAACCTCATTGATGGTGGTGTCGTTGCTAATAACCCGGTAATCAATTTAATTTTTAAATAACCAACGAGCAAGTTCCAAATTTATAACGACTCAAATATTTTGAACCGAAACCAATTTAGCTGCCTCTAGCATGGACATGCAATTTGACAATCTTCTACATCGTACAGCCTCGTACGTTATGGACAGGATCTGTACTATTCACATTATTGAATTTGCTAATTTTAATTAGTGATTTCTCTTTTCTCTCCTAGACTTTGATCGCTATTAGCGAAGTAACGAGTCAAGTTTGCAAGGATCCAGATTTCCTTCCAGTTAAGCCTCTGGACTATGATCGTTATCTGGTGCTCTCACTAGGAACAGGAGCAGCCAAGCAAGAACAGAAGCACAATGCTCAAGCTGCAGCAAAGTGGGGAATATTTGGATGGCTTTTTAACAACGGAGCTCCATTGATAAAAGCTTTTAACCAAGCCAGTGCAGATATGATTAATTTTCACAATGGTGTTGTTTTTCAGGCCCTCCATTCTGAAGATCAGTATCTTCGCATCCAAGTAATTAGCCCTACTCCTTATCTTCTATTATTCCAAGTAATCCAAACGCACTCTTTTCAGATCAATCGGAGCTCTAAAACCATACACCCTCCGTCCTTCAAAAAAATATTACTCTTTGACTTTTCAAAACCCTTTTTTTTTCTAATGAAAATTTTATGTGGATTTATTTACAAGTTTGTTTTTTTTTTGAAAATGGATCAGGAGGACGGCTTGAGTGGTACCTTATCGTCGACGGATGTAGCTACATTGGAGAACCTAGAAAACCTCGTAAAAGCTGGTGAAGAGCTGTTGAAGAAACCAGTTTCACGGGTGAGTCTGACTACCGGTCATTACCAAGTTGTCGAAAATGGAGGCACAAACATGGAAGCCCTAAAAAAGTAATTAACTACATCTTCTTCTTCATGTATTTAATTAGTTTGCCTCTTTCGGTTATATGTCAAGGAGAGTTCAGACGTTCACCTCGATCTGCAACCAGCTATATATCTCAAACACTCGATCAGCATTATTAATAATCTCTCTCTATACGTACTTGCAGGTTCGCCAAATTACTCAGTAAAGAAAGGAAACTCCGAGGGTCAAATGTTGTAGGGAAGATGGAATCTGAAAAATGAAAATGGTACGGTGGAAGTGTCTTCCTTCCTGCTCATGAGCCCCATTTATGTATAAGCTTGTCTACGTACTGAGTGTGGAAACGAAACTTTACTAGTTAAATAATTTGTGCTACAAATAAATGAAAATTGTGTAATAAATGTGAGATCTCATTAATTAGTACTATTGGATTTGCGTGGTTCCGCCGTTCACCTAATTTCTTCGATATTCACCTCAGTGTCTGTGTCTCTTCTTTCCATTTTTTGATCGTCTTGTTAACAAGTCCCCCAACTCCAAAACATATTATTGGTAATTCCCTACGGAAGATTCAAGAAAATTGAGCAAATATCGCACAATCTATAATATAATAGAGGTTAATGTGACACGCTTATAATTGACGAAAGATAAAGACCGGTTTATTAGTTTATTGTTTTACCAAGTTTACAAGACGATTTATTAGTTAAGATATTACGGTTTTATGATTTTTTTTCACTTACTATGTTGACGTGTTCGGCATGTACTGTCATTATTTCCCCTTTTTTATATTTGTATTTTCTAATAATTCCAATGGAGTTGAGTCTCCAGTCATTTACACCGTTACTTTCATCTTTATCTTTTCTTGGAGGAATCTCTGCTATTAGTATTCAGTTAAAACTACTACTTATTTATTCGAATTATCGTCATTTTTTATGCGACACACAATTTAACAAAAAATAATTTATTGTATTATAAATATTAGTAAAATATATTATTTTTAAAAATGTATTTAAGTATATATCCATAATTAAAGTAGATATAAAAAAATAAGGGTAAAATAATAAATATGTTTTCCCAATAGGGAAAGTTTTACAATAAGATAATTATTTAAAAACGGACAAAAAAAAAATAAAGGAGAACGATAATTTGAAAAATGAAGGGAGTATAATTTTAATTATAATTATTGTACTAAATGAGGATTAAAAAGTAAAAAGTTAATTGTTACAAGTTGAGTAAAAAGTTAAGAGCACCACTAATGCAACGTGAATCTAATCATTAAATCATATATGACCAAAGCCCTTAAGTAATTAACACTCTCAATCATATATGATAATTTTTCTCTTTTTTATTAACAATCAATTAAGACGAATTGAATCTCTTCAATGCAAATGCGGATTTGATTTTATGTGACAATTTAAAAGTTATCTCCCTCTTTTTCTTTTTTGTTCGTTCTTAAATAATTGTCTTCTTTCAAAACTTTTCGTTTTAATAAAACACTTTTATCACTTTACCTTTACTTTTTGTACCTACTTTAATTATAACAACATACTCAAGGACATTAAAGATAACCACACATTTCATCAATATTTATAATACAATCAATTTTTTTAAACGGTGTACCAGGTCAAAATAGATAATATTTTGAAAACGGAGAGAGTATTAGTTGAGTACGGTGGTGCCTTGCACCCTAAGCATAAGTCCACCCGTGATTCTTCTTGCCGGATATAAGGATTTCAATTTTTAATGCCTTTAACTTTCTTAGTTTAATTTTTTTTATTTTTAATTATTATCGTAATTAACTTAATCAATTTAATTTTTGTCCGGCCCATTTTTTCCAGCCCGCAATTTCGTATATAAATTAATCAATTTACTATTTTACCAAGATTTTACGGCTATTGAATAAAAAACTATTTTGCAACACCAATTTCCAAATAATGTCCATTTTTTTAAAGAATTTTCATTGTAGTTTTAAAAAAAATTACAATTTTGTCCAAGTAATTTCAATAATCTCTCCTAAAATTTTATAAATAGGTTGGAAATATTCTTAATTAATGGTAGCACATGTTCAAATTAGGAAGTATAAGTTAAGGTTATTGACGAATGTCAAATTTTTAAACGAAAAATTATGTGCGGGCATTCATTTTAATGTAATATTGATATATATGAAATATAAAGAATGTCTCTCTATCACGTTTAATCTCACAATCTCAACCGTTTTTATCACGTTTTTTCCATCCCTATTTTATTACTGCAAAAATTGTTGAGATATTACGGTTTACAAGACGATTTACAGTTATTATTTTACATTTGCGAAAATTAGTTATTCTTTTACTGAGATATTACTGTTTTATAATCAATATAAGGATTTTAATTTTTAATGTCTTTAACTTTCTCGGTTTTATTTTTTTTCTTTTTAATTATTATCGTAATAACTTAATCAATTTAATTTTTATCCGACCCGTTTTTTCCAGCCCGCAATTTCGTATATAAATTAATCAATTTATTGTTTTACCAAGATTTTACGGCTATTGAATAAAAAACTATTTTGCAACACCAATTTCCAAATAATGTCCATTTTTTAAAAGAATTTTCATTGTAGTTTTAAAAAAAATTACAATTTTGTCCAAGTAATTTCAATAATCTCTCCTAAAATTTTATAAATAGTTTGGAAATATTCTTAATTAATGGTAGCATATGTTCAAATTATGAAGTATAAGTTAAGGTTATTGACGAATGTCAAATTTTTAAAAGAAAAATTATGTGCGGGCATTCATTTCAATGTAATATTGATATATATATATATATATGAAATATAAAGATTGTCTCTCTATCACGTTTAATCTCACAATCTCAATTGTTTTTATCACGTTTTTTTCCATCCCTATTTTATTACTCGAAAATTATTGAGATATTACGGTTTACAAATTACTGTTTTATAGTTAATATTTTACGGTTTTACAGTTTTACAGTTTTATGGTTGCAAAAATTTGGATTAGCATTTTTTTCTATTTAATTGTTATCGTAATTAACTTAATCAATTTAATTTTTTTCCGACCCGTAATTTCATGTACAAATTTAAATTTTTAAAAAAAAATCGTAAGTTTTGTAATTTGAAATATTTGTTTTTTTTTTCTTTCTAACTGCTATCGTAATAAACTTAATCAGTTTAATTTTTGTCCGACCCGCAATTTCGTATACAAATTATTAATTAATCCCTCCGTTCTGGGTAAAGAGGTCCAGTTTGAAAGTTAATTTTTTTAAAAAAATAATATTTTTAGTAGTTCATTTCCACAGTATCTACTTCATTTATTGATAAATTTCCAAACTGGTGTCGTGCCATCAGCACGAACAAGAGTACTAGTTATGTTCCGTAAGCCAATGATTACACAAGCCTGACTAATTTCTTTTGGGACTTGCTTAATTAAAGGAAGGAAAAATTGGCCTAAATTGTTTTTTTTTTTTTTTTACGTCCCTTAATTGAATGTCCATTTTTAATTTTCCTTATCTCAAAATAAGTGTTCATTTTTGTATAAGTTTACTAATTTCAATTTTAACACCTAACTTGTAATACTATACACTAGGAGCAGTAATGTATATTTGCTACTAAACTAACATAAAAGTCAACCTCATCGTTCTATCAGACATAACGTCCATCCAGTACCACAGAAAAGTTGGAAACTAAAACGAATCAGATTACAGCTTGCCTCCGGAGCAGGTGCAACACCCAAAATGCCTCGTAGGGTTGCCTTAATATGGCAAAGTTTTTAGCAGAAGGAAAAACAGAATATATATATATAGGCCTGTTGTTTCCTATGATTAGATTTGGTTGAGTCATCTTCTGATTCTATTATACAGTAGGCTAAAAGGTCTGCGTACCGATTAGTGTGGCAACTGTCTTAGAGTCATTTTATTTAGAATAGTTTCTAAGTGTTAGTTCTTAGGCGCAAAACAGCAAGCTTCTACAGCAGCCCTTGAAGGACCAGCAGACTTTGGAGTCTGCTCAAATAGCGGAAAATCAAATTTGGCCAAAATCAAGAAACAATGACACGTGTACACCTGTTTAGATATTTTCGAAAATATCTAGTCATTATGTCTTCACCAGATTATTTTTTCAAGAAGTCAACTCTGCATGGTGACAACCGTCTGCATCAGATCCCGAAATCAAGATCAAGACATTACCCGCTTTTGGCTAAGAAGACTTTCCAAGCCGCAAAGCATGCATTCTCAAACATTACTCGTTTAGTAATGTCTTCTCTCGCACACCGCATCTCTCGATGACTGGTCGTTTCTTCCCCCAAAGCGCCGAATTGCATTTAATGCAAAGGAACGTTGGACTGAATTATCTCTGATTTTAAACCAACGGTCAAAAGGTCTCTTCCTGGTATATATTCAAGTGTTGAAGATCTGAAGAAACAACTCTTGCGCATTAACTCTCAAGCTTCATCTTCATCACTCAAGCATTCAAGAGATCAAAGGACAAGGGCTAACACTTCACCAAACTTTCTGAAGCTGCAGATCTGCCATCTTAAATTCTTTTCGCCTTCATTCTGTTTGTCTTTAAACTGTTCTTAAATTCTGCACGTGTGGAGAACAATTATTCATTGATTGTCTCTCTCACCTTTATACACTTGGTTAAAAACTAATTTTGTACACGATCCATTAGAGATCTAAATCATAAACCTAGTGGATAAACAAGTGCACTTTTAAAATCCAAAGCTAACCACTTTGGTAGTGGATGTAGTACTATTCACGCATTTAACCACTTCAAATTCTGTGCGATTCAAACTCTTCTTATCTCTCACTTTAATTGCTTGTGTTTAACTGTTCCAGATTCTGCGTTGTTTTAACAGCACCCTTGATAATCTTAGAATCTGATTTGTTCCGCTGCCTAAGCACTTCTATTTAAACCTTTCATAAATCTTTAAGAAGTGTTCTTAAAAGAAAAGTTTTATAAAAACATAACTAGGCTATTCAACCCCCCTTCTAGCCTAGATTGAGCCTATTTTGGGACCAACAATTGGTATCAGAGCTTGATTCTTTGAAAAATCATTTTTCCAAGATTAACCTCTTGAGAATAGATCCTATGGCTCATTATATGCTGCCTACTTCAAACACCAGCCACGTTCCAATATTGGACGAAGGCCATTTCGAAGTATGGAAAGACAAGGTTATGAGATATATGAATTCTATTGACAATCGGTTGTGGCAATGTGTTCTAACAGGTCCATATATTCCAATGAAGCCCAACCTACTTGTCAAGTAGCTGGTCCTCCTGAGATACCTAAATCTATGAACGAATGGACGACGAAGAAAGGAGGCTTGTTGAACTCGACAAAGAAGGCTATTCACATTATATCCAAATTGCCGACACAAGCACATACCAACAAATCATCGATGCAAACCGCCAAGGAAATGTGGGAAGCCTTGGTGGAATATCTTGAAGGAGATCTACCCACAAGGGACAAAAAAGTACAACTATATTCAACAGCTCGACTCATTCGTAAAAGATCCTAAGGAGACTCTACGGCAAGCCTACATGATTTTGTGAGGTAGTAAATAGTTGTTACTCTTTAGGAAAAGAATATAGTGTTAAAGAAGTAAATATGAGATTTTAGCTTCTTTAGGAAGTTTGTGGCATGTAAAAACCATCGCAATAAAAGAGTCCAAAGACTTGAACTCCATGCATCTCGTAAGTTTGTATGCGAAGTTTAATGCCTATGAGCAAGAATTACTTCAAGCTCAAGAACAGGACAAACATTTTAAACTTCCTTCTTTTTCTGCTATCTCTCAGGAAATTCCTGCTCAAGAAAGTAAACCATCTACTTCTTCTTCAAACGAGAATGAAATTCTCTCTGACGAGCAATTTGCAATGTTCGTTAAGAAGTTTCAAAAGTTCTCAAAATTTAACAAAAAGAAAGAAGCAAACCAGCAGACTTTCAAAGACCGCCGAAAACTCACACAATAATGAGTTAGTTTGCTACAATTGCAGAAACCCGGTCACTTTGCTTCTAAATGTCCTAAGCCTAAATATGAAGCCTATAAAAGGAGACCTTCTAAATCATTTTCTAAACATAGAGGTCTTGGCCGAGGACTTAGAAGAAAACCATGTAGCCACTTGGTTTGAAACCGACTCGACGAGGATGATAGTGATGACTCACCTGAGCAAGCACACATTTGTCTTGTTGCTCTAGAGTCACCTCCCACCTATGACTCAGACAGTGAAGTTAAGTACTCTCCCTTTCAAGCTAACATAGAACAATCTTCTGAAGAGCCTTCAAAAGAAGAAATCCTCAAGGATGCTCAAGACATGCTAGAGGAATTCAATGAATTTAGGAAGGCCTATGTTAAGTTAGCTAAAAGTCATGAGAAGTCTGAATCGAGAAATCCATGCCGAAACCGAGTTAAAAACTCTCCATGGAATCCAGCAGGAAAGTATCAAGTTAAAAGAAGAGAACAAGTTTCTCAATGAAAAGGTTGCTTGTCTTATTGATCATGCCAAAGAGTTATCTGCTGAGAAAGAAGAGTTGCAAAAACCATTAACTCATGGAATAACTCAACGGCAGCTTTGATCAAATTCTTGGAGATCGAAGCCCTCAACAGATAAATGGCTAGGATTCTCTAATGAAATCTCTAGCGCAACCTCTCGAACAAGAAAATGAACATTTTACGCTGAATAGTAATATTCCTCGCACAATATCGTAAACCTAACAAGGGTAAAGAAGGAATTGGTTATACCGCTACTCCTTATAAATACCCTAAGGTTCAAATTAACAAAAAGTGAAGCTTTGAAAGCAAAGCAATCATCCGCCGGAGATAAATCAAAGGAGGTGCAGATTTACAACAGCCTCCACCAAAGACTTCGTGAAAGCAAAGGCCGCTGCGTGGCCTATGAAAAGTCCGCTCAAACCTATCGATTCATCAACAAGATTACAGATGGTGCCATCGCTACAAAGAATGTTGACACCAAGCTTAAAGGAAAAATGCATGAGGCATCAAAGTCTACTACCAAGAAACATTCTTTTGCTAAAGCAAAGATCGCCAGATACTGCACTCAAGAAGCCTCATACGTAAGCCTCTAAGCCCGCCGTTAACAAGACTACTAACTCAAAAGCCTGTTAAGAAAAATGTTCAAAAACCTTCCAAGACATCCAAAGATAATCATGTAGATTTCGTAATTTTCATCACAGACATTTTGTAAGTGTCTTGGCCACTTGGTCCATGAATGTCCGCCGAAATCCATCATGAAGCCTCGCTGGATCCCCTATTCCAAAAATCGCAAGTATGGGTTCCAAAAATACGCTAACCATTTGGACCCATAAAGGAAAATAAAAGGGGACCATGATTTTCTTACCTCTACATCTCGTGTGCTTCATGGCTATCTCAAATTTAGAAAAGAAAGATGTGTGGTATCTAGATAGCGGCCGCCAAGACACATGACCGGAGAATCATGCTTCTTCTCTAATATTTCGAAGCGTAAGGCCCTCCACTATCTTCTGAGACAATGCTAAAGGAAGAACAATTGGCTATGGATCCATCATTCGAGGAAATCTCTCCATTGAAAAGTCTCTCTGTAGAAGGCTTGAAACATAATCTCCTCGAGTATTTTCACCCCGTGACAAAGGGCTTATATGTCAATTCTCCTCAAACGATGTGATATCAAGGATCCAGCCTCTTGCTCAACCGGTTACCGGTCATAGACAAGGGAATGTCTATGTAATAGATTTGAATGCCTACGGTAAGGTTACTAATCTATGTCTTGTGGCAAACTCGCTCAAGACAAAAGTCGGTTGTGGCATAAAAGACTCACTATTTGAACTTCAAATATCTAGCCAAGCTATCCAAAGAAGGTCTAGTCAAAGGATTGCCAAAGGTCTCGCCGAACATGATCGCTCGTCGGCAAAGCATGCCAACTGGAAAGCTCTCAAAAACGCTATTCAAAAGCAAACCAGACTCTCAACGACAAGACCTCTACAACCGCCACATGGATCTCTTCTGACCGCCACTACTATTAGTTATGGTGGTTTCAGATACACGCTAGTAGTAGTGGATGATTATACAAGATACACTTGGACGTAGATGATGTCTTCTAAAGATCACACATACGATCTTCTTACAAAGACTATTCGTAAGATTGCAAACGCAAAAACTCGATGAAATCGCTGACGCTCGACGACAATGGCACCGAAGTTCACCAACAATGGAATAGCAAAGTACCGTGATGATCACGGTATTGGGCACAACTTCTCTCAGAAGAACACCACAAAGAAAACGGCGTTGCCGAAAGGAAGAACGTAACACTTATGAAGTCGCTAAAACTATGCTTGTCGAAGCAAAGTTGCCCAAACACTCTCAAGCGTAAGCCGTCAATACCGCTTCACTCGTAACGATCATTGATCAACAAATTTCACGGTAAAACACCCTATGAACTTTGGAGAGGTAAAACCCCAAACATTGATTTTTAAAATCTTCGGTCAGAATGCTTTGTAGTCTACAATGGTAATGATTATAGAGGCAAATTTGATCATAAAGCCGATGAAGGTGTATTTTTGGGTTATGCCTTACACTCCAAAGCTTACGTGGTTTTCAACAAACGCTTATTAAAAATAGTTGAATCTGCTCATGTCTCATTTGATGAATTTGATTTATTAGAGCCACATGTGGCTCCAAATGTTGCCGATGACTTTGTTGATGTTGAGACAGTACATCCCAACCATCAACCTCTAGTATACCTAATCCTTCACCAAAGAACTCAATCAAACATTCCTCGACCATCACTTCTTGACAAACGGGTCACCGTAAGACTTCAACCCCGCTCAAGAAAATCCGAATCAAGAACCTTTTGTTTCTCAACCCGAAAATTCTATTCCTCAACTCACCTATGAGCCAAATTCGAACACAACTCTCATCAAGACACACCGATCTTCCCTATAGCCCTCCTTCCGAACCTTGTCATGAAGAAACAAAGAAGAACTCATCATATTCCCGCTGCCACAAGAACATGCAAAGACCATCCGATCTCTCAAATCATTGGTGACATTCATGTTGGAGTACTGTAAGATCTTCCAAAAATGAATGTATGTTCTCAGGCCGCATTTGTCTCGTAAGAAGAGCCAAAGAAGGTCGAAGAAGCTCTTCAAGATCCAAGTTGGTCGGAAGCCATGCAAGAAGAACTTCAACAATTTGAACGATGTCAAGTATGGAAGCTAGTTCCAAAGCCTCGCCGATCATACGTCATTGGCACAAAATGGGTGTTCAAACAAGAAGGATGAGGATGGAAACATAGTGAGGAACAAAGCAAGACTTGTTGCACAAGGATATCGCCAAGAAGAAGGAATCGACTATGATGAAACATTCGCCTCCCGTAGCAAGATTGGAAGCTATCGAATTTTCTTAGCCTATGCTACATACAAAGACTTTGGCTGCACCAAATGGATGTCAAGAGCGCTCCTTAATGGTGATCTTCAAGAAACAGCTTACGTTGCTCAACCTCCGTGCTTTGTAGAAAAGGGAAAGAAACTCATGTTTACAAGCTTAAGAAGGCTCTCTATGGTCTTAAGCAAGCTCCTCGAGCCTGGTATGAAACCCTTTCTAAATTTCTGGTTGAACAAGGATTCATGCGAGGCAAGATTGACACCACTCTCTTCATTCTCAAGCACAAAGGACATTCTCTCGCCGGTACGATTTACGTTGATGATATCATTTTCTGATCCACAAATGAGAAGTTCGTGTAAGCGATTTGAAACGCTTATGACCGGCAAGTTTCAAATGAGTATGATGGGAGAACTCACATTCTTCTTGGGTCTTCAAATTCAACAAATTCAACAAAGGAATATTCATCACCAATCCAAGTATGCTAAAGATCTTGTCAAAAATTTGGATTGGAAACAAAGAAACACATTTGATACTCCAATGGCTGCTAGATGCAAACTTACAAAGGACTTACAAGGAAAGAAAGTTGATATCACCCACTATAGGGGGATAATTGGATCTCTGCTCTACCTCACCGCCAGCAGACCCGACATAGTGTATGCTGTTGGAGTGTGTGCTAGATTTCAAGCTGCACGTGAGTCACATCTTCTTGCAGCCAAAAGAATCATCAATACGATCGATACCACCAACTTAGGTATCCGTATCCTAGAGAATCATCTTTCAACTTGGTTGGATACTCGACGCAGACTATGCCGGCCGCCAAATTGACGTAAAAAGCACTAGTGGAACTTGTCAATTTCTAGGAGACGCACTGCCTCTTGGGCTAGCAAGAAACAAGCATCCGCCTCAAATTCCACCACCAAGTACATATACCGCTGGTAGCCGCTGCCAACCGCTTTGGATCAAACAAAGCTAGTAGACTACGACATCAAAGTAGCAGATCGCCCAATCATGTGTGATAACACCTCAAAGAATCTCTATCACATACAATCCCGTGATGCATTCCAAGACAAAGCATATCGATGTTCGATATCACTTTCTAAGGGACAATGTAGAAAAGAGAAACATTAGCATGAAGTATATTTCAACCGACCATCAACTAGCGTACATCTTCACCAAAGCTCTAGAAGCGCATGTGTTTGCTTATCTAAGGGGAGAGCTTGGTATGCTTGACCCGATCGCTTAAATTTTATCTAAAATTAATTTTTTATATATGTAACATTTCCAAAATAATGTTTCTTAATTTTAAGCGCATTTGAAAATTTATTTTAAGGCATTTGAAAATTTATTTTGAGCGACTTATTACTTTCAAATATTTTAAATCAAGAATTTCTAAAGTCACTAAAAGAAAAATGAGTTTTCTAAACTATAATTTTGAGAGGGAGGCTTATGCAAATTATGAGGGACTAGTTTTGAAATTGGTTGAGTGAATATTTGAAAAGGCACTTTTCTTTCCTAAAAGCCGCCATTCATTAAGTCTTGTCATCAAAAGGCGTCGACTTAATGACGTTTCACAAGTCTCTATGACTGATGGCACGCCCCTTTATAAACCCTCAACCGCCAAAAAGTTCTTTTACCAAAACTGTCTCTTTCTATTCTCTCTCTCTCTCTAAGTTTCTTCTCTCTAAAAATTTTCTCGCTTCCTTCGCCTGCTCGATAGTTGATTCTCGCAGATTCGCCATTTACTTCTTCTTCTTCTCGCAAATCTTCGAAAATGGTAAGAAATTTCAACCCTAACTTCGTAATCTCAGTACGAGTTAAGTATGCTATCTCATCTATAATTACGCCATTATTGACTGTTCATGTAACTGTTAGCTTCATAAATGTTAAATCTTCAAATTTTGCTGTTCATTACTGATAATATTCTCTTATAAATGTTCTTGAACTGTCGATTTCAGTATTTTGAGTTATATTTTGACCGTATATAGCATTCCATGAGTTGTCCAGATTTTTTTAGGGCTTAATGCTTCGCTTGCTCATTTTTGAAATCTTAAGTTCTTGCCCTAATTTCTTGTTCTCGGATTTCTTAGGCCGGTACTTCTTCAACCGCCATTCCTACACAAACCTCTAACATCGACTCTGACATTCCAAAATTGCCCCCAACTATGTATCATCCGGGGATGTGTATTGACGAACCTTCTGTTCGTGCCTATGCGGCCGGGGTTAAAATTGTAGATGACCTGAACCAGTCTGGGATTCTGCCGTTGTTTATGCTAGGTGATGTTGACTTCAGCTACTTACTGGTGGAAGAATTTTTCCAGAAAGCCGTTCTCAATGACTCGAAATCTTCCATCACCGCTGTTGTTCGAACAAATCACTATCATCGCCTAATCGCCAAAATTATTGGCGTGGAATTGACGGCCCACTTCACTCTCGACGCCGAAAAGGCTACGGCATGGTCCTATATGCGTGGCGAGAAGACTCCAAGGGAAGCTGCTGCTAAGCTGAAGAGGAGTCTGTTTGAAGATGATGCCTACTTTCTCAGCCATCTGTTTGACAAGAGTATGATCTTCAAGAATGGCACCCATGACGTCATGACATCCGACCTGAATACACCTCTCGCTGCCATCTTGAACAAAAGACTCAACTGGGCACAAATTTTATTTGACATGCTTTGTGATGCTGTTGTTGTCGCCCAGAAGTCTTCTCAGCAGAAGCGGCCCTTTGTTCGTCTTCTTAACTGTCTCATTCGGGCCAACACTCGCCCATACTCGCTTTGAGATGAAGAAAATCAAGCTATCCATCCAATTCACCAAAGACTTTCATTATCAACACTCACAAGCTCAATGAAAAGAGAGCTCAACAGGGCTTCCTCCTCGCTCATTGTCCATGCCAAGCCCCTCCACCTCAAAGATCATTAAAATCAATCCCGAGACTACAATGGATTCATTCATGGCCAAGCAACTGAGCAAGAAGCTTTCTAAAGAAGCCGCCGCCAAGGCCGCTTCAAGATCGCCTGCCTCGCTCCCTTCAAAGAAAAGGAACTCATCTCGAGGAGCCGGTCCCCAAAAAGAGGAAAGTTCTTTCTTCCTCAAGCACGCCGCCGCTCATCCCGCTGTCCTCCATCTAGAAAGAAAAGAAGGCCGCGCCCATCCGCCCTTCAATAGCCGCCGGTCCGAACTGCATTTAAGAGGTCGCTCCCTTCGCCCTCGCAAAGCGAAAAGTCAAAACGCACCGAGCCTTCGAACCATTCATTCCCTTCATCCCACCTTCCTCTCCAATATCTTCTTCCTCCCTCCACTCACTTCTTCAATGCCTCGCCGCTGTTGGGAGGAGCCTGCCGCCACCCCTTCTTCTTCACCTGCTCCTCTTCAACCCCTCGCTGTTGAGGAGGAGCATTCTTCCCCCGCCCAAGCCAAAGAAACGCAGACTCGTAAGAAGTCCTGTGGCTCTATCACCCTCTCCACCTCAAGACTCTATCCCTTCTCCACCCCATTCACCGAACCCATCTCCACCATTCTTCCGACACCTCCTTAGCCATTATACCCTGCTCCTTCAAACTCGCTCCATCTACCTCCTCTCCTTCCTTCTCTATGCCCGACCACTTCTCTCCTCTTGCCCTCACATCTCTACTCTTCTTTACCAAACCGCATTTCTACCCGAAATCTTCCCCTATCTCTCAAGATCTTACCCCATCTCCATCTCTTCCGATCTCTACCAAATTCTTTTTCCCTCCATCTCCTCTGCCACTCACTCCTTTCTCTTTGACTTCTCCTCCATATCAGACCTTCTCTATCCTTCTCCTTCCTCTCCTAACTTCATTCTTCTACCCGACTATCCCTTCCCTTCTTACCTCTTAGAAGCATCCTCTTCCTCCTCTGCTTCACTTCTGCCAGCCTTAGCCACCGACATTGAGGTTGATTCCAAACCCTCTTCTCCTCCAAACCCCGCTTCATCTTCTCTTCTCCAAACCCCGCCTCCACAACCTTCCACCACCATATTTCGCTTAACCTTAACCCTTCTACCTACCACCGCATCGATCCTCGCCATTCTCGAGCTTCTTCGAGCAAACAACGACCAACCTAGCTCACCAACAGATGCTTTCTTCTATGGCACACAGATTGATGTGCTCAACTACGGCCTCAATGCTACTCATGCCACCATCTTTGACATAGGGAAGATTGTTGATCAACTAGTGAACGACATCGCCAGCCTTCACAACTCACGTGTTCCTAGTTCAAGATCAACAAGCCGCCTCGATCGGATGTCGTGACTCTCAACAAATCAAGATTCGTGGCCTGCTCAATGAGCTCAAAACAGGATGGCTAGGGCGATTCTTAGCCGAAGGAGGTTGCCGATTTCACCAATCTTCGCCTCGCCGAAGAAGCCGATGCAAGAGCCGCCGCCGAACAACAGGGTTGGTGCCATCGTGAGAGAGAGCTACTCACTTCTTGAATCAAGCCCCGATTGAGGAACGTAACCGACTCGAGAACGCCTCGAATGACGTAATCCGAACTGGTTGAGACTACTTAGAACGAAGACGCACTCAAATTTCAACCTATTTTGATTCTGTTGGTATTTTGTTCTCAGATTTCGTTGTTAAACCATGCTTTTGCCAAAACTTCGCTGCTTAAACAAATTTTGTTTAATCACGATGTCTCAAGTTTCTTTCAAAGTTTAAATTGCTTCTTTCTCGATATATCCGCTCAATTTAAACTTCGCTTAAATCTTTATATCCCGCATGCATACTTATAGATTTAAACCTTGCTCTTCTTAAGTACTTTGTCTTAATGTTTTTATCCTGTAAGTACTTAGTCTAGCTATCTCTACTAAGACTTCTCGCTCGAGAGGTATGTCTCTTAATAAAAATTTCCTTAAGACATACTATTATCTCTGCATGATTCAAAGTCCGCCAGAGCCGAGATGATGACATCAACCAAATAGGAGGAGATTGTTGATTCCTATGATTAGATTTGGTTGAGTCATCTCTCGATTCTATTGTACAAGAGGCTAAAAGGTCTCATGCATCGATTAGTGTGGCAACTGCCTTAGAATCATTTTGTTTAGAATAGTTTCTATGTTAGTTCTTAGGCGCCAACAAAGAAGCTTCTACAAAGCCCTGCAAAAGGACCAAGCAGACTTTGAAGTCCGCTTCAAATAGCGGAAAATCAAATTTGGCCAAAATCAAGAAACAATGACACGTGTACACCTATTTAGATATTTTCGAAAATATCTAGTCATCATGTCTTCACCAGATTATTTTTCAAGAAGTCAACTC
>CM028380.1:49296540-49361942 GCA_013146195.2 Codonopsis lanceolata
TGTCAAGATACGTGCTATCAAGCACATGATATTGACAAGATGAGTTTTGAAAGATTGGTCGGAATTCTTCAAAACTTTGAGTTGAATCTAAACGACAATTAAAAAACAAAGGCAAAGGTGTCTCATCATCTTCTACACCCACCGGGAAAACATTGCTATGCCTCGCATTCACTGATCTCTGGTCATGTGACCGCTTGAAATTCAAAGACACATGAGTCTCGATTTTGGAGAAGAATCAATTGCTTTATTGACTACTAAATTCAAAAATTTTTGAAAAATAAAAGTCAAAAATGTAACTCCATCATCAAACTCAAAATAAATTTCAAACCGATTCTCGGAAATTTGTTCCCCAAAGAACAATCCTTTCAAACTCCCCGAAAACCCTTCACAAATCCTTTTTGCTTTAAGTCATCCTACAATGGTAAGAATCTTGATTCTATCCAATGTAGAGAATCAAGGTTTCGGGACACTACGCAAAACCAATGTGCTAACACTTTAAGAAAGAAAGGATTGAATTTTTCTCGCAACTCTAAGTGATAGTGATGGAGAAGATCCAGTGATCTTATCACCTTGAATGCGCTTTTGATTCTGATTCAGATAGTGCTTGGTTCAGCAATGTCTCACCCGATGTTGCAACATCGAGTAACATCGGGAGAAACATTGTGCGTAAAACAGAACGCTTTTTCTCGCTTTTAATTCCACGCTTGCAGAGGATGACGGACATACAGATTCAGATCGCCGGAAGGCACAAGGAGCTGTACAAAGATCGGGAGAGAAAAGGGCTCATCAAGTCACACTACTTGGTAAGGCGAATGAACTACCGAAAAGGCCAACGAGGATCAAAAAAGAATGCATAATCAGCTTGAAGGAGTCCTAAGTGAAAGGATGTGGAAATTGAGCATCTAAAGGAGCAACTTGCCGCTGCAATACAACACCCACCAAGTGGAATTCAAGGAAACGTAAGGTCGACGATCCGCTAAATTCCGGGTAACTCTTCCGCATCGTATGTTTTGTCCCTAAAGTGTTTGTGAAAAAGAAGAGAAGGAACTTCAGGAACCAAAAACGATGAAAGCTTCCCCGAAAAATGTTTTCTCGTGAAAACAAGACCAAGAAGGAAAAATTATGTTTGTCACTTCGCCATAAGCTCCTGTCACATGCCTCTTTTTTGCTTCTAAAAAGGGCAATGTATGAGAATGAAAAAGGCAAGTTCTTTGAAAAGCCCTGGCGTAACAGATGAAGCAGCCTACGCCGCCCAATGCAGCAACATCGCGTAAACATCGAAGCCTCATTCAAGGGCAAATCATAATTCTTTTCCAAAAACCTCAACCCAAAACAAATCAAAAAATGTGGGTTCAAAAACATGTGATGAAAATGTAGAGCCAAATACTGTGAGCCATTTGATATCTGCCCCGCGCCCATGTCCCATGATGAAAATGCAATGTTACATTTACCTCTCTTTAAAATCTCATGTACTGGATCCCGGTATTTCGATAGTGGTTGTTCTAGACATATGACGTGAAGCCGAGAATTTGAAGGAATATGTAAGCGTGAATGGTGGTTCTCGTGACCTCCTATGGTGGTGGTGCAAAAGGGAAGATTGTAGGTAAAGGAACATTGAACGTTGAAGGTCTTCCAAACCTCAAAAACGCTACCATGTGGAAGGCCTTAAGACAAACCTCGATCAAGCATAAGTCGGCTTGTGTGATGATGATCTTCGTAAGGTTTGACAAGCATTCTTGTGAGGTTTTTGATCATAATAACAAATGTCTTCTCGACAAGTTTAAGATCATCCGATAATCGTTACTTGTTCAACCATACTCATTCATGTCAAAAGGTAAGTCTTGATTTAATGATCTCTCCGGCACCGTAAACTTGGTCACATGAGCTTTTCGAAGCTCGATGAGCTTGCTTGTGAGGCATGATGTCGCCAAAGGATTACCAAATTTGGAAAGAAATTACTCAAAGGTATGTGGATCATGTCGAAAGGTAAACAAGTCCAAAGCTTCACATCTTCCTATCACTCAATGCTCCACTTCCGCATGTTTGGAGATGATCCATACCGACCTTATGGGTCCCATTGAGGGTAGAGCCTAGGTAGGAAAAAGTACACCTTTGTTCTGTAGATGACTTCTCTAGATATACTTGGGTAATATTTTTAAGAGAGAAATCGAAACTTTGAGGCTTTCAAAATTTGGTACATCGCATCTTTGTTATGAACTTGTATGATCTAAAACTTACTAGATTAGATCGTATCATGGCACGGAATATGAAAATGCATCCTTTTCTAATTATTGTGCCTCTAATGGTATATCACATGAATTCTCTCAAGCCCCTTAAAAACTCCACAACAAAATGGAGTGGCGGAGAGAAAGAATAGACACCGCAAGAAATGGCTAGAGTAATGTTACATTCGAAAACTTGGCCAAAAGGTTTTGGGTCAAGCTTTGAACACCGCATGTCATATTGGAAATAGGGTCTTCGAGACCTGTAGCACTATGACACCTTATGAAATATTTCTTGGGAAGAAACCTACCTTGAAATATTTTCATGTTTTTGGGTGCGTATGTTATCTGCTCAATGATAGAGATCAACTTTCCAAGTTTGACTCTAAAAGTGATAAATGTGTTTTTATGGGATATTCCACAAATAGTCGAGCATATAGAGTATTTAATCTTCGAACTAAGACTATTATGGAATCCATGAATATTGTGTTTGATGATCTAACTGGTCTTGGTTTCAAAAGTGCTGAGGAAGACGTTTCAGGGATTTTGGAGTTTGGAGACTTTGATCCTGAATTTAGTGCTGAATCCAGTAGTTCAGGGAGCAGGCATACAGGTTCAGCAGATGTGTAGTTCAGACGCAAAAGTTCAGGAGTTTTCACCCGATGTTACTCCGATGTTGTTCCGATGTTGCAACATCGGGAGAAACATTGTCTCACGTAATCGACAGAAAAGAAGGCGCCTGAACTGATTCAAATCAGAAGATGATCAGTCCAGAATAGCTGATCAGAAATCGACATTCCCAAAGAAGATTCAGAGAAATCATCCACTCACTCAAATAATAGGTAATGTAAGAGATGGTGTGTCGACTAGAAAGAAAGGTAAAGTGGACTACAAGAAACTAGCATGCATGACCACTCTTGAATTTGATAATATACATGCTTCATGCTTTGTTTCCACTGTTGAACCTAAGAATGTACAAGAGGCCCTTAAAGATGAAAACTGGATAAATGCCACGCAAGAGAACTAGATCAATTTTCAAAAAATGATGTGTGGTATCTAGTTCCTGCACCCACTTCAATTAATGTTATTGGAACTAAATGGATTTTCAAGAACAAAACGAATGAAGTGGGAGAAATAATGAGGAATAAAGCTAGATTGGTAGCTCAAGGGTATACACAAAGTCAGGGGTGGACTTTGATGAAACCTTTGCACTGTAGCCCGTATTGAGTCTATCCGCCTACTTGGCTATTGCCTGCTTCTTGACATTACTCTTCAACAGATGGATGTGAAGAGTGCTTTTTTGAATGGAATACTTGAGGAAGAAGTTTTTGTAGAACAACCAAAAGGGTTTGAGGACCCCCATAAACCCAACCATGTGTTTAAACTGAAAAAGGCTTTGTATGGTCTCAAACAAGCTCCTAGAGCTTGGTATGGTAGACTTACAGATCACCTTTTGCAAAGTGGGTTTAAAAGGGGAGAGGTGGATAAAACATTGTTCATCCGAAACAAGATCAACATATTTTGATTGCTCAAATTTATGTTGATGACATCGTGTTTGGATCCACCTCCAAATCCTTAGAAAAAGAATTTGTGCATTGCATGACATCCACTTTTGAAATGAGCATGGTAGGTGAACTGACATATTTCTTAGGCATTCAGATCAAACAAACACATGAAGGGATGTTCATTTCTCAAGCCAAGTATTCTCAAAACTTGGTGAAGAAATTCGATCTTGAGAATGGAAAACATAAAAAGACCCCTATGGGCACATCCAACAAACTTAATAAAGATGAAAAATCAGAATGTGTTGATCCTACCTTGTATAGAAGTATGATAGGAAGTTTGTCAGATTTAACCGCCACTCGCCCGATATCATGCATAGTGTGTGTTTGTGTGCAAGGTATCAAGCAAACCCCAAGGTTTCTCACCTAAAAGCTGTCAAAAGAATCATTCGATATGTTGGTGAGACCTTGGCATGGGTTTGTGGTATACTAAGCACACAAACACCAATCTGTCTTGGGTTGAAATGATGCCGACCGGGCAAGATTGATGACATGAGAAGTACTTCTGGAGGATGCTTTTATTTGGGAAACAATCTGATTTCTTGGTTTAGCAAGAAACAAAATTGTGTGGCTCTATCAACACCGAATCGAATCAATATATAGCCGCTGGTAAGGCATGCACACAACTTTGTGGATGAAACAAATGATTAAAGATTATGGATTGCACAAAGGACATCTTAACTATGTATTGTGACAACACAAGTGCTATAAGCATAGCTAAAAACCCTGCTCAACACTCAAGAACAAAGCACATAGATATAAGACACCATTTTATTAGAGACTTAGTTGAACAAGGCATTGGTGCATTGAACATGTTGGTACGTATAATAATTTGGCCGATATCTTTACTAAGAGTCTAGATTTTGAGAGATTCATAAATCTTAGGAAATCTCTCATGTGTGCCATGTAATCACTCACTTAAAAAAAAAAAAAAAAAAAAAAATTAGGCATATTGCATTGATGTCAGGAGGGCACACTAGATCAAATCTGATTGTTGTTAGTACCTTTGAGCATGTGTAAAGATTCATTCAAATCTTCTGTGATTATGTTGTCATTTTTTCTTTTCACCTTCTCCCAAGACCGGTTTTGTATTTGAGAAGAAAACTCTCGCTACACCACAAAGGAAAGAGCTACCTTTCAAAAGTTTTAGATGCCGCAATTTGTCAATGTACCATGAGGTTTCGACTTGCATGGGTTGATCTTGACTAAATTGACTCCTCCGATTTGAGAAAGTGTGAAAGCTACCTAACGGAAAAGAGCTACCTATGAACAAGGTGTGGCTTCCTTTCTTTTGGGACTATGGATTTTCGAATCTCATGGTCGATCGAATGCAAAGTCGCCACCCTTGGTAAATAGTGTGAAAGGTTCCTAGTGGTGTATTTGGCTTGAAATAAAGTAAAGCCTGTTTGTATAGGGAAATAAAGTACCTATAATGTTTTTGGGAGAAATTGTGTTCATTGGTGAAAGAAGAACCGAAAATTCAAACATAAAATCACGATTTTTGGTGAATGTGATTTCCATTGTTGCAACATCGGGAACCGCAATCGCTGATCTAGACATCTCACTTGTGTGTATATGCATTCTTTTTTTTTTTTTTTTTTTTTATTTTAGACATACCGTTTAGGTCATATAGGTGCATGGTATCGCCTGCCTTAATGTTCCTGTCCATTATGTTTAAAGCCTGTTGTTTGTTCTCAAAGTCATGATTTTATGTGGTTGTCTACTCTACTGCGTCGTGTCTTCATGTTGAGAACTGGGTCGAATATCTCGTGATTATATGCTTAGTGGAGTCTCAACTCTAGTTAAGTATGTTTCTCGTATTCCCAAAAATATCCGATCGTTTAAAAAATGGTTTTTGAAATCGATTGTACCTCATATTGCTTGGTTAACTCTCATGTCTCAAACAAAGAAGCTTCGTGTCTTACTTACATCAAGTTGGTCGCTTGTGTGGTTTAAATTTTGAATGCCTGGAGTTCGCTCGGTTCAGCTTCCCAGATTAATTACCAACGGCTAATTTGTAATTAGTGGCATGTTTAGTGAAAAACCTTTTACAGAACGCACGCATTCCTTCGCCTCTATATCTCATCAAAATCTTTCCGTGACCTCGCCCATCTCTGCTCATCTCTCAAAGATTTTGTCAAAATCATTCCGAGTTCTTCTCCCCAAAGAATCGTAAATGGCTTCATCTTCCAAAAGCCCTAAGTTGTCAAGGTCGAATGTTGCAACATCGAGGCCATCGGTGAGAAAAATTTTCGCTGAAGGAGATTTTTCAAAGGCTATTGTTGTATATCAACAAATTCCCGAGCCTCTTACGCTTATTCTTCCAGAGAGAAAGGCAATGCTATTGATGTAGACAACCCCGAGATTTGTCCGGCTTTTCATCAATTGGCAACCCAAGTTCTCGGCGGTCAAAAGCGCCAACGTGGTATTCCGGCGAACTACGATGATCCCTCCCGGCGGACATTCCGCTGCGAAAAAACACAAAGTTGAGGCCGGTGTTTTCAAGGAACCCGTAAGTCTAGCAAGTGACTCGAAGATGAGGATTTCGTTCCTCCTACGGGTTCGATACCCCAATCTCATGAAGACACTCGTCACCAAAGAACTCCTCCCCTCCTCCTCCTGCTCAAGAACCGGATGAGGATGAAAATTATCCGATTCCATCTCCTAGGTCGTGTTCCCCTACTGAATCCCTCCTCTTCGTAAGGGAAAATCAAAGGTTGGATCGCCTACAAATGATGAAGAGGTTGCTTCGAATTTAACTCGCTTCGCTGCTCTGCGTTTTCGGACCATCACCCTCTGGCTCCTCCACCAACCGTGCCTAGTCCATCATCTTCTTCCGAATTCGACGATAGCTCGATCAAAACTATTCGACTCAAAAGGTTCTCCGGTTGTGAGTGAACGACTCAAAAGTCTCCTGTGAAATCGTCGAGAAGACGATCTGTTCGATTGAATGTTGCACCGATTGTTGCAACATCCAGCAGAAAGAAACCTCTCGGTACTCCCTATTCTTCTTCGTTTATTTCTAAATCTGCTTCTCGTCGGTATAATATTTCTAGGAATATCATTGATGAGCGAAATGTTCTTAGTTCTTTGCTAGATACCTTTAAGCTATCTGACTATTTCACTGACCGTCATCTTTTGAAAACCTTGTCTCTTGCGGTCCCATATCCTCGTGAACTGATTCATGAGTTCTATGCTAATCTTGAGAAGAAAATTCATGATTCTCGGTGAGTCTTGTTTTGAAAAAGTTTTGTGAGAGGTCGTTGGATTTCATTCTCACCCACTGCCATAAATTCCTTGCTTGATTATCCTCCATCTGGTATTGTTGATTTTTCTGTTGACCTTAATTTGTGCATTAAGGAACTTACGGGTGGTAGAATTAAAGTGTGGCCTGCTAAGGGTGTTCCAGTTAGTACTTCACAGGTGTCTTCTCTCTATGCATTTTTGCATAAAATCTGTTGTGCAAATTGGTCACCATCGAAAACACAAATGTCATCACCGAAGAACATGCTAAGATCTTGTATCTCCTTGGCACTCGAAACCCTTTGATCTAGGATCCGTATATGTTTAGGAAGATTGCATCCATGGCTGAAACAGTGGTGATAAAAGGTCACTTATTTTTCCTCTCTCGTATACCGCTCTTCTCACTCGGGGTATAAACCTCCTCCTCCATTCGTTTATCTCCCTGCTTCGAAGCTCTTCACTTTTCGTCCAAACTGTTAAAAGGGGATAGGCTTATCAATTTGCCTCTTCAATCGACTCCAGATGCACCTCTTCCTGATCCTACTACACCTACTCCAGTTCCTGTTGTTGTTCCTCCGGATGTTGCAACATTCGCAACATCCAAAGGCCACATCCACTCTCTTTACCCCTCCCTATCGACCCATGTCGGTTGTTTTCATCCAAAAAGCAACTACAATGATTCAAGACCAGCTTTCACATCTTGATGCTCATCGTTTTTCTTAGACTTTGGCCAAGCAAGATTTCCTCCCGGCTGGAGCACCATTCTAGTCAACAGGGTGAGGTCGCAACAAGAGCCGGAGCTAGTGAAGCAACACATGCTGAAGCGGTGGTGCGGTGGTGATGATGTACCCGAATGATTTTTGGTGGTTTCTTTGTGGTTGATTCTCGATATATGATTGTGGTTCTTTGTAATGCTTGAAACCGACAATGATGGTTGGATAAACATACTCTATTCGATGGTCTGTAATAATTAGGATTAACATATTTTGAGGTTCATGTAATTAGTGTTGATGATGACCGATGTTAGTTAATTCGATATCTCTTCTCTTCAAGCTCTTCTTGTGTAATGTGGATTTGACCAAGAATGCTCTGGACAAAGGGGTGATTGTAAGGGTATTTTAGGCATTGCCTAATATATCTTGCCCTCACTCTCTTGGTCATAATAGGATTTATTTTGGTATTTTTGTGTTAGGATTTTAGTAGGATTTTTTATTTAGAAGTAGGTGATATTTTTGGTAACAAAATCCTTGCATAAGTGTTTAGTTATTAAAGGTATCAATTTAGGAAAGATAATCTTGTCTGTTTCACATCTAAATCTCTTTCCTAGTTGGTTTCGTGTCTTGCCATGTTTATTGCGAGAATCCCTTGGAGTCTTGGGACGACAAGTTGCTTTGCGAGTGTATATATAGGAGATCTTGCCGAGAGCTTCATTGGTGTGCTGAGAGACGTAACCGAGAGCATATAGGCGTAGTTTCGAGAAGAGTCAGAGCGTAAAAGAGAGAATTGATCCCTGAGATTTCTTATATGCTTTGAATTAGAGAGAAGAGATCAACCATTGTTCTCGAAGATTGCCGAAACAATCCTGCTTTGCGGTTTTATTTCTTCAGAACAACCGCCTTGTGTTTCTGAAGTTGGTGTTTTGTGCTTCCGGCTTTAGTGATTGTCTTGGAAGCGTTTTACGTTTTCTTTTGGTTCTTTCTTCCCACGTTTGGTTTAGTGTTTATGTGGGTTTTGTGATTCTCCAAGATTGTATATCTTGTGGGAATTTTGTGTTTTTGTTTAGAGTCAAAAACAGTTTTGGTTTTTAATATATTTGTTGCCTTGAGGCTGATCTACAAGATTGATTCTTGTAGATTGTTTTTGTGTGATTTTTAGTCTTACTAAGTGTGTTAAAATTCAAATCTCAAAACAAAACTTCCGCTGCAAATTTCTGTTACACACTTTTAGTTCACATTGTTACTGCCATTGTTGCAACATTCGCTGCAACATTGACAGTAACATCATCCCATATCGAGAATCCGTGGCATCGCGTTCCAACACAATTAAGCACATATAATTTGGTATATATGTTATATAGCTCAAATCACTATGAAATATTACTTCATTACATTAAAGTAGGCCCTGAATTCGTTTTAATAGCTCAAATCACTGTATATAGCATAATTCAGACATATTATCCATGAACCCATCCGATCCAATCCAATAATAAAATGAGCTTAAATGGTTGACCCATCTTAATCCGATAAATCCTGCCGGTTAAGTTGGGTTGTACCGCGAACCTGCTTAAACCCAACTATCTCAAATTGGAATGGAACCTAGCGCCAAACTCACACATACATGCTCGCGGCTCGCCTCTTCGTTCCTTCCCAAACACTCCCTCCCAAAATTGTCTCTTGTATGTTGTATCTGCTACTGCTAATCCTTTACCACACTGCTGGGTCTTTTGATCAGTAATAATAATTTTTTTATCAACCGTACACGTCAAACTGGAAAACCCGAAACCTCCAAATCCTCTCGCATGGCAGCCGACGCTTCACCCGCGATCAAGAACCCCCTCATCACCTGAAATTCGTCTTAAACTCCTCGCCGACACCCAAGTTGAAGTGATTAGCTCCCTTTTTTCATCCGTTTATTGTCTTCCTGTTATCTGGGTTCTTTCTATTCTGGGTTAGGAGGAGGTTAGAGAAAGACAGTGTGTGTGTGTGTATGTGCTTGACCGTGTGTGTGTGAATGGGTAGTAGAGAGAGAAGACAAACTTGGTAGTGATTGTGTGTGTGTGTGTGTTTCTTGGTGTGTAAGTGTGTGTACAGGTCAGGGGGATGGTTACAGTGAGACCCCATCCATTTCTTATTGTTTGTTTTTTTTTGGTTATTTAAGGTATCTATTTTTCTGGTAAAACTAAGTATTGGTGTTAAAAAAATAATAATAATAATTGAAAAAAATAAAAAGGGATCACCTCTTTTTATCCAATCCATTTAATTATTTGGGTTGTGGCTATGGTGACCCGCTTCAATCCAATTGCCATGTGTAGATTAAATGATCAGATATATAGGCACAGAGAATTAGGGTTAGAGAGCAAGTATCAAGTATCAAATGATGAAAGAAAGTAAACTTTTATATATTTTGTACAAAATGAATGATAAGCAAAAAAAAAAAAAAAATTACTAACAAATAAATGCGCACGCTGCTCCATGATAATATCATATCGCTCTACATGCACTACAATTTCCATTCGACTCTTCCGGTTCTTTAGACACCAAATTTCTCAAATTATACTCCTACTTGTTTTTGTTTTTTTTTTGCTTTTCTTTCAAATTTCAAGACATATATAGTGGCCGTAAAATGGATATTTTGGTGTTTGTGCTTCGCATGGTGTTTGATTTCTAATGTTTAGATTAGATCATTAGATAACAAGTGTCAAGTGAAGTTGCCTTTAATAATTTGGCAACGTATATCATCTCGTTACAGTTTTTTGAAACAAATTACGCATTATTCATCTATACAAATTTGAATTGTATTTACCAAGGCAAGCAGTGAGCACATTAATTAGTTTTCGGAATCCATATGCAATTTCTTTGTGTTTGCAGCCGAGTTAGGGCAAGTAGAGGACGAGAAGTATAGGGGGGATGGTGGGTATGGAAGCTGGGGAGGAGATGGTGATGGTGGTGGTGGTGGTCAAGGCGGCAGTAAGGGAGGAGGTGGAGGTGGTCAGGGGAGCGGTGGTAAGGGAGGAGGTCAAGAGGGTGGTGGTAAGGGAGGAGGTGGAGGAGGTCAGGGGGGTGGTGGTAAAGGAGGAGGTGGAGGAGGTCAGGGGGGTGGTGGTAAAGGAGGAGGTGGAGGAGGTCAGGGGGGTGGTGGTAAGGGAGGAGGTGGAGGAAGTCAGGGGGGTGGTGGTAAGGGAGGAGGTCAGGGTGGTGGTGGGGGAGGTCAGGGAGGTGGTAAGGGAGGAGGTCAAGGCGGTGGTAAGGGAGGAGGTGGTGGGGGACGTTAGAAATATATGGATAATTGGTGGCTGGGGTGGGGAAAGCAGGAAAGGGCTTCCTTGGTGGGGACTGGGGACCGGGGACTGGAGAAGGAGCTATAGTTAGGTAGTGTAATGGCCGATAATATTATCTAAGACTGAGAGTCACAGACGCAAAATATGTAGGAGTATTAACTCCCATGTATGTAAATGAATAACTAAGGAACATGGGACTGATGTTTGTATTATGTTCGTCTGTAACAAATAACGCAATAAAAGCTTTTACAGTATGATTGATGTTTATAATATTACTATTTTGGTTAGAGGTGCGGTGTATCTTATTTATTCTAATCTTAATTTAGAAGTGAAGTCAATAAAATACATATGATGTTACCACATTTTCAAACATTACTCTTGTTTAAGATTCAAAATTATAATCTGTGAAAACATACACGGGTACTTGGGGTAAAAAGGTAACCTATGCAAAACTAGATTTTATTTCCAAAGTATTACTTGATCCGTCCCAAAATAAATCATGTTTTAAAATTTACACACAAATTAAGAAGATTTATAAACATAATGATCTACCCTTAATACTTTAATTGAA
Source organism: Codonopsis lanceolata (assembly GCA_013146195.2). Taxonomy (NCBI): domain Eukaryota; kingdom Viridiplantae; phylum Streptophyta; class Magnoliopsida; order Asterales; family Campanulaceae; genus Codonopsis; species Codonopsis lanceolata. The sequence goes on from CM028380.1 coordinate 49,308,136, forward strand.
ATTACAACGCTCGGTTTCCATTGCAATATCATGCAACGGAATAAATACCGTTACACAAAATTTACAACAAGCGTTTTTCAAATTGAATTTACAACAAACTTTTTCTGTTTCAATCGTCTAATTGAAACATATTTTCATTTTTTGCAACAGAATTTTTCGTTTCAATTACTCTATCTTTTAAAGTTATTATGATGCATAGTAGTATATTATACCATTTTGTCATTAGGCGTAATGTATTTTAATATTATAATGGTCTATAACAGTCCATTATATCACTTCGTCATTAAGCGTAACATATTTGGATGTTATAATGGTCCATAGTAGTCCATTATGTTATTTCGCCATTAGGCGTAACGTATTTTGATGCTATAATGTTCCATAGTAGTCCATTATATAATTTCGTAATTTGGCGTAGCATATTTTGGTACGGTTGATTCATTTTGCAGACCTAAACATAGTCAGATAATTCATTCAGATGACGATTCTACAACCGATCAAGTCAACAGACGATTCACGTGCGACCACGACTTTTAGCACGCTTGGTACAATGTTTATTTTTGCATCATCACACATGTTGTGAAATAAAGTGCTCTGGTAAAGGACTTCCAGATTGCTTCCTGCTCAACTTCACTATGATAGCAAGGCTACTCTCCATATAGCGGTTTTTCATGAGCAAACGAAGCATATAGACATAGACAGCCATTTGGTTAGAGATATGATCCATAAAGGTCTCATTTTTACTCAGCTTATCTCTTCTTTTGAACAGCCTGCAATATGTTTACTAAAGCATTATCATCTGCCCATTTTTTTACATTTGCAGTCCAAGTTGACATTGAGAGTTCAAAATCTATTTGCCACTCTCAACTTGAGGGGGATGTTAATCAACATATGGCTGATGCAGATAAAGGGGATCAAGTAGCAATAAAGTAATAGTTTTCCCATGTTGTAATCTTAGTTCAAGAGGTTAATTGTAATTTTTGGATTCTTGCAGGGTAGCGTGTGTAATAAGATGTAAAGCCTGTAAGAGCATCCATAGTGATTCCATTTATTAACACCATAAAACTCTTTTTATGGTTTTTTACCACACTTTAAAACACAAAGTGTACACTTTATCAATCATCATATCATATCCCTAAAAAGCTAACTCTCCCCCAACTTATTGGATGAATATTAGCGGGCCTCAATTCATCTCTTTCTTCTCTCTCCCCCACATGTCTCCTTCTACATTGATCTTCTTCTTAGTATTCGTTCTCTTTCAAACATTTGTGCCATAATTTAAAAAAGGCGATTTAAAATTTACACACAAATTATTCATCATACTTTTTTCTCAAAATTCAAACAAAATATTTAATTAAAAAGTAATTAATATCGATAATTTTAGCAAAATGTCAACATTTTTTTCTTGAAATCATATAACGTTATTTATTTTAAGACGGAGAGAGTATTCATCTCGCTCAACCCAAAATGTTAATATTGATCATTAAAATTGGTATATATATATATATATATATATATATATATATATATATATATATATATATATATATATATATATATATATATATATATATATATATGTATATATATATATATATATATATATTAAGGATTCTCCCAATCCTTCCCCTACTATCACGACACATAGTTAGCATTGTGATTATTTGTAAATATTATCTTTCTTTATTTAGGCTCATCATTCCCTTGATTGTTGTAATCATATATATCCTTAGAATTAGTTAGGTTTCTCTCCTGTATATATATATATGTGTAATTATTCACATAAGAATTACAATCTTTTGCCAAAACCTTTTATGGTATCAGAGCAAGACGATCAATCTCTGCCCACATCCGCCGTTCTCCCACCCTCCTGCATGGCTGCGTCACCCTCTTCCACCACCATTCCCAATCCTGTGGAACCCAATAACCTTATTATTCTTGTCAATCTCTCAAACTGCAAAACCCTAACCCCTCTCTCCTATCTCTCTTGGTCTTCCCAAATAACCTCCCTTCTCTATGGTCTTGATCTTCTTAAGTTTGTTGACGGAACCCACCCACCGCTTCCCGCCAATATCAAAACTGATGGGAAAGAAGCTCCCAACCCAGCCGCCATTACTTGGAATAGGCAAGATCGCCTTATCCTTGGAGCCTTGCTTGGTACCCTCGACAATGCCGTCGCCCCACTTGTTTTCCAAGCAACCACATCCCATCAAGCTTGGAACATCCTTAAAACCACTTACGCCAACCCATCTCGTGGCCATATACTTCAAGTCAAAGATCATCTTGACTCCATCACCAAATCCACCTTATCCATCACCGATTATATGCAAACCATCAAATCTTGTACCGACAAGTTAGCAATCCTAGGTAAACCCATGGACTCGGAGGATGTCATTGCCAAAGTTCTCAAGGGCCTTGACTACGAGTCCTACAAACCCGTTATCGACTCCGCTCGAGCAAGAGACAACCCCATCTCCTTTGAAGCCCTCCACGAAAAGCTAATCCACCACGAACTTACCCTCAAACAACTCACTCCTCCCCCTTTCCTTCCCGGTTTCGGCTCATGTAGCCCACACATGATCCCAACAAAATTCTTCTCCCCCTTTCCCATCTCAGCCCATCCTCCCCACCCCATCTCAACCCCGCACCTCTTCTCCTGCCCCTTCAAAGGAAAATGTCAGTATTTCCGGTATGTTGGACATGTGATTTCCCAATGTCGCCAATTTAAGCGCGACTATCCCAGTGTCACCTTCCCACCCGCTCCCTCCTCAAACCGCCCAAACCGCCCACACCGCTCTCATTCAGCACCACAGGCTCACACGGCTACCACCACTCCTCCTCCCCCTCCGGCCCCTTGGCTTGTTGATAGTGGGGCCACCAATCACATCACCAATGATCTCTCTACCCTCGCTCTTCATCACCCCTACGATGGAAGCGACGATGTTATCATTGGAGATGGCTCGTCTCTCCCCATCTCCAACATAGGTTCTTTCTCCCTTCACACTCCTCACACTTCTCTTCTTTTTAATAATGTTCTCCATGTACCTTTAATTTCTCGCAATATTCTGTCAGTTTCTCAATTTTGTAAGGACAATAATGCTACTATTGAATTCTCACACTCTTCTTTTCTTATAAAGGAACTTTCGACAAGCCGCATTCTCCTCCACGGAACTGTTGATCGTGGAGTCTACATATGGCACCCCAACTCCTATCCTCAAGTTCATGTTGGCACTTCTTCTACTCTTCAATCGTGGCATCATAGATTAGGGCATCCCGCTCCCCCCATTGTTTCCCTTTTAAATAAAAAGTTTTCTTTATCAATTCCTAGTGGTTCCATTTCATTTTGTAATCCATGCCATATTAATAAATGTCATAAACTTCCCTTTGCCACGTCTACACTTCAATCTCATGCACCACTTGAACTCATTTTTTCGGATGTATGGACCTCACCCATACACTCCTATGACAACTACAAATACTATGTAATCTTTGTCGACCATTTCACAAAATATACTTGGCTCTATCCTCTTAAGCACAAATCCGATACCTTTACAATATTCAACCGCTTTCGTGCTCTTGTTGAAAAAATTTTTTCTCAAGACCCATACTTCAAGTTTTTTCCGATAATGGTGGCGAGTATCTAAAATTAACTCCGTCTCTCCTAAATAGTGGTATCTCCCATCTCACCTCTCCTCCTCACACTCCCGAACACAACGGCTTTACCGAACGACGCCACCGTCATCTTGTTGAAACTGGTCTTACTCTTCTCTCTCATGCCAAACTTCCATTGTCCTTCTGGCCTCATGCCTTAACAACAGCGACCTACCTCATTAATCGCATGCCCACCACCACTCTTCACAATGACTCTCCGTAATTTCGTTTATTTAACATCGAACCAAACTATGCCAAACTCCGTTGTTTTGGTTGCCTCTGTTACCCATGGCTTCGGCCTTACACCCCGCACAAACTCGCTCCTAAATCCACACCTTCTATCTTTGTTGGTTACTCACCCTCTCAGAGTGCTTACTATTGTATTGATCCCACCTCCAATCGCATCTACACCTCTCGGCATGTCAAGTTTGTCGAAACTGAGTTCCCGTATCCTACTCTCACATCCACAGCTCCATCTCCCACTATATTACCTGCTGATTGGTGCTCTATCTCAATTCCCATCCTTACTCCTCACTCACCCCCTAAAAACCCTCCAGTTGACCACACGGCCCAACCTCCTTCTCCTGTCCATTCACCTTCGGCCAACCTGCCACCCACTGTCCAAAATCCTCCTGCTGAACCTACTGCCCATATCGAACCAGCCGAGCCCTCCTCTCCATCTGCTTCTATCCCGACTGAACCCACACTCCCTCATTCCTACCCCCTCGGCGAACAACCCTCCTGCTCGCACTATAACCACTCGGCTTTCAAACAACATTCAAAAACCAAACCCCAAATATGCCCAACTTGTTTCTCTAACCTCACCCACTTCCCTCCCAACCTCCACCAAACAGGCCTTGTCCTCCCCCCACTAGCACGCAGCTATGCTCGAGGAATACAATGCTCTCACGCGTAACAATACTTGGTCTTTGGTTCCCTCCCATCAAGCTCCCAACATAGTTGGTTGTAAATGGGTTTTCAGAATAAAGTATAACCCTGACAACACCATAAATAAATACAAAGCCCGTCTAGTCGCCAAAGGATTTCACCAACGCCCCGGTCTTGATTACTCCGATACCTTCAGTCCCGTGGTCAAGCCCGTCACCATCCGTCTCATTCTCTCCCTTGCAATCAGTCAAGGTTGGACACTTCGCCAACTCGACATTAACAACGCCTTCCTCTAAGGCTCTCTTTTTGAAACCGTTTACATGACTCAACCACCGAGGTTTCAAAGCTCCACCAATCCCACTCATGTGTGTCACCTTTCCAAGGCTATTTACGGTCTCAAACAAGCACCACGTGCTTGGTACACTACCCTTAGATCCTTTCTTCTTTCATTCTGCTTTCACTCTTCCATAGCCGATCCCTCTCTCTTCACATACTCTAAAAACTCCAATCGTCTTCTTCTGCTAGTCTATGTTGATGACATAATTGTCACCGGTCCTTCGACCTCCTTCATCACACACTTTATTTCTAGTCTTTCCTCCCGTTTCTCTCTAAAAGATCTTGGTCCGCTCTCTTACTTTTTGGGTATTGAGGTTACACCCAATGCCAACGGTATCCTTCTCTCTCAATCCAAATACATACACGATCTTCTCACTCACCACGACATGATTCACTCTAAACCATCCGTCACCCCAATGTCCACCTATCCCCCTCTGTCTGCCACCCCTCGCACCCCCATATACAACCCTACTGAGTTCCGTGCGATTATAGGCAGTCTCCAATATCTTTCTCTAACACGACCGGACATCGCCTTTTCCGTCAATAAACTCGCTCAATTTCTTCCTCATCCTCAATAAAGTCACTGGACAGCTTTAAAAAGACTCTTCCGCTATCTTCATGGCACCATCCATCTGGGTATTCAATTATTCAACAACACTCCATCTACTCTTCATGCATTCTGCGATGCCGACTGGGCAGGCGACAAGGACGACTTTGTGTCAACAACTGGTTTTGTCGTATACCTTGGTCGTAACCCCATCGTGTGATCTTCTAAGAAGCAACGTGCTCTTGTTCGCTCCTCAACCGAGGTCGAGTTTCGCGCCGTTGCTGCCACCACTGCTGAACTACTTTGGGTCACCAACCTTTTATCTGAACTAGGCATTTCTTCCTCTACTCCTCCAGTCATCTTTTGTGATAATCTGGGTGCGACTACCTACTCGGCTAACCCAGTATTTCACTCACGAATGAAACACCTCGCACTGGCCTTTCATTTCGTTCGAGAACAGGTCCAACTTGGCAAGCTTTGAGTTCAACATATTTCCGGGAAGGATCAGCTCGCTGACGTGTTAACGAAACCTCTATCTCGTGCTCGGTTTACATCCCTTGTCTCCAAGATTGGTTTCACTCTCGGATCGTCCATCTTGCGGGGTCGTATTAAGGATTCTCCCAATCCTTCCCCTACTATCACGACACATAGTTAGCATTGTGATTATTTGTAAATATTATCTTTCTTTATTTAGGCTCATCATTCCCTTGATTGTTGTAATCATATATATCCTTAGAATTAGTTAGGTCCCTCTCATGTATATATATGTGTAATTATTCACATAAGAATTACAATCTTTTGCCAAAACCTTATATATATATATATATATATATATATATATATATTAAAACCGGTAATAATGGAGGTGCCCTTCGTAAGTCATTTTCTAAAATGACCCAAAAGTCTGACTCTCAAATGTGTTTGAAAGTAGTATATTGCATTCCAATTACATTAATAGGGTTTGGTTCGATTTACGTCAAAATCACGTGATCATCGTCCCTATTGATTTCAAAAATTTCAAATCGAAACTGAACTGTCTTCGACCAAACCGATTGGTTTGGTTTGGCTCGGTTCGGTTCGGTTCCGTAATTCCGATATACACCCCTAGTTTACCAGCATCCCTTCACCGGACACTGTTGTTATATGTTTTTGTATTCACATATAATTATACTCTTCTCCCACATTGAGTTTATGAATCAACTTTTTTCCTTCATGAATAACATCTTGATGTTTCCTCTTCATTTCTTCCTTGTGTCTCTTTTATCTCACATGGGATTGATAGCACCTTTGCGGGGGGCAGGTTGCTTCCAGCAGTCATGCACAATGTCCAAGTTCAAGGTTTTTTGAATGGAGACTCTTCGCAAATGGTTGGCACTATTTCGGCTCCGGTTGTGACTTTTCAAAGCAACAACTCTAACCTATAAATAATCTTCCCTCCATTCGAAGTAGAATACTGAAAACTAAATTTATTCTCCCGAGTCATTCTTCTTATAATTCTGTTTTTCGAGTAATATTCAAAGGAGTGTAACATTTGAATTAAGTGCGTATGTTTTGTATCCTGGAGGTGAAATTCGTTGAAACCATTATACCTAATATGAGACGAATTAAATACCTTAAAAATAACCTCTTTTAGTGTGCGTAACCTAAACTCGTACCCACAAATCAAGTCATATATACAACTGCCACACCCCACCCACATGCATACCGCACCACCACACCTTTCCCGTTCTCTCTCATGCATACACATGCAACATTTTATTTTAAAAAAAATTATAAGTGAATAAAAATTAATTTTTCTATATATATATAATTTATACTGAGTAATTTCTTTGAACAATAATATTAATTGTATAAGTTTGTGATTGTTTTCCAACACACTTTTATTGCGTCTACCAAAATCTCACTTACTATAAAAGTCAAGCTTGTTTCTTACAATTTAATAGATGGACAAAAATAACCCTTCACCAAATAAACCACCCACCATTTAATTAAGGACAAAACAAGTAAATTTACCATGACAACAAATAATGTTTGGACAAAAATAGCCTCAAATATAATAAATCATCTACCATTAATTAACGTCAAACAAGTAAATTTATCAGGGACTAACTAATTCCATTAATAATCAAATAATAATTTCATCCCATGACTTGTACATATTTTAAAGTTAGGTCCTACAGTTTTGAATTCTATTTATTTCGTCTTGTATTTTGACTTTCTTATCAGTTTCCCCCTCCTACCATTATCGTTACAAATGTCGTCCAATATTTTCTCAAATAACAAAAATACTCTTACTCAGTCGAGAGACTGAAAATTTATTTGAAACTAAAAAATAATATGATATTACATTCTTAAATAATATGGTTTTACTCAGTAAAGACATTATAGAAGTAAATGAAAAAATGTTACTATAATAATAGATTTGTTAGTGAGTATCAAGATATTAAGCAAAAATATGTAGCGTCTTTAGCTATTATCCATGAATAAGCTAAGAGAAGTGGGGTTAAGAAAATGTGTCATAATGTCAATAAGATGAAGAAAATGAAGAACCAATTGATAAATTTGTGCGTTTTTGTTACAAAAGAAAGCCAAAATCTACAGTTTACTTCTTTAAATTTTCAGACTACTACAAGCAACCTTAAAAACTATCATACTACTTATAACTTATAAATATTACAAACAAACCACTGTTAGTAACCACAAATAGGTCCTACAGTTTTGAATTCTATTTATTTCGTCTTGTATTTTTACTTTCTTATCAGTTTCCCCCTCCTACCATTATCGTTACAAATGTCGTCCAATATTTTCTAAAATAACAAAAATACTCTTACTCAGTCGAGAGACTAAAAATTTATTTGAAACTAAAAAATAATATGATATTACATTCTTAAATAATATGGTTTTACTCAGTAAAGACATTATAGAAGTAAATGAAAAAATGTTACTATAATAATAGATTTGTTAGTGAGTATCAAGATATTAAGCAAAAATATGTAGCGTCTTTAGCTATTATCCATGAATAAGCTAAGAGAAGTGGGTTAAGAAAATGTGTCATAATGTCAATAAGATGAAGAAAATGAAGAACCAATTGATGAATTTGTGCGTTTTGTTACAAAAGAAAGCCAAAATCTACAGTTTACTTCTTTGAATTTTCAGACTACTACAAGCAACCTTAAAAACTATCATACTGCTTCTAACTTATAAATATTACAAACAAACCCGTTAGTAACCACAAATAACTAGGTTTAAAATATTTTACTCCTTCCCATAACAGGTTCCAAACTTCTAACCTCTTTTGGTCTTAACTTGCTTGCTCCTCTTCATAGAACCCGAGTAGTTACGTGTGAGAATCTCTATTCCCCTCCCCCCCGGCTATCAACTTCTTTTCTTCTACCACAACTCTCCTTTAATTGAAAGAAATTGTCACCAATCAACATCCTTTCAAGTAGCTCCATCCTAAATTAGATTCTCTCCTTACTTAGTAATTTGACACCGAAAGTGTATAGGAGGTAAGAAATGAGAGACGTTCGAGAAAGAAGTCCGACTAATTAGAAGCTAAAGAGATTCTATGTTTCTATTTTAATAAGGCGAGGTGAATGCGTTTCTTGGTGATGGTGATGGCGGTGCTTACGACCGCATGGATGATGGTGTTAGAGGTTGTGGTGATAGTAATTTTAGGGATGACAGTAGTGGATTAGATGAAATACATCGTTGTGAGATTTCCTAATCATCAAATTTTCAAATAACCATATGGGTTTGATTCAATTTGAAAGTTTGAAAATTCAAAAAATTGAATTTGAGTTTGTAAAAGTGAAATTTAAGGTTGTGGTGGTGGCGTGTCTATCATTGATGGGTTTTCCAAATTGGTTACTTTGAAGGAAAGAGTAAGAAATTAGAAAAGGAAATAAAATCAAATCAAAAAATTAAATTTTGGACTAATGGTAAAATTTGAGGTGTTAGTGGTGGTGCTGGTGAATGTATAAATGATGGGGTTGACGAAAGAAAGTGAGGGCTAAAAAATAAATTTTAAATTTCATTTTTTGGAGTAATTCATTTTTAAATGTTAGATTTAAATATCAGACAAAGTATAACTAATTTTAGATTATTTAAATAATTATTTTTAATTAAAAAATATTTTAAATATTAAATGGCAAACTAAATGATGAAATTATAACAAATCCCACTTTGAGCCACAAGCAAAATGACCAAAATAATCCTCATGTACACGATTTTCCATCACTATTTTTAATGCCCATAGGACGGGAGAGGACAAATAGAAAAACATGTCGGAAAGTGAGACATCATATGTTGGGAATGACATTATTAGAGGTATATGAAAAATTGTAACTATAATAATACATTGGTTGGTGAGAATTGAGATATTAAGCAAATCTATAGCGTGCTTAGTAATTGTGTATGAATAAGCTAAGAGAAACGTGTTAAGGAAAGGTGATATAATGTCAAGAAGATAAAGAAAAATAGAGAACTTAGTTGACAAATCTGTGCGTTTTGTTAGAGAAGAGATTAAGTTAGAATCGATAGGAAAGTCGTTTGAAGAAAGTAGTTCCACTTAACGGAAGCTAAAGATATGTTATTTTTCCATTTTAGCAAGGCAAGGTGGACACGTTTCTTGGTGGTGGTGATAGTCGTGGCGGCATTTGCGGGGATCTTTGGTAGTAGTGAGGGCGATTTTAAGCATGAAAGTGGTGATTTATGTGGAATACGACATTAAATAAATGAATAAGAAATTAAACAACAAAATAAGATAAAATAAAAAAAAATTATTTCTAGGCTAATAGTGTTATTTGAGGTGGTAGTGGTGGTAATGGTGATGGGTGTATGAATGATGGGTGTATAAATTAAATAAATTCTAAATTTAATTATGAGACAAATTAAAATAACAACATTGATAGCCTTACAACTAATTTTATAATTTTCCTTACTACTAAGCTTTCAAGCGCAAAAATGACTTTGTTTAAAACAACTTTGCACTTTTTCAAAGCATAAGTTGTAAGGAATGTAGTATAATTAGTTTTAAGGATAGCATTTTCCTTACCATTTCTCTGCATTCAAGCCGTCTCTCTTTCGATGAATTCATCGATAAGGATTATGTGTTTTTGTTAATCGCATGTTTTACTAGGGTTTTTAGTAAGTATAGTATATACCCTCTGATTTCTACTTTAGGCGCGAGTTTTGCATGAGATAGAATGAGGAAGATCAGAGATGGAGTTTGGCTAGAATCGAAGAAGGACAACGCCAAACTTGTGATAGGTGTGACCAAAGTGGGAAGGGTTTAGACTGGAGATGACGGCTATTTTGGTGGAGCGAGAGATGGGCACTTGCACCGGGAGAAGAGGGAAGGAGAGTGTGTGAGATTAGAGTTTTTTACTTTTAATACATTTATCCCTAAAGCAGATAATGAAAATGTCATTTTTACCCCGCACGTGGAAGACCATGTGCTATTTAACGTGAATATTCTAGCGTCCATCACGGATAGGTTGGAAAATGGAAAAAAAATGTAACGTCAGATATCATTATGGAACAAACCTTAGGTTGGGGTACATTATACGATTTGGTGGATACCTTGGGGGAAATTGTAATTTGGTCATATAATTATTTTTGAATTATTGAAACAATTATTTATTATTATTTTTATTTAAAAACATATTTTAAATACTAAATGGTTTATTATATAATAAAGTTATAACTAAATCTTATTTTCCACCCCCAGCAAAATGATCAAAATAATATTCATGTGACATGCACATATCATTTTCCGTGCGTTACTATTTTTAACACCCATAGACGGGAGGGAGTAAAGTGAGACAAATAGAAAAATAAGGTATGAAAGTGGGACACTTCGTAGGTTGAGGTCAAATGTGAGATTTAGTGTGTAATTTTGGGGGCTAATCATATGTTTGCCCCATCAAAATTAGTCTAAAATACACATTGTCCCCTAAGATATCCACCAAATCCACTTTGGCCCTCAATGTAATTTTGTAGCATTTCCATATTCCATATCAAATTTGGTGATTGTGATGTAACGTGTGGTGATCGTAGTGATAAAAATGGTAGTGAATAATGTTTAAAATCGAGAATTTGCTCAATTCAAACCATAAACCATATCAATGGTGCCAAGGAGAAATTTGTTGGAGTTTAAGCTAGGGACGATGAAGACGGATTGAATCATGACGTGCCTCATCATTGTCGTATGCATCTATGATGAATTCAAATATGAGTTTTGAAATTCATCGTGTATGCTTATGCATTGTGTTTGTAGTTTGGTCATTTAACATGGGCAGCTCTGACAACTTTAATTTTTTGTGGGTTCATATTTATGGCGGCCTTGACACCTAAATGTGGTCATCTTCTTGTGTTTTATCTCTCTCTGATATGATTCCGCACTATTTTTATTTATTTTTCTATATAAAAATTTGAATAAAAGATTTATACACTCTTGAGTTTTATCTCAAGATTTATACACTCTTGAGTTTTATCTCACTTAAAATTTAAATAAGATGTCATTGTTGGAGAAGAAGCAGAGAAAGCGTTGTCGGAGAATAAGAAAATGAAGTTTTTTTTGGTAATAAAAGCACAGAAAACATTGTTAAAAATGACCAAAATGTCCTTCACGTGAAATACCATGTGCACCTTAACGTCATATTGGTAACCTTAGTAGTGTCTAGGGGGCAAACTAGAAAAAACTTATACAATGACATATGAAAATGACACAAAAGTTAGGTTGGGTGGTAAAGTGAGACTTTATAGATACTCTGGGTGAATTTTGTATTTTAGAGTGTAAATATATACTTTGGGATTGTCAGTTTGATTTCTATAAAACAGTTTATTATTTTCCAAAGAGAGTCATAAATTTCATAAACGACATAAGTTAAGTCTCCAACAACAATGTGCTTATCTAAGAAAGTAAGCTTGAATTGTTTTCAATTACAACACCGATAAAAGTGAATGAATTCATGTTTGGTATTAAAAAAAGATTTAAAAATAACTAATAAAAAAGACAAATGTGTAGGATAAGTTGCAATATAATGACTAAAAGCTTACATTATAAATTACCGAAAAACAAAATATCGAAAAACCTAAACACACAACAACACAATTTATAAGTCTCAAAACTATAAAGATTAAAACACAAAAAGAATCCAATAATTAAAAGTAAACAAAAAAGTTAAGAAACTGACAAATCACTTTAAAAAACCATTAACACCAAGTGCGTTAACCACGTGCAACGCACGTGAACCTTACTGGTCACTTAAAAAGTAAAATATTTTCATGTTTTGAAAACAGTTTTCCGGAAATCATATTCTGAAAATCATTTTTTCATATAACAAACGGATTAGTGATACAACACATTTGTGTTCTCTCAAGTCAAGGAAGTAAGTTTAGGAATGGCAGTATATCACCTCCTACTATAATTGTACGCAATGGGATGCAAATCGTTGGAGCTAGGGATGGGGATAAAGATTAGACTTTGGTGCATCCAGGAGGCCAGGCCTGGATAAAATTAACTTCAAGTGATACAAGCTGATGCACTGAATGTCCAGGTGTAACTGGCTTTCAAGAATTCCCCAAAGCCCTCTTGCCAGTTGCCACTACTTGAGCACCTCTTCACTTCATTCAGTCAATATAAGTTGGCTTTTGTTCGAAAACATTTCGTAATCATATAGATAAGACTTTGAACACATAACTAGAATCCAAATCTTCAACACAACACAATCCATAATCGATCATCGATCAATCCATCGTACTCTAGCTAGCTAATCACTACACTACTATAAATAGTGGTAAAAGAAGAAGCTTACATTCCCATCCTTCTCAAAGCCTTCCTTTTAAAGATTTAGCTAAAACAAGTTCCCTGAGTTCCAAGAAAAATGAGGTCTAAGGTTTATATGATCCTCGGCGTTCTTCTTGCTGTTCTTCTTCTTGTATCTTCAAGTTAGTTTAATTTCCTTTTGTTTTCATTTTCATCTCCTCACTTATTGTTATATGAAACTAGAGTATCATATCAAAATAAACCTAGTCTTAGGAGGGAATTTAACACATGTTACAGAGGAGTTATAAAGAGGTTGTTTACTTGTGCAGCTGAGGTAGCAAAAGAGGCACAGCCAAATGAAGCAGAGAACAAGCAACGTGAGTGAAGTTTTTGTGCATTGTAGAGAATATACTTTTGTTACTCATGGTTCTCCTATTAATATACCACCCCTATCATGTAAGGACGCGGCCTCCCTATGAAAACTCACCGTTTAATTAATACTGGCTTCTTGCCAAGATCTTCACCAACTCTATTGGTTTTCAGTGCATTATTTAATAGCCTATAGTGTTTATTGATAATGATTTAATTAATATTTGATTCTTGTGATATATATATATATATATATTGCAGCGGAAGAGGTGAAAGAGCCTGAACAACAGTATGGAGGGCGTTGCAGGTATGGCTGCTGTGGCGGATGGGGCAACTATGGATGCAGACGGTGCTGCCATGGTGAGTAGTGATTATCATTGGCTAGCTTAGCTAATATTGTTGATACATATCTGAGTAAAAAGACAAACAATGTTCTTTTGTGTAAAGATACTAAAGAGGCTCAAACTGTTGAAACTGAAGCTAACAACAAACAAGGTAAGTTAACTCTTATTAGGAATTTTATAATAATTAATTAGCAGTGTAGAAAATTGCATAATCAAAGATTATGATGGCATTTTGCAGCGGAAGAGGTAAAAGAACCAGAGCAGCAGTATGGAGGGCGTTGTAGATATGGCTGCTGTGGCGGCTGGGGAAACTATGGATGCAGACGGTGCTGCAGAGGTAATTAAGAGGCTTATATATATTTGATTATTTTCTGTTCTTAAATAATTAGTTAAAATTATTAAAATTATAAACTTATATTTCATTTGTGGAAAAAAGGTGCTAAAGAGACTCAAGCATTCGAAACTCAAGACAACAACCAGCAAGGTCAGTTAAATGAACATGCAGAAGTTGATACCTTAAAAATAATTTGCCAAGTGATTCTATGAATGCTATGCCTAGGTTCATTTACGTATGATCGGTTGCTAGAAAATAATTTTGAATAATTATATACTTGTGCAGTGGAAGAGGTGAAGGAACCCAACCAGTCTGGAGGCCGTTGTAGATACGGATGTTGTGGTGGGTGGGGTCGTTATGGATGCCAAAGGTGCTGCGCCTCCGGTGAGACTTTCGCCATAGATGAACATATATAACGTTGATTTGAAATAAATTATAGGTAATTAATATGATGACTAACATCCATCATTTATTCATTTTGTAGGTGTGGATGAACAAGGTCATATGTAATAGTAGTGCTTATGAAAACAAAAATGTCCATGTATGTATTGAAGGCTTGTAGCAATATATAAATAAGATGTACACGGGGCAGAAATAAAATTATGAATGAAAATGATGGGTGGGGTTAAATCCCTAGCTAGGGTTTCTTTTAAGGGCATAACAAGTCCATGAATGTTTTCCTGTATGTGCCCTCTATATAATACATACCAGGGTCACTTAAAATATGTACGGAAAAATAAACACACAACAACTTGGCATTTTTTGATTGATTGTCCATTTTATATGTTCTAATACTCTAATCAATTAGAATGATCCAACTTATTAAATACCTATTTTTTAGTACACATTTTAAGTTACATTATCCTACATCATATAATATGGTCTCCAGTAATTTTTTTTTTTTTTTGTTTCGCTAAAGGTGCACGCAACGTTGACTTTCACATTCTTTTTAGGGATTAGTGTTGGAAGAAATTATGACCCACAAAATGAAATAAACTATCCAAACAGGGCCTAAGTGCTTTTACTTTGACTATTTCTTTTACCAAACTCAAGAAAATCAATTACGGTAATTCATTTTAAAAGACCCATGAATGGCAACTCACACACGACCCCTTAACCAGGCCCTGATTTAAGTAGACCATGCGTAAGGAAAGGAAAGTGATCAGATTAAGTTTTTAGACGGGAGTAGGGAATGGGTAACATTGCTAACAGACACAAGCATGTCAAAATAAATCTCGATGCAATTTTTTGGATTTGTGATGCATCAACTGGACCTCCAGTACAGAAATCCTGATACACTATATCCCGATTCAAAAATTTTGGATTTGTGATTCACCAACTATACGCTCTATACAGAAATCCCAATACACAATTTGTAATTAGTAAATTCCATTGTAATTTTTTGGATTTGCGATGCACCAACTGGACCCCCGATATAGAAATCCCGATCCACATTTTTTTATTTGCGATGTACATTTTGGAATTAGTAAATCCCGAGGCAAAAATTGGACTTGCGATGTACAAATTAAAATTGTGATTCATTGACTTGGAATTGCGATGCAGAAAATTGTGTCAACTTTGACTCATATCTATGTGATTCATATCTTAATTAGAATATCAAATAAAATAAGGAAACTTTGACTACATATTTACATAATTAAATCAATCAATCAATCTATATTTAATCTATTTGATTCATATCTTAATTACAATATCAAGCAAATAAAGAAACATTGACTACATATTTACGAAATCAATCAATCTATCTATAAATGAGTCCTACCTAAAGTACAATATCAATGAAAATAATAAGGGAGTACATCCTTAATTATTGAATAAAATAAATACATGTTTGTACAAAATTACCCATTTTTAAGTTGAGTAATCAAGTTGTTTTCTTAATTACCTTCTAACATTATTTTTTTGATCAAACATCAATGGACAACATAATTATTCTATTTATATTCTTAACATTTTAATTCTCAACAAACAAGGTACTTATTTTTATCGTAATAAATATGTTTAATCAATTTTTCTAATCACTCACGTTTTATATTCCCTTATCATAAAAATAATATGATTAATACATTTTCTACCATTTTAAATTATATTGGATATTTTATTATCAAAAATTAATATTTTAATTTAGTTTAAAAAAATATTATTTTAAAATATCAATTCAATTATTATGGTAGATATTAAACTGAATATTAGTTTCAATCAACTCAAGAATTAAATTTTCGAATCAATTATAAAGGTAGGCAAAATATTTGAATATTACGATACTATTTTATATTATGATTTTACTATTACATCTTTTAAATTTCACTTTAATTTTTTTCCATAACCAATTAACATATATTTACTCAAATTTTGGTAGACAAAATGTCTTTACGATATTTTTTATTATATAATATAACTTTAGCTATAAGATTAATTGATAAAGTCATTACAAAAAGTAAAAATAATAATAGAATAACTATATTGTTCATAAATGTTTGAACTAAATAATAATGTTAAAAGGGGTAATTTTGTCCAAATATGTATTTATTTGATGCAATTATTAAGGATGTAGTGGATCAGCAAAAATTGTAGTGAAATAGTCTCTCCCAATAATAAAACTTTTACAAATATAATTACTCATTTACAAATAACTACCTTAATTGGAGTTGATTTTGTGTATCGCGATGCAAAATCAATGATAGAGAAAGTCCCGATGAAAAAATTGAATTCAGGATGCACAAATCAAATCTTGTGCATCGCGATGCAAAATCGATGCATGGACTGATATTTTTGCGCACAAATATTCGGTTCATTAATGGTATCGTAGTTTTTTCACCCTCAAAAATGTCTTTTTTTCCAATTAAAAATAACATGGTAGATTGGAGTAGATGAAAACTTTTAAAAGAGAACTGACCAGAATTTCACCCTTTTTTAATACAGAAGTATTTCATACCTATTCTCATATGTCAGTTACTATATCATTCTTACCGATGTTTGCCAAGGGAATCAGTTTCCTACATATATGAAATACGGATCGGGATCTTCTATTCCAAAATTATATTTCATCTCTTATTTCACCATTGGATTCCTACCAATGTTTAAGGGAATCAGTTTCCTACATATATGAAATACTAAACTTGATACTCATTCAAACGCATCAAACGCACCCTCAGGGTTTTGCCATGTTTTGCTTTCCCTCCTTCTTTCTTAGGTTCAGTCCATGTCCATTTTTTCTCAAATGACCAAAAGTATGGATAATATCATGCATTTGCTTAACGGTGTCCCTAAACAACATTTACTTTATCCTATAAAAATTATAGTCAAACCATGCCCAAGAAAATTCAAAAACCTACAAAAGATAAAAAGAGGGAAAATTATTCGGTTGGGCTGCCATACAATGTCTTTTGAGTTTTGATAATTATAAAGAGAGGGAAAATTATTCAGTTGCTTAATGACCACAAGTAACCTCTCATAAAATAAAGGTAGTCAAATGTAAATGGTTGCGGTTTCCCACCATCATCTACCCTAGAATTGGAACCTCTCAATTTACGTATTTATTTTCTTAAGGAAGATGTTATCTCCATTACATCTTTTGATTATTCATTACATTTTTTTTTTGAAAAAAAAAACAAAGATAATTCATTACGTAAAGCAAGATCAACCAAAACAGTTACAAAATCACCCAAAAAAGAGGGAATAACAGACCAAAAAGTAGGACTAGCATGGAAACGAGACTACCTAGCTAACACATGAGCAGCTTCGTTTGCTTGTCTAAGAACAAAGGAAATTGAAAAATCTGAGCAGAGATTAAAATAAGAACGACACCTTTGAATAATAATATCAAACTCAGAAAGATCACAAGAAGAAATCTTGATGGCATCAAAAACTGGTTTGACATCGATCTCAAAAATCATTCTCGAGTACCCAAGCGAACGGACCCAAGAGAGAGTTTCAAGAAGACCCATACCTTCACCTTCTTTAACGCTAAAGCAGCCTGAAAAAATCTTCGAGCGAGCAGCAATAAAACGACCAAAATCGTCTCTAATGACCATACCCACACCCACAGACTTGATACCCTCAAAAAAGGCCCCATCCACATTGCACTTTAAAAAACCAGGTGGAGGTACACTCCAAACAACTTGCTGCGAACATAATGGTGAAAGGATGGAAAATTGATTTCGCTGGGATGAAGCTGCTAGCCTATCAAATAGAAAGGAAAAGGCTGCTTGAATTATCAAAGAGGGAGAATAGACATTGTCTTGCCAAAACTTAGCATTTCTTTACTTCCAGATTGCCCAAATAACCATGGCCCATTTACTTATATCCAGACCACTCAAATTATGAAGACAAGCAAAGAACCAATCTGAAAATTCCATAGTGTTAGCTGCCTGCAAATCCACAAAATTTAAAAGCTTAGCTTGCCTCCAACACTCCCTAGCAAAAGGGCAATCCACAAAAGAATGCCATGTATATATGTTCCACATCTCGTCCACAAAGCACACACTCAACAAGCACATTAACACCTCGAGAAATAAGATTGATCTTGTTGGGAATACACCCACGACACGCACGCCAAAGACAATATTTAACCTAGCTTAGGGGGAACCTTAATATTCCACAAAGCCCTCCAATCACCTTGCATGACTCCAAATGCGAAGTCCCCTCCTAAATCTATCACAAGATGATAACCCAACTTCACCGTGTAATCCCCTTTATTGATAAAGTGCCAAATAATCTGATCTGGTGCAGCACAAGTAACAAGAGGGATTTTAGTAATTTAATTCACATCTCTTTGAGAGAACAACTCTTCAAGCAACTCTATGTCCCAACAACGAGTACCTGGGATGAATAAATCACAAACTCTCCAATCAGCCAGATCTTGATTAATGGCCATTTCAAGGTAAAGATTTGAAGTGTCTCGAAGCCAAGGCTCATGCCAAATGTTAAATCCAGTACCTTCACCAATCCGCCATCTATAGCCTTTTTTGAGCAATACCCGTGAAGCCCAAATGCTACGCCAAGTAAAACTTGGATTATGCCCAAGATTGGCATTCAAAAAATCCCCACCATGGTAATAGTTAGCTTTGAAGATACGACTGATAGTAGCATCGGGTTTGGTAAGAAGCCGCCACCCCTGCTTCCATAGCATTGCTAAATTAAAGCCATAAAGGTCTTTAAAACCCAAACCACCAAACTCCTTTCTGATACTGAGCTTCTCCCATCGCATCCAGTTAATTCCTTTTGAATTATTATTGTTTCTACCCCACCAAAAAGAATTAATCATTCTTTGAATCGCATCAGACAAAAAGGTGGGAAGAAGAAAAATAGACATACAAAAAACTGAATGGCTTGAGCAACATACTTGATAAGAATTTCACGTCCAGCTTTAGAAAGTGGTTTATTGTTCCAAGACTTAAGATGATGCCACAACCTTTCTCTAAGATAAGAGAAAATCTGCTGCTTGTTTCTCCCCACCAAAGAAGACAAACCTAAATACCTTCCGGCCAGTATCCAATGAAGTCGAAACACCTAGAATGAAGGAGATATGTTGCCGATGCATGGCTTGGAAATTGGTACTAAAAAGAATCCCAGACTTGTTGAGATTAATCGCTTGGCCAGAGGCTCGTTCATACTTCTCCAGGATACCCTTCATAACAAGACTTTCCTCCTCGTTAGCTTTAAAAAGGAAAATGCTATCGTCTGCAAACAGTAGATGACTCACTGAAGGAGCTCCCCGACACACCTTAACCCCATGCAGATTCCTGCTAGATTCAGCCTGGCGAATAAGCGAAGAAAGACCTTCCGCACACAAAATAAATAAAAAAAATGAGGGGAGATGGGGTCACCTTGCCTCAACCCTCAATAAGGAATAATAGGCCTCACAATTTGATCATTCACAACAAAGGAATACCTGACTGAAGTAACACACAACATCAGAAACTCTAACCATTTAGAATCAAATCCCAGCTTCAGAAAGATACGACGAAAATACTCCCAATCAATTCTATCGTAAGCCTTAGAGATATCAATCTTAAAAGCAGCTGCACCAACTTTCCCTTTCGTCTTTCTTTTCATATAATGAATAGTCTCAAATGCAACAAGAGCATTATCTTGAATTGACCGCTCCGGCACAAAAGCAGATTGCAAGTTAGAAATAATTCCAGGGAGAAGCCTTTTAAGGCGATTTGCCAACACTTTAGAAACAATCTTATAAAGCACATCACACAAAGAAATTGGCCGCAAATCTTTAAGAGACGAAGGATTCTCGCATTTAGGAATACGGACCACGTTGATATCATTGAGATCTTCTGGAAAAGAAAGATTTTCTAACCAGCCGCAACATGTCTTAAATATATCCTCCCCAAATAGATTCCAACATTTTTTTTATAAAATTCAGGGTTGAACACGTCTGGACTCGGAGACTTGTCAGCATCCATCTGGAAAATAGCCTCTTTAAACTCAGTAATTTCAAATGGCTCGAGAAAATTTTCATTATCCTCATCCGAGACACGGGGATGAATAGCATCAATAACGGGGTCAATATCAGGAATGTCTGTCGTGAATAACTTCTGAAAATAATTCCAGGACAAGCTCATTAAGTTGAACCTGGTCCTCCCTCCAAACACCATCTTCACCCTTCAGCCTTGAGATCTTATTCACACGTTTACGAGCAGAAGCAGAGGCATGAAAAAAACGTGTGTTCAAGTCGCCATCTTTGAGCCAGAATTGTTTAGCTCTTTGCCGCCAATAGTCCTCTTCTTGGAGAAGAGTTTTTGCCAGTTTGTCCTTAAGCTCCTTATACAGACTAGCAGATGTGAGATGATCATTTCTCCTAAGAACCTCAAGATCAGCCTTATGATGTCGAATAACCTTCCGAAAAATGCCATTTTTTTGTTTACCCCAAACATCAAGAGCCTCTGATCGAGCAAAAACGAAGTCTATCGAGAAATTCGTGACTAGTGGAATGCAATCAAAAAATTTCCATAAATGCCTGAAAGTCAGGTTCCCGAAACCATCTATTTTCAAAACGAAACCATCGCCGACGAGAAACTATCTCATGAATATATGTTTCAATAAAGATTAGAGAGTGATTTGAAACCGAAGCAATAAGATTCTTCAGGCTCGTACCTGGAAATAAAGCATGCCACTCTATCATTACGAATGCTCTATCAAGTCTTTCCTCAACAAAGGCATCTGTTCCACGTCCTTGTTCCCACGTGAATGGGTATCTTTCAAGGTTTAGCTCTTGAAACCCACACTGTAAAATGGTTTCCCGAATCCATTGAAAAGCCAAGCTGGGTGTTGAACCCGACCTCGTTTATCTTCGACCGACAAAAGGTCATTAAAATCACCTATACAGACCCAAGGAAATGGATAATGGCGTGTAAGAGAGAGAAGAAAATTCCATGATTTTCGTCTTTTGCCTCGCTCAAGAAAGCCATAAAACTCGGTACATCTCCAATTTCCATGAACATTATCCGACACAAAAACATCAATATGGTTTCTAGAGAAAGACGAAATTGAACATCTATTCGTCGTTCGCCAGAAAACACCTATACCTCCACCTCGCCCCAACCTGTCAACTGCAAAGCATGCTTCATACCCTATTCTTAGTCTAACCTCCTCAATCCTTTGAGAATGAGACAAAGTTTCAAAAGGAAAAATAATATCACGTCGATGAAGACGGACCAAGTCACAAAGAGTCGGAATTGTACAAGGCTGGCCCAAACCCCTATAATTCCAGCTAAAAATAATCATGGTTCTGGGCAGGCCCGGAACCCAGAGCCTGCCGCTAAAAAAATGATTCTTGGGTAATGCAGCTGACGAGCTAGACTGGGCCTCTTTACTGACCTGAGTTATATCGACATCCATGTCATTAAAAATAGGCCCAACAGAATGTTTAGCTTCCACACCACTAGCAGGCCCATAAGAGGTAGGCCCTCGACGTCTCTTACGTTCCTCAATTAACTCCAAATCAGTATCCTCGAGCTTGTTTTCCATAAATGAATGGGTGGATGTAACGTCTTTCAATCTTGAATTGCCTATCCCTGAATTTAAGGCATTTGACATAATCCCTTACACCAAATTTGCTGATAAAGGATTAACATGCACCTTTTTATAATCTGCGGGAATATCGCAGCTGTTACCAAGCAAGGGTGTAGGGGGCTGATTTTGAACTGAAGGTTCACCACCAGGACTACGAAGCCACCGATCTCCGTCCATGTTAACAGTATGCTTGTTGGTAGCCCTCAGCCATGGACCCCAATCACGTTTGATCTCCTCACCATTTACCGAATACTGAGCCTCACAAAATCTATCTGTGTGACCAAGCATGACACAAATGAAGCAAAACGAATTGAGATACTCATATTTAAAATGAACCAAAATTGACTCACCTTATTGATTTTTTATCTTCTTGCACCTTTTCAAAGGTTTCTGAACATCGACTAAGGCTCAAATCCTCATATGATTCTTCCAAAAAGATGAAGTATTACTCGAATCATAATCAATGAAAGTTCCGACAAAATTACCAATCTGTCTACCAATAGACTCAGTGAAGTAGCCGATTGGTAAGTCCCAAACTTGAACCCAAAAATCCACCCAATACAGTTGAACCACAGTCGGAACGGCCCCCGACATAAGACGACGAAAGACAAGAATTTGATTGTCAAAAGACCAAGGACCGCTCTCAACAACCCTTCGAAGATCATTCTCATGGAATAATTGGAACATATACAGTCTATTTCCCAAATCGGTTATACATACACCTTTTCCAGGCCTCCAATTTCCAGCAAGTTTGGTTCTCATGGATGGAAAATGAACTAGGCGATCACCCAAAAATCAACCAACAAGAGAAAGATTAAGGTTACCATCGGAATTACTAGCAGGGAGTCCTTTCAAAACCAATTCCTCCTCTTCATCGTGAGATAAAAAAAAGATCTTGAAATCTATCGACCATGTTCTAAACCTAACAAAACAAAGTAAAGCGACGGTCAGGAAAAGAAAGAGAAGTGTATTGAAAAAGCTCTCAACAAGGAGAGAAAACATAATTCTCAACAAGGAGAGAAAACTATTACATTGTTAGTTATTGCATTAAATAAATATATATTTAGACAAATCTACTCCTTAATTACTTGTTAATATTAAGTTAACTTAATAAGTTACTTTTTTAATTGAGGTGGTCTCATGTAAGACGGTCTTACGGATCCTTATCCATAAGACGGATCTATCCATGTTAAATGGGGCAAAATTCAGAAATCCCAATGCAACCCCTTAGTTTTTGAAAATTACAGCACCACCCCTCATGTTTATATATGCAGAGTGTCACTTTTTACTATTAACATTGTCACTTTATAGTATAAAATGTGTCACTTTTGGCCTTCGAATTGTCACTTTGCATTTTTAATGAAAATTACTCCCTCCGTCCCTGAATTATCTTCCTAATTGACTCGACTTACGGATTAAGAAAAAACAATTGATTTGATTATTTATGTTAGTTTAATGTGTAGTTTCCTTTAAATCTCATGTGTATGTGATCCATAATTAAAATAGGGTGAAAAGTAAGGGTAAAGTGATAAAAGTGATGTTTTAAAAATGTAAGTTTCAAACTTGACAATTATTTTGGGACGGACGAAAAAGGAAAGAATGACGATAATTTAGGGACGGGGGGAAGTATAAATTTTCCCTAAAAAAGTGTTACTTTTTGGGCTTAAGGCTCCGTTTGTTTCACGGAAAATGAAATGTGTTACTTTCATTTTGAAAAGTGTCTCATTTTTTTATAAATAAAAATCATTACATTTGGCATTAAAGTGTTACTTTATAGTATTAAAAGTGTCACTTTTAGCATTAAATATATTACTTTTGACTGTATAAGTGTCATTTTGCCTTATAAATAAAAATCTTCGTTATTGACCTTAAAAGTGTTACTTTTTAGTATTGAAAATGTCACGTTTTAGTATTAAATATGTCACTTTTGGCAGTCAACGTTAGTTTTAAAGTGATACTTTTTAGTATTAAATGTGACACTTTTTAGTATTAAGAGTGTCACTTTGTATTTTAATGAGAATTATAATAAATTTCCCTTTATAGTGTCACTTTCAACCTTAAAGTGTGTCACGTTTGTCTTTTCAATGTGTTACGTTTGACCGTATACACTGATCCATTTTTGTTATTTCTTGTAACATATTATTTATTTATTATGACCCACGAATTTTTAAATGAGGTTCTGTCTTATGAATTTATGATCCGTAAGACCGTCCTACACAAATCTTTGTCTTTCTAATTACCTTCTAGCATTATTTTTTTAGTTTAAAACATACAACATAATTATTCTATTTCTATTTTCCCTTTTTAAAAATATTTAATCAATTAGGTCTATGACTAAAATTATCTTACATAAGAAAAAAATTAATATCAAAAGAACAATTTTTGTTTACCAAACTTGAAGTAAATGTAGTATTTATTTATTGAAAGAAGTGATTAAAAGTTAGATTTGCGGGATATAACTGTAAAAAAATTTAAAAAAATCCAATAGTAAAGTATTGTGGTATAGTATCGTAAAATTTTAACACCTTTTGTCCACCTTAGCATTTTAATTCTTGAGTTGATAGAAACCAGTATTAATTATAACACTTATAGTGAATTGATTTTAAAAAAAAATAATATTGTTGACTTAATTAAATTATTTTATTGTGATATTAAAAAATCAACAATTTCTAAACGGTAAAAAACTTGTGTAAGATGGTCTTATAAATATATTTTGTAAGACATATTTTTTATATCCGATTCATCGTGTTGGTGAGTTAAGTTGTAAGAGTGTGGTTTCGTTTTAGAAATTAAAATCCATAAGACATCTTACATGAAATCTACTCTTTCTAAAAATTATGATAGGTAAAAAATGCCTTAATTTTAAAGTAGATAATTAAAAAACGAGTGGAAATATCTCATCAATTTCCTTTAATTTTTGTCATCCAATGAGCAGGCGCGTCAACACATTAATGACATTTTACTTCAAACAAAAACCCCCCTGTCCCCCAAAAAAAACAATTGTCTCACTTCTTTACTTTTTTTGTTTTATTTGAAAATACAAGATATCAAAGTTACAACTCAACTCACTCACTCACTCACTCACTCACTCACTCACTCACTCGTAGTATGCTAGATGAATTATTTTTTGCCATTGAATTCCATTCAAAGGACCACATTACTTCATATTTTTAAATTACAAATGTTCATGTTATTTTCGGTTTTGTCATTTTCATACCTCTATTCTGATTGATGCTGATACACTTGTTCTATGTAATGGAAGTTTAATAAAGTTAAACAATAAAAGTTAGAGTATAATTATTTTATTTTTTGATTGGCATTTGGCAAGAATATTTATTGATGGTTTCAGTAGGAAACATATTTGTGTCCAATCAAAAACTTTCTTATTGAAGCTGAAAAAGATTTCAAAGGTTAACAACAATGAATCATATTTGATCGTCATATACTGTTTAACTCATTAAAAATAAATATAAAAATTTATTTGATATCCATAAGAATATAAGATAAACAAAAAATCCAGAACAAACATCAATAATTTTTCATAACACATCATCTTTATTTTCAATAACTTTAAATTTCTTTGATCAAATGAGTCAAACCAAGTCTCTAGTTATAAATAAAAATGTGTACTTGTTAAAATTAATTTTTTTTTAATAACAAAATGACCAAAAATTTGATCAAAGAAAAAGAAAAAGAAATAACATGGTCCCACTTGAGTGAGGGAGACGGCCAGGAAAATGTAGAGTTTCTTCCGGAAAAGTCGGTCTCTGCCCAAGAAACGGAAGTGGAGGAAATCCTAATGATTGCACCGTGATCCTCCGTCGTTGTTCGACAAAAATCAATCTTTATCCCCATATACTACACCGCTGCACCTTGACCTGGTCTTAGAGGAAGACAAAAAGGTAAAAGATTCCATTTTACCAACTCTCGGGATCCCTCCGTAATATTCCGCTCTTGTTTCAAACAAATCAAAAACAAACTTCAAACCCGGTTGACAAAATTTCATCTGCATTACGTCAAATTTGGAAAAGTGGTCCCTCTCTGTAGCTTTTTCCCCGGGCCCGAATTGACGGGCAGCGGCTTGTCTAGTACTTCTATGTTCTCTCTTGGATGTTGTGCTTTCGAGTCTCCTAAACCAACCCCAACCTTGCCCTGTTGTTTAATTAATTACGTGGCATATCACGCCTGAGATTCAGTTCAGGACAACCGATCGAGTTGCAAACCAATTACCTACGTGTTAGCCGATCGTCGTTCCCGATGAGCTGCATCCTGCCAATCAAAGGCTAGAAGAAACTCCGGATGTTTACTGTACTGTTCCAGATAATTTTGAAAGTCAAGCACCAAGATTAACATGGCCCAAAAATTGCCACACTTGAGTCGACTTTTTGTTTCCTTATGTGTCTTGGCCGAACAATGCACTTGATGAGAAACTCATGAGTCGTGACGGTATACACTGATTTCTTTGAATGGAGTTGACTGAAGAGGCAGAAAATAATCTTTTTCATTTTTTTAATACGAGTCTGAGACAGAATGTCATTGTAGGTGGACAAATGGAAAAATCCATTTCTCATTTACCACAGCTTTAACGCCCTTATGGTCATGTCCCACTCACGAGATTAAGCATCTCCGCCTAATTTTTACCATAGTTACATAGATCACGGCTCGAGAGATTAAGCTCTTCCGTCTAACTTTTACCACAACTGTATAGATCAGCTGGACTTCGAGCCTTACCACAGCTACATAGAGAGATTTAGCTTCTAGACTTCTCCACTTAACTTTACAACTGTATATTAGGGGACTATTTTAGTTTAACCATAGATATCAAGTATGAGCAATGGTGATGTGATCATAAAGATGTGGACAGATTTAGAACCACATTCAACTTCGTCTGGAATTCTTGAGCTTTATCACTCTTAAATTGGAGTCTCTCGGTGAGCTTGACCTCCTCTTTATATAGCCTTCAGGCTTCAAGACTGAATATACAATTACTTGTAATTACAAAATATGCGCAAATAATGAACCAAGAAGAGTTAATTACTTAGAACATTAGACAAAGAATCCCCATTACAACATACCATAATTACTCATTTGGATCCTACAATTTAGCTAATTAATAATAAATACTACCAAAAATATTAAATTTCCTAACATATTAAAGCATTTACCAATAAATTAGAGTTTTACACAAGTAATCAATCACATTATATATATCCATCAATCAACAAGATTGGTCAGGGTTCACCCATGTTTGTTAAAAAAATAATAATAATACTCCCTCCGTTTCGGGCAAAAAGTCTCCGTTTAAAAGTTAATTATTTTTAAGAAAATAAACTTTTAGTAGTTCATTAGTAATAAAATAATAATTTTATATTTTAATTTTTTAAAATAAACTTTTTAAATGAAACGTCTCAAAATGGAATAATGGACTCTTTGTATAGAACGGAGGGAGTATATATATATATATATATATATATATATATATATATATATTTATTACCAATAAAAAGATATATATCTCACATTGGTTAGAAATTGATGTTGATTTTAATTTTAGATAAAAGAATTATATTATTATTACCAATAGAAATTATATATCGCACTTTTGTTAGAAATAGATAATGGTTTTAAAATATAAGTATTACTAATAAAAGATATATATTCTACATTGGTTAAAAAGTTATGTTGATTTTAAAAGTTTTTAGATAAAAGACTTCTACTTTTATCATCAATAAAAGAGAAGAGATGTATCAAATGAGGTGATATATCTCACATCGGTTAGAAAGTGATGATGGTTTCAAAAGTCTACTATTATTACAAATAGAAGATAAATATTTCAAATTGGTTAGAAAAACGATATTGGTTTAAAAAGTTGTTAGATGATGTATCTCACATTAGTTATAAAGATATGTGTCTCACATTATTTAGAAATAGTTATTAGTTAATAGTTATAAGTCATTAGATAAATGATTTTTTATATTATTACTAATAGAAAATATATATGCCACATGATTAGAAAGTGATGTAAGTTTTAAAAGTCATTAAATAAAAGAATTAAACTCTCATTACCAATAGAAATAGAAAACAAAGTATCCACATTGTTTAAAAATGAATAAAAGTTTTAAAAGTTTTTAACAAAAAAACTTTTACTATTATTATCAAGTTAAATGTTAATTTTAAATGTCTTTAGATAAAATATTTTCACAATTATTACTAATAGACAATATGTATCTTATGTTAGTTAGAAAATTATGTTTATTTTAAAAAGTATTTAGGTTAAAAAAAGAACTTTGAATATTAGTAATAATAGAAAAAATTAAATTATTATAATTATTACAGAGTTTAATAATCCAATTATAATATTCAAAAATTATACTTCATTATTATTACAAACAAAATGCGTCCCACATCGTACCCAAAATACAGGCTGGATTTTCGGATCAACAGGAAGGAATAGGACATACGGATGGAGAAGATATTGTTGGAACTACGGCTCTTCATTTTTTGATTATTGTTCCTTTTTTCTTTTAGTGTTTTTTTTTTTTTTTGGGAGAGAACAACTGAACAACCAAACTCAAATGGAAACTGCAAACGGTTAGTAATGTTCGTACTTTTATCTTCATCCTCAACGGGTACAACTTATAAGTTTATTTAAATAAATAAATGTTACAAGCTTTATCTATATTTTCCAATGAATAAACAATGGATTAAGACTGCGTTTAAAAAGTAATTTTCGAAAAATAACTTTGAAAAATAATGTGCACAAATACAATTAAAAAAACTCAATTATATTGCTAAAAAATTATTTGATAAGTGTAGTATTATGTGTATATGTAAATATATTGTAATTATGGAAGGAGAGAGATACTCGAATATTTGAAAAATGATGTACGAATAATGAATCCATAAATTATTTTCTTAAAGAAAAAAAGGCTTCATATTTCGTTCACTCGAAAAAACTTTTACTTTTATTATATTTTATAACGATTACCAAACACTAAAAAATATTTTTTTGAAACAAACAGAGCATTGAGCAGCCAAAAAAATTAATAAGCTTGTGTGTTAAAAGCAGTATCCGAACATAATTATGTTAGTGCATAATGCATACTCAACTCAAGTGAGCCTTTTCTCAATCACCACGTGTTGGCTACATGAATCATTTTTCGCATACTACATACATTCATTTTGTTATTTATTATAGATGTTCATGTTAATTTGGTCTTCTTCTTCCCTACATAATGTTGATTGTTGACACCCCATACTTTCTAACAGATGCACTAATTGGTTATGTTGTATACTTGTATGTATCCATGTCATATTTGGTGATTTTCTCATATTTTACTGTCTTACATATTTATTCATTACGAATCATACATTTCTTAGTTTTACCACATTTTTATCTTAACACTCACATTTTAGGTACATTCATTCATCTTGTCCAATGACACATTCTTTTTAACTGAATTGCTATACAGCGATTACCCATGTTACACTTCGGATGCACTTGTCCATTTCCTCTGATTTGATTTATCCTACGACTTGCATCAACTTTTACATCCCCGTCTTGATTGATGATCAGTAATATATATCAAACTTGTTCCTTTTGTGGTTTTTTTTTTTTTTTTGATCAACTAACCTAACTTTGTCTTCACTATTACTCATTTTACCGTTGTATTTAGTTTTACTCCTACAAAGCCTAAAAGTATCTCCATTGCTCACTTCATGTACATCTTCTTAATAAAAAGATGACATTTAGTAATGGTGGAATCTTTTATTAGCAATCCACCTAGGAGAGAGAGAAGAAAATAACTTCCTAAATAAGAAGATGATATTGGGAGAAGAAGAAGGGGGGAAAGAGGGGGCGGTGTGGTGCACCGCTTGGCCAAGGTGGGGCGTGCACCACACGCACGGGGAAAAGGCGTGTGGGAAGGACTTTTATGGATCTCAGCTGTCTGCTTTTTGTTAAATTCGATTTTTTTCTTTTTTTTAATTCAATTGTTTTCTACCGTTGGGGGGGGGAATTTGAA
The DNA here is from genome assembly GCA_013146195.2 of Codonopsis lanceolata. NCBI lineage: Eukaryota > Viridiplantae > Streptophyta > Magnoliopsida > Asterales > Campanulaceae > Codonopsis > Codonopsis lanceolata. The sequence continues at coordinate 49,338,446 of CM028380.1, forward strand.
ATTTTGTTAGTTTGGGGATAGCAGTGTTTGGGAAGCTTTTTAATTTTTTTATCATTATGTATTTTTTTCAATTTTAACGTTTTATGTAATTTTCTATTTATGTTATTTTACGAGTTATGTACAATCTGTGTTTTATAGATTATTTATTATTTAAATTATAAATTATATAATTTATGAGTAATTTATTATTTATAAATTAATTAATGTCTTAATTTATAAATTAATTTATATATATGAAATATTTATAAATGAAATATATTAAATAAATTTATTTGTTTGAGAAGTATAAAAATAAGATTGAAATATAAAGTTTATGAGGTGGGAGTGAGACATTGCTAAAGAGATGTATAAGAAGATTAGGAATGTAAAGATATATTTTTAAATAAAATAAAAAAGTAAAAGTATTTAGATTAATGTGGAACTCAACTAAAAAAATATATAAGAAGATGTAGCATTGGGATGCTCCAAGTAAAGAAGAAGGTAATTACGTTAGGAGTCAGAGAGCATCGCAAAACGTTGTCAGATCATCAATGATTCAATATGAACATGAATCCACGTAATTCATAATGACATTAGACATAATTCAAAAATAATTAAATTAACTTTATTGATTTAAAACACATCCCATTTCTGAAGATAGACGGGATAGTTATTTCTAAGGAGATATTTGGCCATTCCTTTAAATATTTTTAACCGTTTTACACTTTTATATATTTTCGTAATAAAGAAAAAAGTAAGTCGTTCATCCTAATGCACAAAATAAAATATTTTTATGCATTGTAATGAACAATTAATATATCGTGATAAATGAAATGTATTTTTTTTTTATGAAAAAATGTAAAGATGTAAAGCAATTGAAAACATTAAAAATGAAACGACCCGCAATATTTCCCTATTTCTATTTACTACTTCACAAATGTAAGAAGTAGTAGGTTGTTGAAGGTATATTGCCGGTATACGATTAAAGGAAGTAATTGCTCCTTATTTCTAATATTTATCTAATGTCTAATGTAAGGCTCTTTTCGGAAAAAAAAAACATATTTTAATCATTGATATTGTATATGGCTTTGTCTGGAATTACTAATAAAGGTATTTTATTTTTGTTATGTGATAAATAATAATCGTACATGTTCAACAAATAAATGTTGTATAATAAAAAGTATTTCAATATTTATAATTGTTTTTATTTATTTACGTGATTCTCTATTATTAACTTAACATTTTCTTAATCTTTGAGTTATAATTATTTTTAAAAATTATATACATCCAACTCATAATTTTTATGTTACATTACTTATTTTATTAGCATTAAAAAATCTAATTATTATATTTATATCGATATTCAATTCGTGCGTAGAGAATTACTAAGGCTCAGCTTGTTTCACAGAAAATGATTTTCGAAAAATATTTTCTTTATTTTTCGGTGTTTGGTAACCTTATGAAAATATAGTCAACGTAAAAGTTTTTTTGAATCAATGAAAAATTAAGCTTTTTTTTTTTTCAGAAAATGACTTACAGATTTATTTTCCGTAAGTCATTTTTGAAATGTTCGAACATCCTCCGTCCCTTTCACAATTACACATATTCATATACACACAATATTTCACTCAACAAATAAAATTTTTAAAAATATAAATAAAGTTCGTGCACGCTATTTATAAATTATAATTTTAATAAATACTCGATATGTCCTAAAATTAGTCTCATTTTTTGGAAATCATTAAGTGTAAATTGGGTGATTTATTTAAGGAGAAGAAAAAATCATTGACGGTTGTGGCCCTTGTGGGGAAGACAAAGAGAACAACCTCAACGTGTGAAACAATATTAGCCTCCCGAGAGTGGCCCACACTTTTAGAGTGTTTTGACATGGGGTTTTTAAGTTTGTTTATTTATTTTAAATTTTTTGTTTTGTAAGATAAAAAGAAATGACGAGAAGCCTGTGTCATTAAAGAGAGAAATCAAAACAAAAAATCAAATTTCTTAACCTTGCCAAAAAAAACTTTATTTAATGAAAATTTGTTAAGTCTCCCCGTTTGAACGGCAAACGCTCGTCTTCATCTTCTTGGGAATACCCTTAAGCCTTAAACCCCCTCTCTCTCTCTCTCTCTCTCTCTCTCTCTGTATTATATAAACACCCCATACTAATACATATATACACACACCCTCCTTATCGGAAGCTCAAGCGATTGTTGGATCTTTCTTTTACTGGCCACGATGAGAGAAAAGAGACAAGATCATGTTTTGTTAAGTTGCATGATGATACCATGTTCCGATCACCGGAGGAGACTCGGGGATTTTTCAACTGATCAGGAGGCAGTATTAACCATTCCGGCGGAATTTGCTTGATTTTCCGGTGAAGAAGATTTCATCGAAGCATGAGAAGCGTCGGCGTACATGGGAAAGCCAGGCATTTGCTCCTTCAATTCCTTTTACTTATTTATTATTTATACGTACTAATTTCAGTTTCTTTATTTTAATCGATGTCTTTTCTTTCATTTTTCTCGTTTGTAAATTCATACAAATGATTAAGATTTGTGGCTTGGTTTTCTTTTCCAGGCCTAATAGTTATTCAATCACTAATTTCTTTTCTTATTTGTTTATTTATGCACACCATATATATATGTTAAGAAAACATAAATTTAATTATTTTTCAGAGGAATACTGAATTAATTTAAGTTTCTGGATAACATCTACTCCGGCATTCTGAGCCTCTGGGTGAGGATGAACATAATTATATGGTGGATGTATAATTAGCACTAGTTCATCAATGGTAAGCCAAACAGACCACATGTTGTGTAATAGAATATTGCAATTAATTCAATGTTTGTCCAAAATATTTCGGTTGGTATGCAGGCAATTCAAATGACAATTCAAAAACAAAATGTTTGGCATGAGCAGAGTCGTTTTCATGCTTTCGAATCCTTAACCACTCTCATTATTATAATTATAATCTTCTTCATGCATCCACTATACACACACTGCACATACATATATATACGCTCTTCGTTCACGAAAAATAGTCTTTTTTATAATTGAAACTAAATTAATATCATATCACTACGTACGTAACGTGCATTCATTATTAATTTCTTAACATACTCGAGTTTTAGTTTTGCTTGTGAAAGTCGTTATTAGCCACCAATCGAACTTAATATTTATACATTTTGTTGTTAACAGATTCAAAGTACTTATGCTTATGGGTTAAAGCTTTTTTTAGAAATAATATTTTTACTAATCCATTATTAATAAAATGGTACTAGATCTTCATGCTCGTGCCTATGTCACGGTACCAATATATCTAATTTTGTCAATTAAAATGATAGTGTCTAAATAGAATATGCGATTTAAAAAATTATTACAGTTGAATGATACATTGATTCAACTAAAATTTGAGGATTTATGTTTATAAGGGGTGTTTGTTTAAAATATTAATTGCATGGTGTGACTTTGTAAAATAAAGATAAAACATAGGTTGAAGAAAAAATAATGGTGATTGCTCATTATATTAATTATAGGGGGACTTGTATAGGAAATAGAAAATAGGAAATTAAAGATAAATAACTACTCACACTTGTAAATGTGGGGCTTAATTTTAGTCGTTCGATTTTTTAAGATACTTTTATTTCAATTTCTGAATTACCCTTCTCACATTTTTTTGACTTATTTTTTTAAAAATGTACTTTTTAAGTTATATTTTTAAAATTGAATAGTGAACCGTTTATCTAAAATGAGAGAGTAGCTTACAACAGGAACATAATATAGTAATAATGAATATCATTACCACATTTAGAGTTATATTCTCACATTGGATTTTAATTTGGGTTAGATCCGACTACAAAATCTCACCATATGACAAATGTGAATGATTGTTAAGACTTAAGATCGTTTTAACGTATTATCGTTATACTCGATTAAGTTTATTTACTTTACATAGTAGGAGAGATATAAATAAATTATTAAAGTCTACTCCCACTCTATCAAAATGCTAAAATTTTCAGTAATTTTTATCCTGTCTCTAAATGAAAATAAATGTTCATAAATTTTTTTAATAAATTAAAAAAGTAAGTTTTAGATATTTTCGCATCACATCTACATTACTGTTCTTAATGTCTACCAACAACATTAAAAGCTTACATTTGGACGTGAAATTAATAATTTCACATAAAAATGGACCCTCATTTAGTAACTAGAAAAATCTGAAAGTGCACACTTTAACTATTCTAAATTTAAATTTTGAAAGATTTATAAATATATAAATGTTAAAAACTTAAAAGAGTTTACTCCTTCCGTCGAAAGTGATTGTCTCTATTTCAATTTATTTAAAAAATAGTGTATTATCTGTAATATATTTACTATATTTACCTTTCGTTGTTATAAAGGAGATGTAAAAAGGAAATAATGGTGACGCGACTGTGTAAAGGGGAGGAGAGGAGGTGAAGGAAGCCACGGCAAGGCTGAGTGAGAGTAATACGAAATAGTCAAAGCATCTATGTCCTTTGACTTTTGAGGAATAAATAATACTAATTATGGGAGTTTGAAGGAGAGAGAGAGAGAAAGAGAGATCCGGTAAGCGTGGGGAGATGCTGGGTTTGGTAAAAACATGGTATTGATTTCTGTTACAAAAATTCATGTTGTTGTTTGGGTTTGGGGTGATGAGTCGGGACTGGGGAAGGAAAAGAAAAGGAAGCACTGCTCAAAATTCAAAATTTTACGGCTATCATTGCGCCCCAGGTTCCACTCCCCCATGTTTGTTTGAATTTAGTGAGTACGCTGTTGAGTTAATCAAACCTTAATTTGTAATTTAACGAGTGTTCTAAAACTCCCCACCTAGCTTCGTCTAGGCCCCTCTCTACCGTCACGACTTTCTTAGTCACCGTCTAATCGATCAAGCCGGTGTTTATGACAAACCTCGTCGACCTTAATTTATTTTTGCAGCTTTGATTTTGTGGTATGCGGTGATCGAAGAAGGAACGGGGCGAATTGGAGAGGAAGGGGGAGTGGTGATGGTGAGATAGAGAGGGAGGTAGAAAGAAAAAAGATTTGATTTTGTGGATATTCGGTGGGATGAGAGAGTTGATAGATTAAAGGGTTAGATCTAGGAGGAAAGAGATTAGAGGATGAAAAAATGAGGAGAGTCGGTCTGCCGGAGAGAGAGAGAGAATAAAAAAGAGAATGGAAGAAAAAAAGGTTGTCGGTCTGCCAGATAGATAGAAAAAAGATGAAGAAAAAGGGGGTTGTAGTTAGGTAGAGTAATATTTTTTTTGTTTCTAATTCTAAACTTAGTTGGTTTATTGCTTGTGGGTTGTTGAGAATTGAGATTAATGGTAGGTTAGTATATTTTTATTCATTTTACAAAATATAGACAAGTGTTTGATAAAATGACAAACATAAAAAAATTAAATTTGTAGTCATTGTGTTTGATCTTTGATGTAAAGTATAAAAAAAAATGATAATTATGACTTAATTCTAGGCCCCACCTAATCCCCTAGGTGCTAGGGGCTAATGTACCACCTAGCGGTTGCCTAACGATTTTTAGAACCTTGAATTTAACCATGGGAAAAATGATCTATTTATTATTTACTCCCTCGTTTTCAAATTATCGTATCCTTTTCTTTTTTGTTCATTTTAAAATTATTGTTTTTAAAAAACTTTTCTTTTTAGAAATTTTTTTTATCATTTTATTCTTATTTTTTCTACATTTTTTTGATTATGATTGCTTATTCAAGGGTTTCAATGGAAACAACTCATTTTACTAACATTTATAATAATGTATTTTACTTTTTTCTTAATTGATGTGTCAGGTTAAAGAGGATAATAATTTAAAAACAGAAATAGTAATTTTTTTAAAAGGTTAACCGACGGGACTGCTTATTCATTCTTTTTCAAAATTAAAACTGTGTGACAAGGTGATAAATTAAGATTAACAAACTTGGTATGAGTTATTATTTGACCCCCAAAACACCCTATTTATGGAAAACCCTCCCCAAACTACTCCAACCGGACCCCTAGCTTCTACCTAATTTGGGTTGATGAATAGTATCACCCTAAATTTCGGGCAACACTATTCATCAGTGTTCTAGAACTCTTCGACTATGTGCTAGGTGTTCTAAACTTTACTGATTTATTACTTTAGAGTTATTAGGAATTGAGATTAGTGGTATGTTTGTATATTTTTGTTCATTTTATAAATATAGACTAGTGTTTGATAAAATGACAAATATTAAAAAAAAAATTGTAGTCAATGTGTTTGATCTTTGATATAAATTATCGAAGAAAATGATAATTATGTTTTAAATCTAGGCTCCGCATAGGCACCGATTACGCCCCGACTAGCCCCCTAAGTGCTAGGCTAGCTAGTATGTCGCCTAGCGGACACCTATCGATTTTTAGTGCCTTGCTATTCATCTAACAATTGGGGTTGATGGGACCCACTCTTTTTTATTATACAAAATTGATTTTTAATTACAAAAAAATATTAATTATTTATGTTATGAATTTTAAAATGTTTTAATTGTTTAGTTATGTAATAATATATTAATAATGTAATTTATTTTAAAGCATTAAACATTATAAATTCAATAAGTTATAATAAATTGATTTATTATGTAAGTTATTTTGTATTTATTATCAATAAAGAAGTAATTATACTAAGTATTTGGACAACACAATTTCATATTTTAATTTATCAATGACATACAATTTGTAAATAATAAAAAGACACTACTTATAAATAAAAATGGCATACAACTTATAAATAAAAATGACATACAACTTATAAATAAAAATGACATACAACTTGAAAATAAAAATGACATACAACTTGAAAAAAAATGACATACTACTTGAAATAAAAATGACATACAACTTGAAAATAAAAATGATATACATCTTGAAAATAAAAATGACACACAACTTGAAAATAAAATTGGCATACAACTTAAAAATAAAATTGACATACAACTTAAAAATATAAATGACATATAATTTGAAAATATAAATGGCATACAACTTAAACATATCATCGAAACTAATCTTAATAGAAAAGTGCTAAAATATTTAAAATATTAAATCGGGCAATGGCTAATTTTCCTGGAGATCATTTCTTGATTCGCTAAAATAACTGTTAATTTGATTGAAAACATTTGGATGAGCTTGAGATCCATGTCCGGCGTATTGAGTTCCTTTCCCTATATTTTTAGTTCCATGCTCGTCATATTAAGATCTATTGAATTGAGATCCTTAACCGTCATATTGAGACCATTCTCCTTATAATGATTCGAACGTGTAGCCCATTCATTCACACATTACCGGTCAGCACCCGCTTTGATTCCTTTTGTAACGACACGAGCACGAGTTCCCTGTCTCATCCCACATCCCCCATCTCACATTGGGTAGGTGTGAGAATTGTTCGATTTAAAATTTAAAAGGCACCAACATCATTGACCACACACTACTGGCTACAGGTGGTGTGTGCTATAGCTACATATAGCGGAATTGTCTTTCGAACTCGGGGCGTTACAAATAGTAATAGGGCGGGTCTCGACCGGAAATGTGAGAACAAAGTATTGTGCAGGTCAAAGTGTTACATCGCAAAAGGTGGGAGCCACCTCTTGATCACATCCTAACCATCTCTTGAATCTTGCATCTCCTAAGGTACGATTCGGCCTTGTCGAGGACGTTAAGGATTTAAGTGGAGGATATTATAATACCTCATCCTACATCGGGTAGGTGTGGGAATTGTGTTAGATTTATAAGGTAGTTTCATACTACCTTTGGAGACCAACATTATCCATGTATTTTTCGGTTGGCTTGTGGTGGAGTTGATGATTCAAGATGGTGCGTACTCAATGGGTCAATGTAGGTAATGGATCGGGTTTTTGGGCTTGGGCCTTTACACTCTTTGATTTGAAACTATTTAAATCCCTCACTTTGACTTCTTCTTTACATAATTTTAATTTGTTCACAACGAATAAATTTATGTATAATCGGATCGGTTATAGAATTCAATTCTTTGAATGGAATTCTTTTTTCTTCCCTTAATTTGAAAATATCGTCACCAACCTTCAATTATTTAACACGTTCGTCATTCTAATTAATTATTTTTGACTCAACCTCTTCAATTGAATGATGACTCACGTGGAGATGCAAATGGTTGAAAAAAAACTTTCACTTAACGTACTTACTTGAATTACAAACAACGAACACATGAATTTTGTAATAAAGTAAACTTTTCATCAATGGATGGTATAAAATCTGTTATACACAGTGTTCTAAAACTCCCCATCTACCGTCGCGATTTTTTTAACCGTTGCCTAATCGATCAAGTCGGCACCTACGTTGCCGGTCTGCCAGATAGATAAAAAAAAATGATGAAGAAGAAGGGGACTATCTCGAGACTCATAATTTAGAATGAGAAGAGATTAAGGGGGATATGTTAGACTGTGGGTTATAGGAGCAGTAAATGGAGTAATATTTTTTTTGTTTTTAGTTCTAAAATTGGTTGGTTTATTGTTTTGGGGTTGTTGAGAATTGTGATTTAAGGTAGGTTTGTATATTTTTGTTCATTTTCAAATATAGACAAGTGTTTGATAAAATAACAAACATAAAAAAATTAAATTTGTAGTCAATGTATTTGATTTTTGATGTAAGTTATCAAAAAAATGGTAATTATGCTTTAATTCTAGGCCCTGCTTAGGCCCCGATTACGCCCCGACTAATCCCCTAAGCGCTAGGCGCTAGACACTAGTGTGTCGCCTAGCAACCACCTAACGATTTTTAGAATCTTGTTATACACATGTGAATCCTTGAATATGGTATGTGTTAATCAAAGTTTTTGTCTTGCTCAAAAAAACATTGGTTTTTAAAAAAACCGCTATCTTGGATGAAATTTAAATTGTTTTCAATTTTAAATATGGTGATGGTTGAGGCAAGCACGTGCACATAATAAATGGAGTTTGTTAATGTCTAACATGTCATGCCCTATGAAGTTATGGAGAACTAATCTCCCACTTTTTCCAATTAAATTCTCATTAAAGCTTTCTCACTTTCCACATAACTGTGACCTTTAGACCATCTTCAACTCCAAGAACTTTAATTTGAGCAGATTTAGCACTATCAACTATTTTATTCCTAACTCTTTATACCAAATTTTATATTAAAAGAATATTTCTTTGTATATTCTATTTTAATTTTCTACTATATTATCTAAAATTATAATTATTAAGGTTACCTAATTAATAATTATTATATTTAATAAGTTTATTTTTATAATATTTTATTTATGTAATTATTTATATATTAAAATTAATAATTTAATATATTTTAAATTACAAACCATTTGATAAATATAAACACATACATTATGATAAAGCAAGCAATACATCTATTTAAATGTTAATAACTATTAAGAAAAAAAATTCAACAACAACACACAATTCAAAGTACTTATTACTTTAGCTTAATTCTCACTATTACTAAAGTGTGTACATAAATGATCAATTAAGGCATTCAGAAGTGTAAGGTGAGTCTCTTTATCCTTGATTTGTCTATGTCGAGTAAGAAATTCTTGAAATCGAGCGTTATCATCTCCTACTCCCTCATCATCTGGAGTCGACGCTTCATCTCATTCTTCAATTGGTGCATTTACATCACGCTCATCTTCAATTATCATTTGTTTAAGTTTGTATGTCATATTTTATTTTCAAGTTGTATGTCATTTTTATTTTCAAGTTGTATGAAATTTTTAATTTCAAGTTGTATGCCATATTTTATTTTCAAGTTGTATGTCATTTTTTTATTTTTAAGTTGTATGTCATTTTTATTTTCAAGTTGTATGTCATTTTTTATTTCAAGTTGTATATAATTTTTAATTTCAAGTTGTATGTCTTTTTTTTATTTTCATTTTACATAATAGATCAATTTATTATAATTTATTTTTCTTTTTTATGCTTTAACATAATTTATGTTATTATTGTTTATTACAAAGCTATTACTAGTTATTAATCAATTAAAATATTTTTAAATTCATAATATAAATTATGAATATTTTTTTGTATTTAAAAATCAATTTTTTGTTTTAAAAAAAAGTGGGTCCCATCAACCCCAATTTAGTGTTTGATGAATAGTGTTGGAATGGTTTGGTGCAAGTTTGGACACAATTTAATGGTTTGGAGTACCGGTTGGAGTTGCCCTTAACTAGTGGTCAATCGGCTTTGATCACCACAATAATAAACTAATCCTTCTATCTTAAAATATATGACGTTTTGGAGTTTTTTACAAGAAATATTGTAAAGACTAAACTGTCTATATCTAAACATTAATGAAGTGTCTTGATATTTTTTCTCAAAGAACTAAACACGAATTACGGAATCAATAAATATGGATAGAATTAGAAGAAGAAAAAAAAGGAAAAATTCCTTGAAAATTATAAAGTATTATTTATTTTGGAATAAAAAAACTCTAGTTTGGGAGGGACTTCATTGTCAAGAAATGAATATAACTTTTACTACTGCATAAAATGATCGTTGAGAAACCATTTTATAAAGCGAATCCAAATGTAGTACTTTACTTTATCTATTACAATCTCAGTTAAATGTTTTTCTTATATCGATGGAAGTGATTCATACATAACGGCGTCCTTCAAAATGCCTTATTGTGCGCAAATTTTTCAAAAGATTTGAACTAGCGAAGAGACAAATATTTTTCAAAGAACTAACTGCAGAAAACGTCAAAGTCAAGGGACAATAATGCTATTAAGTATTAACCCTATACTATTCTACTATCTTTTCAATAAATTTCTTCTACTTCACCTCATATGATATGTGTTATGATTCTATACCATTTACCAAACAATACTGGAGCAAACTCACCACTATTATGATTCTATACCATTTAGTGTAACAGTAGGAGGTATTTTGCTATGATGACAATTGAGTTTCCAGATTAACTCAATAATCCTTGGCCTGCAGAACAATGTTAGAAACCAAAGAAATACAGAATGGAAATATTCAAGATATCTGTTCATCAATTGTAAACAATAGAAGTAACTGAGTATCCTTGGCCGAAGCCTAACTCGAATCTGTCTAGGGCTTATAATGCCTAGGCTCAGATCCCCACTGCCTATACACAAAGTATAGCAGTCCAACCTAAGAGTTCACTACCGAAGGGACAATGTTTCCAATGATTTCACTCAACTGTGTATACCACCCAGCCTTCCAGCAAGAAATCCCACAACCCGAAACCCCCTCACAGAACTCTTAATCACAGAAATCTCAAGCTCACACACACACAAAGTGTATACCCAAAGTATCGGCTCGTAAGAGAGACGCAAAGAGAGAGAGAGAGAGAGAGATAGAGATATCGCTACTATGATGTTCCTGAGTTGTTTCTCATACTCATACTCGTACCAGAAGGCGGCAGACCAAGGGAGGTATATATAGTGCACAAAGGATCAATCAATCACCGAAGGATCCGGCCAAGGAATGAAGACACGGCTGAATGGAGCAAAGAAAAGGAAGGGGGCTGATTATTAAGGGAAATCAAAGATCTTCCCAAAATAATCCACAACAACCGAAAGTCAAACAGGGAGGGGGCAAGGAAATGGGTTTGGGTCTTGGGTTGCTGGGTTGGGTTTGAAAGTGGGCTGCCCATTTGGGCCAAGCCAACACTCACAATCTCCACCTTGGAACAAGTATCAGGACCATCGCTTTGAACTCATGGACATAAGTGGGGTGCATCACAGCCTATCCACGGAACTTGTTCCCACACAAAGTAGGAAACAAGAACACCAGAAAGCAAACACAAAGTAAGCATCAAATCTAACTCATTCTAACACAAAGTAAGAAGAAGAGAGACACCACAACAAACACCAACTAAGTCGAGGATTTTCCAAGGTGATAACAACAATCCACACGAATCATATATCATAACAAGAGAACTCACAACAAGGGTTGCTCCACCATATTTGGAGCCGGAGGAGGGGGAACAGGTTCATTTAAGCAAGGAAATTCGTTCTCATTAAAGATAATATCTCTACTAATGATTGTTTCAAAACCTGGTTCCTCTTTTAACCATAATTTATAACATTTCTCACCCTCCGCGTACCCTAAGAAGACACACCTAACCGGTCTCGGTTCAAAAGTGTTGTTCTCCTGATGAATATATGCAGCACAACCTAAAACTCTAAAATTTTGAAAAGTAACTTCTCCACCGGAAAACACAGCCTCAGGACTTCTCCCATTGGGCGGGATAGGAAACCTATTAATGACATAAGCGGCACACACAACTGCATCTCCCCAAAAACATTTGGAGAGACCTGACGTGGCAAGCATGACCCTTGCACGTCCTAGCAAAGTCTGAATCATACACACAGCAACCTCATTCTGATGAAGGCTACAAGAGATAGATTTTTGATGGTCAATCCCACACTCACGCAAAATCTCTCAAACTCATAGTTGCAAAACTCCAATCCACTATCTGTCCTAAGCTTTTTAATTTTCATATCGGTTTGATTTTCAATTAAAATCTCCCAAGTTCTAAATTTTTCAAAAACTTCAGTTTTCCCTTTCAATAAAACTATCCAGACTTTTCGTGAGAAGTCATCAACGATAGACAGAAAGAACCTATTCCCACCATGAGTGAGTAACAAAGGACCCGACAGATCCACATGGATCAACTCAAGGGAATTTTTTATAGAGTATTTTTCTAGGGAGGGAGGTGGAAAACTAACCCTGTGATGTCCAAGGTTTTTATCCATCAAATTTGTTATATCACTCTTAACAACATTTGCATGATTCTCAATAAAAGACACATGAGCAGCATCACACACATACAGATTTTTCCGTTTTCCAGCTTTAAAAATTGCCAAGTTATCTTTTAGAATTTTCATCTCACCCCTTCCCCATCTACCCTCTAACCCATCATCTTCCAATGATGCACACGAGATCAGATTATTACGCAAATCAGGCACGTGTCTAACATTTTCCAAAGTCAAAATATAACCAGAATCAAATTTTAAGCACACATTGTCAATTCCAGCAATTTGACAATTCTTACCATTAGCCAAGGGAACAGTGCTAGTTTCCACTTCTTTGTATGAAGAAAAAAGAAATTTTAAAGGTGTCATGTGAAACGCACACGCAGAATCTATAACCCACTCATTCATATATGCAGAAATAGAGTACACATAATTCACTTCGGTTTCACAAGACTCCATTACCATAAAAACATCACCACCATCTTCACACAAGGCCAAATTACAATCCTTTTGATGATCATGATTCTGATTTTGACTTTTCTTTTTAGGGTTTGTGCAATCCTTCTTAAAATGTCCAGATTCACCGCAGTTGTAGCAACTTCTTTTCTTAGATCCATTCTTAGGCCTACTTTGACTTCTACCCTTGTTGTTTCCATAATTCTGATTTTGACCTTGATTTTGTTCTTCACCATTTTGACCATTGTTCCTATCAAATTGTCTTCCTCTTACCATATGAACCTCACCGGCTTGAGATTTACCCCTATTTACTTTTAAGTCTAATTCTTTGCTTTTTAACCCAACAATCACCTTATCAAGTGTGATATTATCCCTACCATATTTAATAGCAGATTTCACGTCAGCATAAGAATCAGGAATACCATTTAAAAGTACAATAGCAGAGTAATCATCAATGTTCTTATCCCCGGTTTGCTTAATGTCTTGAACTAACTTAGTGAAAACATCGATATTATCCTCCATGTCTTTATCAAGGTCTAGTTTGAATCGAAAAAACTGTTCCAAGAGATATAATTTGCTAGGTAACGATTTTTCATAATAAAGTTTTTCTAGCCTATCCCAAAGTTCTTTAGCAAATCCAAGTTTACCAACCTTCCTTATCACTGAGTCATTCAAGTTCAAAAGTATGGAATAATTAGCCGACTCGTCCATTTCAGTCCTATCGTCCGATTTTTCAATTTCAGAAAATTTTAAAGATATAGCTTTAAAGACTTTTTCTTTTATCAAAATACCCTTCATTTTCTATTGCCAAATAGAAAAATCCATTTTCCCATCAAAGGGTACCAAATTATAGGACGATGACGAGTTTGCCATTTTGGAAAACCAACATAGAACAATAAAAAAAATATCACCAAAATCACACAAAGTAATTTTTATATTTTATTTTTATTTTAAAAAAACACAATTTTCCAAGACAAGAAAAAATCACCCAAAAAGTTTCTGGAAAAACTTTTTAAATCAGAATATTACTAATCAAACAACAAAACACAACGGAAGCAATACGAACGTAATCAATCCAAACAACTAAAACTTAAACACAAGTTTCACCAACTAGAAAATTAAGTAAAAGTTTAAGTTTGAAAACGATACCCAGAAATCACCGATGTGATTTCTACCTTTGGATTGTGAAAGAACACAATAGGTAGGATTCTCAAGAGAAACCAATGCAGTTTCCAATGTAGCTGCTAATGTAGCTACAATGGAAATCACAATGGTCAAAGATAAACAAAACAGCGGAAGACTAAAAATCAGACAATAGACAGAATGCAAACAATTACCAAAACAATCTACAAGACTATGCTTGTAGACGTAGCCTCAAAGCTACAAAGATTTCATTAAAAAGATTAAGCGTTTTACAAAAACTATTGTGAAATCACTCACAAAAACACTCTCACAAGACAACACGTCTTGGAAAGCAAAAACCCCACAGAAAACAAGGTATACTAAACGTGGGAAGAAATAAACAACTTCCTAAAACTGATACAGGAAGATAAAAACAGAATTCCAGAACTTCAATGTTATTGCCGATGTTATAACATCAGAAGCTACAATCAATCCGCTGCACGTCTGGACTGAAAAACTGCTACTAAACTTTTATGATTTTGCTTACAGCTTTATGGCTTTGTTTCTCTCTCTCCAGCTCTACACAATACCTGTGTCCCAACTCCTCTATATATAACAATGCGAAGACCTACACACAAGAAACAATCCATCTTCTACAAGGAAAAGGATTGGTAAAAAGGAAATACTAACAACTTACCAAATCAGTGGAATTTATTACCAAATATCAAAGGAGACAAGATCCACGGTTTGACAAGGATTTATAATAAGATTTTGTTTCCTAAAATAATGCTACGAAATCTAATCAAAAGATGCAAAGTCCTAAAATACCACAAACTTGTCAAATATGAATTTTGATCATGAAAGGGGAAACAAGTAAAAATAGGCATGACCTATTTTACCCTAACAATCACCCCCTTTATTGAGCATTTCTGGTCAAATACAATGACAAGTGTTCCATAAAGAACTTATACTACAATCTGCATATATTAGAGAGAAATATCCAAAAAACTCACCCCTGAACACATGCAGAAATAATGGAAGCCAAGTTGTATGAACCATAACCAACCAACCACAAAACAGTTAAGAAGAGTTACAGATCCACAACAAACAGAAAACAGTTTAAGGAAGTTATTACAGACCACTCATCAGACCAATCATGAAATATTGTTTAAGAAATACAACCAACCACAACCTCAAATTTTCAACCACTCAATTTTCAATTCAACCACAAGAACAACAATCTTCAGCATTGTTCTTCAACAGTTTCTTTCCCAAAGAATGATTCAGAACGACATGTTCAGAGCAAGCTGGAACACTTGGAACAGCACAAGTATCATATGCAGAAAAAACAGCTACAGCAATAGCACTTGTATTAGCAACCACATAAGCAACTAGAACACTTGGAACATCACCCCCTATTTGGCCAGAATGTAGGGCCAACCAAGAAGTATATTGTGCAGCCAAGGACTGAAGGAGGGATGTTTTAGATGCCAGAATAGCCAGTTGAGAATTTACCATACTCAACTGAGCAGAAATGAAGGCAATGGATATGGGAGCAGGGGGATGGTCTGAGAAACAAAGAGAGGAGGTAGCTGATGTTGCTACATTGCTAGTAACATTGACAGAAGGATGGACAGATGGTTGTGATTGAGATGGACCAGGGACAGAAACAGAAGGAACTAAAGAAACAGGAACATAGGGATAAGATAGGGGTAGATTAACAACCCTATCTCCTCTCAGTAGTTTTGCAGAAATATGGAGAGGATCAAGAATAGGAGTTAGCCTAGTTCCTGCAACTGGAGAATAACCTTGAGACACTAAAATTTTGTATATTAGAGAGGGAAAAATCAGGGACCTTTTGTCACCCTCAGATTCAGCTAGAGAGGTGCTTTTCTTAAATGCAAAATTAATCTCCAAAATCAAAAGGCTTGTTTGTTCCTATCTGATATAAAACTCTAGCATGCTCTTCAGTTAAGGTATTTGTGTTGGTGGTGTGTGCCCAGTTAGCACAACAAATTTTGTGCATGAGTGCATAAAGGGAGGATAATTGAGACGTGCTAATAGAAGAGCCCTTTCCAGGCCACTTATGCAAGGTTCCTCCAGTTAATTCAAGGGCACACAGATTAAGATCAGAAGTCATAGAAAAGGGACCAATCTCAGGTGTTTTGAACAAATTATTGATGAGGGAAGAAGAGAACATATACCATTTACCACGCACAAAAACCTTCTCAAACCTAGGATCAGAAACTGAGGAAATTCGTTTTTCTAAATTTGCATAGAATTCATAAATAAGGTCTCTGAAATATGGTGAGGCAGAAGAGAGTGTTTCTAAAAGTCCTCTATCAGTGAAGAATTGCGACAAATTTTGTTCAGATAAGTCAGCAGAAGGGATAACCTGTGGGTCCTAACGGGCACAATAATAAGATAGAAGGAGGGGTTGAATGGCTTATTATACACTTCAAAAATTTTAAGTAAGTTATTTGAAAAGTTCTTACAATCTATTGAAAAGATTGAAGTAGCGGAAGTCTTTCAAGAAAACTGTTTCAAGTCTGCCGATAAGGACTACCGGTAGACCTTAACTGGTTACTTAAGTTTTGCCGTTAAGGATAAAGATAAACAAAGTAATAAACAGTTCAATAGGTAGACAAACAGTAAAGGAATTAACACAAGTATTTTGGGATGGTTCACACTATAAAGAGTGCTACGTCCACCACCAAGGCAGTCAACCTTGGATTTAAATAGTGCACTATGTTTTCCACTAGATCTATTACAAAGAATATTCCCAATGGATCGTGTACAAAATATTGACTTGTGTTTGGGGTTAAGGAATTAAATATCTGTGTAAACAGGATATTTAATTCGTGCAGAAGAATAGCTTTCGAATGAAAACAACAAGAAGTACAAAAATAAATGTTGATGCACAGCTTCTTGTTGTTCACGAGGACTTCTTGATCTGTTTAGGATCTCTTGAATGCACTGAGTATTAAGACTAAAAGTTGTTGTAGATTTTCAGAGCAATTCGTCAAGTATTTTTCTTCAGTCTTTAATGGCAACATTTATAGCAGGAGCATTCTGGAGATCCGTTGGAGAAGACGAAGACTTAACAGCTCTATTAGGTTGAATACATTAAATGCATGGAGCTGTCGATCAAGAATTTCGTCTTCACAGATATCGAGCAGAAAATGAGTACATAGATCTTTTGTAGAGTCTGGAAGTTGGGCAATCTGGATGTCAGATCTGTGAGAGTTGTTACAGACAGTAGGTGACAGTCTGCTTTCCTGCTTTTACTGTTCAGTCTGCGAAAGTCTTCCTGCTTTTCGGAAAGCTGCTTTCGGCGGGTCTGAGATGTCAGGGAATGTCTCAATTTAAATTCAAGCTTGATAAGGATAAACTTAAATTGATCCAACAAAAATTGCTTGACTGGACACGTCATGATTGACCATGTGTAGACAAGGTCTGCCTTTGTATGTTAAAGCAGGTCTTCCGGTGAAGCTTTGAGGAGGTCTTCCGCTAAACCTGTTGAAGTCCTATAAAAGCTATACTTGGCAAAGTTCTATACACAGTTGCCACGCTAATCGATACGCAGCCCAATTAGCCACTGATGTATAAAACTAGTGTAATGTTTGAGCAGATATAAATCTAATTACAATCAGTATCAACATAACCCTTTCATCCACGATTTTCCTAGATGTATTATATCTGACAGAAGCAGCTTTTGAAAGAAATTTGCAACAGAAGCAGAAGCCTTTGAAACTCTGGATGTAGCTGCATTGGTAGCTACATTGATTGATGATGTATGGCTTCTGGTGAAACGAACTGGAACTTCATCACTTTCTTCGCTAGCAACTAGAGTTGCTTCTTTACTGTCAAAATTTTTATCTGAACTATCATCAAATTCAGATGAACTGGATTGTTGGGCCAAGTCTTCGGCGGGTGGTTGTGAAGACTGAGGAGACTTTGGAGCAGGCACAGACTTCATTTGAACAAGATAATCTGCCAACGTGCGTTCTTCATCAGAGAAATTAATATCTACATTAGACGCTGAAGGAGAACCAGGCTCATTTTCAGAGGATTCCTTGGCTTGTGTGGAAGAACCGTTTGAAATATGACTCGAGGCGAAGGGATTGGATAATCTTCATCTGCCCCTTCTTCTTCGACTAAAACAAAAATTGGGGAAGCAGGTTTTGAAACCGTTTCTTGAGCAACTGGGATTGACCCTGTTTCAGGTACAAAGTCTTCATCGTCTGAGTCACTGTCGACGGCCACAGGTTCTACAAAGGCTCCAGGAACTACTTTGTGCTTCTTTGTAGAAATAACCTCATCCATGCTTGGATTTCGAAATTGGAACGAATTCCTCTAAGCCTCTTCGATCTCCTAGAACTAGGGTTCCCAATTTGGGGTAACCCAGACAAGTCGACGGGATTGTCTACATCAATAGCATTCTCTTTTTCTCCAGGAAGAATGACGGTTAGGGGTTCAGGTAGAGGCTGAGCAATGACCAAGACTGTTTGGGGATTTTCAGGTAAGGAAACTGGGGACGATGTAGCTTCATTGGAAGCTACATCAGCTGAGGGGTGTTGATCAGGGTTCTTGGAAACAGATGATGATGTGGAATCCATAGAATAGTTGAAGAGATAATCAGGAAGAGAAGATGAATGAAAAAGGATTTCGATGATGGTAATCTTCAAGGCACACTTTTTCGGATGTGAAGAATGAGCAAGCTTCTGAGTGAGGTAAGTTTCTCTTTCCTAAAAATTAACACTAATAGCACCACTAATGGTAATTAGCCGTTAGTCTTTTAATGACACGGGAATATACCAAGGGCCAAAAGTAAAGCCTCAAAGCTCTACCTTATAAGGTAGAGCTTATTTCATCTTGTTCCCAATGTGGGATTCCCACACTTCATTTTACATGACTTAGCTTTATTCAAGTTATTGGAAACCAAGTTTCCAACAATTATTAAGGGAAATCAAAGATCTTCCCAAAATAATCCACAACAGCCGAAAGTCAAACGGGGAGGGGGCAAGGAAGTGGGTTTGGGTCTTGGGTTGCTGGGTTGGGTTTGAAAGTGGGCTGCCCATTTGGGCCAAGCCAACACTCACAATATGCTTTTTACATGAAAGATTTTTCAATTATTAAGAAAAAGCTACACCTTAACAAATAAATTTAAAATGTGATCTCCCTTTTTTTGTGTGAATAAACTTAAAAAATAATCAATGTTTTAACCAAATGTATATAAGCATCATGGGTTCATTCAATTACGTGAAACATTCTCTTAATTTTAACAAACTCCAAACGATATAATACTTGATGAAGCAGCAAACACATAAAAATCAGTAGAGTAAGTCTCTTATAAAACCGTTTTGTACATCCTAATCTGTAAAACGAAGCATCACTCTCTCACAACTCATTCTATCAACGCAGGTAGGTCGGATCAAAGTCCAGTGGCGGATCTATGCCTTAGACTTGGGGGGCAAGTGCCCCGCTGAAGTTTTTTTTAATTTATACACTACAAAACGGTATTGCTTTAATTTTAATTTTATTTTTAAGTAATAATTAACATTAGTGATACCGCTGAGATTTATTTTTGAATCCGTCGTCTGGATCAAACGATCTATCTATCTTCTAAAAAATACCCACAAAAAATACACATAAGAATATCTTTTTAAGTTTTTGCCAAACCAATGTAACTGGAATAATTGCCCCACTTGACGGCTGAGCTCTATCACTAGCCACCACTCAGGTTTCGTGCTTGGTTTGTTAAATCTTCAAACATAAAATGCTTTACCAAATAAAATATATGAAACCTAATTTTATTTATGTTAAAAGATAATATTATTAATAATAAAAGATAATATTAATAATAATAAAATCAATGATAATAATAAGTAAAAATATTAATATAAATAAAATGAATATTATTATTAATATAATAAAATCAATACTAAAATTAATAAGTAATAATACTAATAAAATTAATATTAATGTTAATACAATAATAATAATAAAGGCAATAATAATGATAATAATAATAGTAATAATAAATAATAGTGATAAAATTTGTATCAATATTAATAAATTAATAAAAAGTGATAACAAAAATAAATAAAATAAATAATAATGATAATAATACGATTAAAAGTAATATTGATATTAATAATAATAGTATTAATATTAATATTGATGTTAATGTTAATAATAATAATAATAATAATAATAATAATAATAATAATAATAATAATAATAATAATAATAATAATAATAATAATGTAAATCACATTTTGTGATGATGCTATTTTAGTCTTTATATTTGATTTCAGCAATATTTCAATTTATTAATCAAGCACACACACTAACTTATAAAAGCTAATAAGCATTTTTTAAAAGCTAAATCAAACATTACCAGTTATTAGTCATCAGTCATAAGTAATAAGTCATCAGTACATTAATAAGCTAAATCAAACAGGCCCATAGTGTTTACAAGATGATTTATTTGAGAAGATAAGAATTGAAAAAAAAAAACTAAGTTATAAAAGAAAATTAATATTCTTACTCAGCTTTAAGCCAATACCGAGCAACTAATTAAGGTTAGTATTTAATGAGCAATTATGTCATGATTATGGAGTAATAATAACATTAATAAATAGGCAAAACACACCTTCGGGCCACTGTACTTTCTAAAAAATTGCAATTAGGCCACTGAGACTTTAAAATTTTCGGGATGGCCACTGTACCAAACTTATCTTGCATAGTAACCCATTTTTTGACGGACGTTACCTTTTGACGTTATCTTCGCGTGAAATACCCTTTTTACCCCTTAATGTCGTTGTTGAAGGAATTGCCGGTTAACTTCATCTTCTTCCAACAGGTTTATAATACGACTTTCTTCATCTTCTTCCAACGAGCTCCTTCATAGCGAAAACCTGGTTAACCTCCTTTTGCGACTTTCTTCGTCTTTCTTAACAATGTCAGTGACGGGGTACGAGATCTCCAGGCTTGAAGGGTCGTCTTCATCAGCACAGTCCGACTTGGTAGCTGCATATCGACAGAAAACTTGTGGGTGTAATCGTAGGGTTGCCCTATTCACATCTGGGACTGAGAAGAACCCATGACGACGCTTCATACGATGCCCGAGATATATGGTAAGTGAGTTTGTTTTACACGAAAACCCGAATTTTTAAAATTCACAAAACCCCTAAATTTTGATTTCAAAACCCTATTTTTTGAATTGGTAAACAACCCTAATGTTTATTTATGTATTTGAATTTGATTTCGATTACGATTACAAATTGTGATTTATTCGTTTCTGTCTCTCTCAATTTTGGTTTGTCTGTTTCTTCTTGTAATAGGAGAAAGACCAAAGCTGTGGATTTTATGCATGGGTTGATGACAAATTCACAAAAAGGTCGGTGGAAGTGATAAACGATTTGAAGAATGTTATCAAGGATTTGAGAGAGAGATTCTGACTTGAATGAAGAAAATTTGTTGGAAGAATTTGGGAGACTTCAAAAAAATTGTGCTAAGAAAAGGGATAAGATTAGGAGGTTGAAAGGGTGTATTGTACAATATGGTAGAAGAGAAAATGTATATGTTTTTTTAATAGCCATGTTGATGATTGTCAATGGTGTCTTATTGACATCATACTTCAAAGTCAATGTAAATGGCAAAATGTTATTGCCTTAAGATTGTGAACAATATGCAACTATCAATGAGATCATTATGTTTGTCTTAATGCTGCTGTTTGTTGACCAAAGTTGTATAGAACACAAACCCTTCCAAAACAAAACATAAATATACCAATTGCAGACACCAACAAACACAAGAACACAAATTGTATCAAATTGACACCAAAGAGAACAAAAACAAACACCAACCCTACCAAAACAAAACAAAAACAGAGGCTGTTGTTCCCTACCAAAACAAAACAACAACATAACACAAACCCTTCCAAAACAGAACAGAAATGCAACACTAACCCTACCAAAACAGAACATAAATGACAACACCAACCCTACCAAACAGAACAAAAACAGAACACCAACCCTACCAAACAGAACAAAAACAGAACACCAACCCTACCAAAATATAACAGAAACTGAACACAAACCTAAGTCATTAGATAAATACTGCCAAAATAGTTGGTTGATACAATATATCAGAGTTTCTTTATCAAGCCACCTGTAACCAGGGTTTCTTTACAAAATACCAAGCCACCTGTAACAAGAGTTTCTTTACAAAATACCAAACCATAGTTTCTTTACAAAGTACCAAGTCATAATAACTAAGTCATAACCTAAAAACTACAAACATATCAACCCAGTGCTTTCTTAGATTTGCTAACTCCTTTGTTTCTTGTTTTCTTGTACACCTTTGGAGGCTTTGGTTCAACTGGAGCTGGTGCCTTCCTTTTTACCCTTTTAGGAACAACATTAACTTCCCCTATTTCCTTAGCCTCCTTAGCCTGCTTTGCAAGATCTAAAATTATGTCATGTTGCTTTGCAAAAGCTACAAGTCATTGACTTCCTTTCTACTTTGGATCTTTTGCTTTTTCCTCATTAGGATCTTTAACCCTACATTTCTTAGGTTTCCCAGGCATCTTTAATTTTGTTTGGTGGTGGTAGGAGAGGTTACTGTTTTGATGGTGGCCATTGATTCTCACCAGTGATTGGATTTAGCAAATTTGAGTAGGTACTAACACTTGTCTCTTTCTTGTACGAGTTGGAGACATAGTCTCTCGATCTCCTCCAATCTTGTAAATGGCGACCATGGCATGAGTGTGGAATACCACTTAAGTCCCATTCTCTACAATGACAAGTCCTAGTCAGTAATGTTAACACCAAAGGCATCCTTCACATACTTCACTTCAAATTGATCACCACAAACCACAAATTCAGCTTTAACATCTTCCTTGTTTTTCTCCATCTTCTTCCTTATCCTTGGGCAAATATTATGTGAGTACTTTGATATCCAATTTTTTCTTTCTCGAATCCTCACCATCATTGCCAATCGATCTCCTTGCATATAGATCAATGGTCTAGTCCTGCGCCTAAAATGCTCCATTGAATGCTTCGCAATATTGTTCTCCACATTATCCACTTTTGCTATGGTCAAACCAAGCCTTTGACCAATGGATATGGATCTCTTCCACAAGATCCCAAACCGCTT
>CM028380.1:49362042-49496052 GCA_013146195.2 Codonopsis lanceolata
AAGTTTGTTTTACACGAAAACCCGAATTTTTAAAATTCACAAAACCCCTAAATTTTGATTTCAAAACCCTATTTTTTGAATTGGTAAACAACCCTAATGTTTATTTATGTATTTGAATTTGATTTCGATTACGATTACAAATTGTGATTTATTCGTTTCTGTCTCTCTCAATTTTGGTTTGTCTGTTTCTTCTTGTAATAGGAGAAAGACCAAAGCTGTGGATTTTATGCATGGGTTGATGACAAATTCACAAAAAGGTCGGTGGAAGTGATAAACGATTTGAAGAATGTTATCAAGGATTTGAGAGAGAGAGATTCTGACTTGAATGAAGAAAATTTGTTGGAAGAATTTGGGAGACTTCAAAAAAATTGTGCTAAGAAAAGGGATAAGATTAGGAGGTTGAAAGGGTGTATTGTACAATATGGTAGAAGAGAAAATGTATATGTTTTTTTAATAGCCATGTTGATGATTGTCAATGGTGTCTTATTGACATCATACTTCAAAGTCAATGTAAATGGCAAAATGTTATTGCCTTAAGATTGTGAACAATATGCAACTATCAATGAGATCATTATGTTTGTCTTAATGCTGCTGTTTGTTGACCAAAGTTGTATAGAACACAAACCCTTCCAAAACAAAACATAAATATACCAATTGCAGACACCAACAAACACAAGAACACAAATTGTATCAAATTGACACCAAAGAGAACAAAAACAAACACCAACCCTACCAAAACAAAAACAAAATGCAGGTTGTTGTTCCCTACCAAAACAAAACAACAACATAACACAAACCCTTCCAAAACAGAACGTAAATGCAACACCAACCCTACCAAACGTAACATAAATGACAACACCAACCCTACCAAACGTAACAAAACGTAACACCAACCCTACCAAACAGAACAAACAACACACCAACCCTACCAAAATATAACAAACTCGAACACAAACCTAAGTCATTAGATAAATACGCAAAATAGTTGGTTGATACAATATATCGAAGTTTCTTTACAAAGCCACCAGAACTGGTTTCTTTACAAAATACCAAGCCACCTCAGAACAAGGGTTTCTTTACAAAATACCAAACCATAGTTTCTTTACAAAGTACCAAGTCATAATAACTAAGTCATAACCTAAAAACTACAAACATATCAACCTAGTTCTTAGATTTGTCGACTCTTTGTTTCTTGTTTTCTTGTACACCTTGGAGGCTTTGGTTCAACTGAGCCGGTGCCTTCCTTTTTACCCTTTTAGGAACAACATTAACTTCCCTCTTTCCTTAGCCTCCTTAGCCTGCTTGCAAGATCTAAAATTATGCCACGTTGCTTTGCAAAAGCTACAAGTCATTGACTCCCTTTTCTACTAAGGTCGTTGATCTTTCTCGCTTTTTTTCCTCATTAGATCTTTAACCCTACATTTCTTAGGTCTCCTGCATCTTTTGTTTGGTGGTGGTAGGAGAGGTCGTTGTTTTGATGGTGGCCATTGATTCTCACCGTGATGGATTTAGCAAATTTGAGTAGGTACTAACACATGTCTCTTTCTTGTACCAGCTTGGAGACATAGTCTCCTCGATCTCCTCCAATCTTGTAAATGGCAGCCATGGCATGAGTGCGTGGAATACCACTTAAGTCCCATTCTCTACAATGACAAGTCCTAGTCAGTAATGTTAACACCAAAGGCATCCTTCACATACTTCACTTCAAATTGATCACCACCATTGTAAACCCACATCCACGCTTTAACATCTTCCTTGTTTTTCTCCATCTTCTTCCTTATCCTTGCAAATATTATGTGAGTACTTTGATATCCATTTTTCTCTTCGAATCCTCACCATCATTGCCAATCTGATCTCCTCAAGCATATAGATCAATGGTCTAGTCCTGCAGCCTAAAATGCTCCCATTGAATGCTTCGCAATATTGTTCTCCACATTATCCACTTTTGAATGTGTGTCAAACCAAGCCTTTGACCAATGGATAGGATCTTTCACAAGATCCTCAACTGCTTTGTCTAAATTCTTCAAGATCTCAAACTCGCTTGAATTTTTCCTTGTGCAGCCATTGCAATACTCCGTAAACATCTTCTATACTCCCTCCCTGTATTTTTCCTCCGCTTGTCGTAGATATGCCTAGCACACATTCTCGGCTCAACATTAGGCAATAAGCTAGCAATAGCCGGTAACAAACCCTACAAAGCATACAATATGCAAGCGCTAATAAATGTCATCAAAAGGAAATTAACTAAAACAATAGAAATACCAAATATATTACCTTGTTGATCAAGAATGATTGTCCATTCAAATCCATCTCTCATATCAAGGTCATCTATCAAATGCTTAAGAAACCATGTCCAGCTTTTCCTTGTTTTCCACCGCACTACGACCCCAAGCAACAGTGGTACATCCGATTATTTGCATCCTTGGCAACCGCAGACAACGCCTCCCCTTCAGATTCCTTTCAAAAATGCTCCATCAATCCCCAACATTGGTCTACAATTCTCCATAAAAGTTGTCTTCACTTGATCAAAACACACATACACATTCTCCTAAAAAGGACCCTTGTCTCTGATGTATTTGCTATGCTCTAACTCATCTTTATAACTACCTGATTCATAATTCCCCAAAGTCATCTGTATTGCAATGCTTTTTTCTTGCCCTACTAACCATGCGCCAATCAATTCTACCTCAAAGTCCTTCAACACATCACTTTCATATCTTTTAACTTGTAACTGTGGTTTCTTCTAAAGGTGTCAAAATAGTGATTTGCCAAAAAGAAGAACTCGATGCCTATTCTTAAATGCCATCCCACATTTATGTTCAGATTAAAAGAAGTAATTTGCCAAACTTTTTTGATTGAATCCGCCCAAATTCTCCAAGGACATACAACCGAAGTTCATGCAAACACCGCACATCCTAAACTTCTCATTTCGATCCATTTAATGTCATATCTATTGTCCAAACCATACTTGATGACTGCTTGCTTAAATACTTCCTTTGTTTCAAATTGAAGCCCAATTTTTAAATGCACATGTTTCATATCCGTGAGAACATTGAAAATATGATATTTGACACCATTCTTCCTTCTCAGAATGGTGTCAACTTCTCCATGAAATATTTTGTCATCCTCCTCATCACAAGAATCACTATGATGTATCTTCATCATTGAATCCTCGCCAGATCAATCTCATTAGTATAGGTCGTAGTGGTCGATGTATGCGGTGGTCGATGTATGGCAGATCGATGTAGGGCGGTCGAGGCGGGCAGATCAATCTCTCTGTCCTTCTTTCTTTTCCTAACATTCAACTTAGCAACCCTGACTTGCACAAGTTCTTCATCACTATCTATCAAATCATCTTCACTTAAACATGGTTCCATATGACATCCTTCATCTTCAACCTCATATGGATATACAGATGCAATATCCACTTGTGTCATGTCAGGGTCATGTTGACTAGGCTCATGTTCAGGTTCAGGAAAGAAAGGCTCTTGTTCAGGTTCATGTTTAGGTTCAGGTTCAGGTTCAGGTTCTGGTTCTGGTTCTGGTTCTGGTTTAGAAAAGAAAGGCTCATGTTCAGGTTCATGTTGACTAGGTTGAGTAAATTCTGGTTGAGTACATTCAAGGATATCTGGCTCAAGTTGCCTATTTTCAAACTCAGGTTGCCTATTTTCTTCCTCGTGTTCCCTATTTTTAGGTGCACTAAATTCATCTTCAAGCCAACTCATATCGTCATGATCATCGTCATCTACAATCACGTTCCTCAACATTGTCATCTACACCCACAGGTTCCTTAATATTGCCATCTACAAACACAGGTTCTTCAATACCATGCTCAACATACATATAGATAAACCCCACACACTTACTTTCTTCCACCATTCTTAAAACTCCCGCATTAGTATCTATTTTTGACAGTCCACTATCAATACTTTTAGAAGGCAACCTATACCATAATTGCTTAACACTTCCATACTTCAAATAAAATTTAACGTAATTTTCTACTTTAAAATAATTTAGAGTATCAAGATCAACTTCTGGGATAAATTCTAGAGTCCCCCCCCACATACTTCAGTTTGTTATCAACCCTACGAAATGTCCCCCCATGTAGCAAAAATATTCCAATTTCCTTATAGTTGCCCATTCTGCATAAATATAAACAATGGCATACCATCAAAACAATGGACCACATAAAGTAGGCAAAACCAATAACACTTTAAAACCATGTTGCAGATGCATGCCTACTACAATATTAAATAACAACACAATATTTTAAAGCCTGTTGTGGTCCCAAATGTATGATATTTTAAAGAAACCACAAATTATGACTCAGTTTACCACGTACATTGAAACCCCAACAAGAATATAAAATTGACACCTAAATAATAGTGATACAAAATTCATACTTTACCATTTAACAACCAAACAACAGACATTGGACCAACGAAACTACTAAATACAAAAACCCTAACACAGAAGCTATGAACATAGAAAGACAACAACTCGTATTTACCTCGTAGCTTCGATTCAATGCTATAAATAGAAATGAAATCCAGAATCCTTCGCTGCTGCTTAATGCTTACTTGTTGATTCATGATACAGGAACGAAGATGGTTGTGATTCCCAATTTCGACCAAATCGCTCAAATCGCAAACCCTAACATTTGGGGATTTTTTTCCTCAATTGATCGATAGTTAACTCCCGTTCCCTCCAACTATATATACAAGGGCATTATTGTCCATTTTAAGGGGTAAAAAGGGTATTTCACATGAAGATAACATCAACAAAATCGTCACAAAAATGGGTTACTATGCAAGATAAGTCCGCATGTGGCCATCCCGAAAATTTTGAAGTCTCAGTGGCCTAATTGCAAGTTTTTAGAAAGTACAATGGCCCAAAGGTGTGTTTTGCCTAATAAATATAGTGGATAAGTAAAATTTATCTATAAAAAAATTATTGGTGACATTAAGAGCATGAACAATAAAGCTCCCCACTTGGGGAGCTTAAGCTCCATTTTTTTTTTCTATTTTATTACAAAAATGTCATTAAGCTCCCCAATAAAAATACTCTTCCAACAATGCACAAACTCCAACACTTTTACATACATCATCATTTTTATCTCCAATAATTTAATATTTTTACAGAAAAATAGCTAGAAATTTAAAAATTCATAGAAATTTTTTTTTGATATCCAAATGAAACAAACCAAGTCTCTATTTGTAGGTAAAAATGTTTACTTTAATACAGGAAAAAAATATTTAAAAAAATATATTTTTTATAGCTGAAAATTGACGAAAAAAGGAAATTGAGGAAAAGAAAATGATGATGACAAGTGGAAAGGAGGAAGAGGCAGGAAGGGCGCAGGAGGGGCACAGGTGTTATCGGAAGCCTACTCCCAAAACTACTGTGTTTTGATGCTTTAAAAAAAAAACTATGTTGTTTTTGGGCTTTTTTTTTGTTGTTGTTAAGCTCGGGAGCTTCTTTTGCTCCCAAACCTACTTTATGCTTGTCAAGCATTTTTGAGGAACCATTGTTGTTTGATAGAATCTCAAATAATCCAGTTAAGTACCCCAAAGAATCCTTCTTTGTTAATGGTCTAAGCAGTTTCCTAAAATTGAGTACTTAATCACTTGACAGACCATCATTGGTTGCATATTTTATGGGTCCTATCACTCTGGCTAATGAAAGTGTGTCAAATCATTGAATACTCAATCTCTGCCCAAGCATTACCTTTCCTAAATTCCCTACATTCACGAGATGATATATAGTTGCAATATTCCATTTTTATTCTCGGTCACCATAAAAGGAATCTTTGGAATAATTTACCTTTCTCACCAGATTTGAACCATGGATAGGATCAAATATCCGATTCAAATCCCATCAATTAACTGGCTAATTAAGGATCAATTAAAAAGTGTCGGATTAAATGACCCCTAACCACATGTTGGGTACCAGACTCTTAACTCCCCATCAGCAATACTGTACTTATATGACGAAGGAGTTAATTTATCGAACCCACCAGTCTCCATTTTATCATTCAAACTTTTGAGAAGGACAAAATTAAACCATATCTTATTCAGCCATGGCAAAATTGCAGGAAACATTAGCATGGAAGGTTTCAAATCTTTACCCTTTGTCTTTAGAACATCCAAATATATATTTTATCCCCATGTCCTCAATAATTATTGGTTATTGTTTCTAATGCAATCTTAGTTTCATCCATATGTATCTATGCTAAATCTTGTTGCCTCTACGGGTTTATGTAATTTTCTTGGGAAAAAAAGAAGCTTTGCTCTTACCCTTGTTATAATTTCATTTTTAGATGACAAGCATGGAGTCAACCGACCCACCATTAGAGGAGAAATATAAGACCTGTTAGAACGTGACAGCACGGATTCTCGATATGAGACGATGTTACTGCCAATGTTGCAGTGATTGTTGTAACAATGACAGTGACAATGTGAACTGAAAGTGTATTACAGAAAATAGCAGCGGAAGTTTTGTTTTCAGATTTAAAAACAAACAGACTTACGAAGACAGAAAATCACACAAAAACAATCTACAAGTATCAAACTTGTAGATCAAGCCTCAAGGCAACAAACTATATTAAAAACAACACTGTTTTTGAACCTTAACAGTTAACACAAAATTCTCACAAGATATAGAATCTTGGAGAATCACAAAACCCACATAAACTACTAGAACAAACGTGGGAAGAAAGACTAAGAACATCTACCAAAACAACAAAACAAGCTGAAGCACAAAAACAGAACTTCAGGAAACACAAGGCCGTGTTCCTGAAGTTTCAAACAGCAACAGCAACACCAGGATGCAGAAAGGTCTTCGTGTATGAGATGTTGATCTCTTCTCTCAAGCTCGGCACACAAGACTTCTAATTCTCTCGCACAATGCTTTCTGAATTTACTGTAAGCTCTTGGCACGCTAGCTGCGTACAACTTTTATTTTCTTCTTTCTTATTCGCTCTCCGTGTACCAAGCTTCTGGCATTCAAACCGCTTGACTTCTAGTCTTTATATAGGCTGCAAAACTTGTAAACCAAGACACCAAAGAATCCTGCAAGTACACGGCAATACAAACACTCCTACTAGGAAAGATATTTATCAGAAAAGCATGCAAGATTATGTTTCCTAATTAGACTATAATACTTGGAATAACTAATTTATTTACATAAATCTAGATACCAAAAATATGTTGCCTAAATCTTTAAAATCTTTTAAAAGATTTAGTTACCAAACATGTATAACTAAATCTCCAAAATCTTTTAAAAGATTTTCCTAAAGATTTTCCTATCAAAAAACACACCAATCTACCAAAAATAATCTAAACAAAATCTAACACCTAAAATAAACATTGACTAAATTAAAATCCTTCTTTGACCAAGAAAGGTGGAAACAAGATAAAATAGGTCATGCCTATTTTACCCTTACAATCTCCCCCTTTGTTGAACCTTTCTGGTCAAATCAAAAGACAAGTGTTTATTCAACACCAATCAAATCATCTAACCTGCATTGGTTAGAAAATCACATCTCCCCCTGAATTTGTGCAAGGGGTAAAATCAGAAACCATTACTAAGCACAAATCAGAAAATATCACCATCACAAGAAACACTTGATCTCTCTCCCCCTAT
Source organism: Codonopsis lanceolata (assembly GCA_013146195.2). Taxonomy (NCBI): domain Eukaryota; kingdom Viridiplantae; phylum Streptophyta; class Magnoliopsida; order Asterales; family Campanulaceae; genus Codonopsis; species Codonopsis lanceolata. Next base: position 49,369,687 of record CM028380.1, read on the forward strand.
TTGACCGGAAAAGGAAGAGAGATAAAACATCTTTTAGGAATTCTCAAACATCAAAGATTTTGAAAAAAAACACAATAATTTGTTCACCAAGATTTGATCACACCATTTAGCAATAACTGAGCACAACATATCCAAATTCAAAACCTCTTAGTTTCACACAAAAATTAGACAACCACTAAATATTTTTCAACATGGAGATTTTTGGAAATTGATTTGCACGGTTTGAGTTTAAGACAAAATTTCACCAAACTGATATCGATGCCAACAATGCATGTCCTAAAATGTTATGCCTAAAAACATGATGACTAAAAACATGATGACTAAAAACTAGGCAAAAGAAATAATAAAAAAAGCAATCACACACAAGTGATAAAGACCAGATCAAAGGATGTAGTTCCTAATGTTGCTGCATTGGGAGATGCATTCGCCAAAATTGTGATTTTATTTTCAATTTTGTTTTTTTTTTAATTTTCTCAACCAAATTTCTCTCCCAAGATCATAAATTTTTCACAACCAAAATCCATAGGTACTTTATTTCCCTAGGAATATAGCTCTACTTTATTTCAAGCTATAAAACACATGCCACTAGGAACCTTTCACACTATTTACCAAGGGAAGCAATTTTGCATTTGATCAACCCATGAAATCCGAAGATTCATAGTCCCAAAAGAAAGGTGCCACAACCTTGTTCATAGGTAGCTCTTTTCCGTTAGGTAGCTTTCACACTTTTTCAATTAAGGGGAGTCAATTTTCTCAAGATCAACCCATGAAAGCCTAAGCTCCATAGTACCTTGACAAATTGCAACATCCCAAAAATTTCAAAAATGTAGCTCTTTCCTTTGTGGACTTCAAACATACTCAAGAACTGGGAGAGAGATAGGAGAATCATAACAATGAAATCACAACAGATTTTGAATGAAATTCCCAAGCAACCACAAGAGATATATACATGTGAGACAATTGATCTAGAGTGCCCTCTAAAGACAAAATGCAATCATGCCTAATTTTGATTTTTGTTTTTTTTGTTTTTTTTGTTTTTTAATAATTAACTAAGTGTAAAATCATATGGCACACAAAACACAAGAGATTTCCAAAGATTGAAAAATCTCTCAAAAACAAGACACTTGGCAAATATATCAGCAAGATGATTTTCGGTCCCAACATGTTCAATGCAAACAATTTGCATAATCAACCAAGTCTCAAAAAAATGGTGTCTTATATTAATGTGATTAGTTCGAGAATAATGAACTGGATTTTTGTGCTAAGAAAAATGCATAGGTGTTATCAAAAAACAAGGTTAACACATCAATGTGAAGTCCATAACATTTGATCATTTGGAGCATCCATAAAAATTTTAAGGCTTCTCTCAAAAATATTTTGATAAACATGCAAATTTTTGAGAATCAACCTTACCTCTTCTCCTTGTGTATATGCCATCATGAATATCACCTATCACTTGAGAGATTGGATGGTTTTTCTGAATACGGCTAGGAATGTCATGGCTGCAATCATCCAAATTGGACTGATTTTCTGAATGTACAGGACCTGATTCTGAAAGTTCAGGACCTGTTTCTGAATCTGCCAAGTTTCTGTCCAATGTTGCTCCCATTGTTGCAACATTGGGTGAAACATTGGGTGACACATTGTGAATCACATTGGCTGAACTTTCAGAAAATGCAGGTTCTGTCTGATCATGTGCAGATTCAATGGTTTCAGATGCTGGTTCTGAAGATTTTGGAGGAGATTCATCATAGAACCGCTTAGCACCAAGACATATATCAAAGGGTTCACAGTATTTGGACTTGCCTTTGTCATTACTACCCTTAGGAACCCACATTTGTTTAAAAAATTTTGGGTTGGTGGTTTTGAGAAAAATTTTTCGATGAGACTTCCAATGTGACTGCCAATGTTGCTGCATTGGGTCGCGTCGCCTATCACGATCTCATCCGAGATTTTCCAGAAAAGGCCTGTCTTATTTCATCCTCATACATATCCTTTTTCAGAAAACAAAAGGGTTGTATGTGACCAGACTTATGGCAAAAGTGACAAACAAAATTTTTCTTTCTTGTTCTCGGTTTTTCAAAGAAGGCGGCTTGAAAATTGTGTGTGGATGTTTTGGTTCAAGAGACATACCTTCACCTTCTTTCACAAACATCTTGGGCCTAAATCCAATACTGACTTACTGCACTATCGAATTCAACATCTCATCTATTTTTTGTTGGCTTGAGTTCCATTTAGCCATAGTTTCATTGGCTAGGATGAGTTTTTCTTTCAGATCTTCAATCTCCACATCTTTATTACTCAAGAGACTCTCCAACCTTGTAAGACACTCCTTTTGTTCTTCATTAGCCTTTTTTAGCTTCGTTTGCCTTTCCAAGCACTATAACTTGATGAGCTCTCTTTTCCCAATCTTTGTACAGCTCTTTGTAACCTTCTAGCGTGTCGAATCTGAGTCACCATCATCCTCTCGCAATTGTGGAATTAAAAAGAAGAAATTGTTCTGCCGCTCAATGTCTCTCCCAATGTTGCTCCCGATGTTGCAACATCGGGTGACACATTTGCTGAAACATCGCATTTTCGTAATCGAATCATAAACAAGATTCAAGTCAAACTGAGTGCTGGGCATTCTTAGTTTAGAAGAACGAACATTGGCAGGTCCTTCACATAAAGTCTGAAGGGCCTCCCACACATCTTTGGCAGATTCATAATTTGCTATTACCCTAAAAGTATTTGCATCCAAGGCCTTATAAATAGCAGACAAGGCTTTCGAGTTAAAAGAAGCAGTGTTCCTATCATCATTGGTCCACTCAGATTCTTTGGTGATCTTGACATCACCATCAGAATCTACGCTTTGGGAGGACTCCAACCATTTAAAACAAGAAGCCACGCTCTTTCATCAATGGATTTGATGAAGATGCGCATCTTGACTTTCCATATAGAATAATTAGCATTTGTGAGAGTAGGAGGACGAACCACGTTCTCATACTGAGAATCCATCACGTTTTTAAACAGAATCGACTCTTAGTGATATCAAGAGAAGGCTCTGATACCAATTGTTAGAACGTGACAGCACGGATTCTCGATATGAGACGATGTTACTGCCAATGTTGTAGTGATTGTTGCAACAATGACAGTGACAATGTGAACTGAAAGTGTATTACAGAAAATAGCAGCGGAAGTTTTGTTTTCAGATTTAAAAACAAACAGACTTACGAAGACAGAAAATCACACAAAAACAATCTACAAGTATCAAACTTGTAGATCAAGCCTCAAGGCAACAAACTGTATTAAAAACAACAATGTTTTTGAACCTTAACAGTTAACACAAAATTCTCACAAGATATAGAATCTTGGAGAATCACAAAACCCACATAAACTACTAGAACAAACGTGGGAAGAAAGACTAAGAACAGCTACCAAAACAACAAAACAAGCTGAAGCACAAAAACAGAACTTCAGGAAACACAAGGCCGTGTTCTCAAAGTTTCAAACAAAGAACAACACCAATGATGCGAAAGGTCTTCGTGTATGAGATGTTGATCTTCTCTCTAGCTCTAAGCACACAAGACTTCTAATTCTCTCGCATAATGCTTTCTCGAATTTCATCAGAAGCTCTTGGCACGCTAGCCTGCATAACTTTTATTTTCTTTCTTTCTTATTCTCGCTCTCGTGTACCAAGCTTTCTCGCAAGATTCAAACCGCTTGACTTCTAGTCTTTATATAGGCTGCAAAACTTGTAAACCAAGACACCAAAGAATCCTGCAAGTACACGGCAATACAAACACTCCTACTAGGAAAGATATTTATCAGAAAAGCATGCAAGATTATGTTTCCTAATTAGACTATAATACTTGGAATAACTAATTTATTTACATAAATCTAGATACCAAAAATATGTTGCCTAAATCTTTAAAATCTTTTAAAAGATTTAGTTACCAAACATGTATAACTAAATCTCCAAAATCTTTTAAAAGATTTTCCTAAAGATTTTCCTATCAAAAAACACACCAATCTACCAAAAATAATCTAAACAAAATCTAACACCTAAAATAAACATTGACTAAATTAAAATCCTTCTTTGACCAAGAAAGGTGGAAACAAGATAAAATAGGTCATGCCTATTTTACCCTTAGAAGACCCTTTTGGAGAATGCGAGGACTGAAGTTTGTAAGAAGGATGCGGAGCTTTTCAGGGTGGAGGAGGGTGAGCTGCCATTGATTGATCTTAGTCAGCTAATACTTGGAGGACGGGAGAGGGAAGATTGCGAGCGAGAGATAGCAAAGGCTTCACAGGAGTGGGGATTCTTTCAAGTTGTAAACCATGGAATTTCTGGAGAGATTTTGGAAAGGATGAGAAGTGAACAAGTGAAGGTGTTGAGGAAACCATTCCATGAGAAGGTTAGTGGTGAGAATTTGGATTTCCCGGCTGGTAATTACGTTTGGGGGACCGTTTTACCAGTCACTGCATGGAATTTATCTTGGTCAGAAGCTTTCGAAGTACGATTGGCCGATATATCTAGCAAGGGTAGTAGCCTCACTAGTCTCAGGTATATATTTACATGCATGCCCTTTTGTTCTCTGTTTCTTTTCACGTTAAGATACTAAGTTTACCGTTGCTTTTACAACTATTGCTATAGTTATGTCTTGGTGAAATACAAAGTCATCTTTCACTAAAAGGTTAATATGCGTCTTTACCAATTGACTTGTGGCCAAGTGATATCAAGGGTTTGTCCATCATGTTTCCCTACGGACATGTTTATAGGGTATCGAAGTCTCATGTTCTTATGTTTTTTGTTTTGGTTTTGCTTTAACTTGTTTCTCATCTTAGTCTTGTTTTGTTGTTTTGGGTTCAGCTCAGCAATACATGAGTACACCTCGGCTGCTTTTGACCTAGCACAAACATTAGCAGATATTTTGGCCAAGAATATGGGTCACAGCTCAAATTTCTTTACAGAAAATTGTTTACCTGGCAATTCCTCTCTTCGAATGAATAGATATCCTCCACGCCCCATCTCTCCAAACATGTTGGGCTTCGTGGCACACACTGATAGTAGTTTCCTCACAATAGTGCATCAAGATGATGTCGGAGGACTGCAACTACTGAAAGATGGCAAATGGATCGCGATTAAACCTCACCAAGAAGCTCTGATAATCAATATCGGAGATTTGTTCCAGGTATACTACTCCTTTAAATATAATCCCAAATACTAGACAACACGCCACATTGTATATATATATATATAGAGATCAGGTATATTTTCAAGTTTCGTTGATGGTTCATACGAGCAGTAAATAATTATACTTTTTTTATGAATTATTTTTAAATTTGTTTGACGAAAGATTAAGCATAAATTGCACTTTGACGAATATATATGGCATTGGCATGTATGATGTATATCAAGTTCACGGTTGCTTGACATTAATATTATGCAGGCATGGAGTAACGATGTTTATCAGAGTGTGAGACATCGGGTAGTTATTGATAAGGCAGAAGAAGAGAGGTTTTCCACCGCATATTTCTTCCGTCCATCGGATGATGCCGTCATACAAAGTTGCATCTATAGAAGCTTCAGCTATAAACAATTCAAACAGCAAGTTTTAGATGATTCCATGAAAGTTGGTCACAAGATTGGGCTTCCGCGGTTCCTTATATGACTTTTTTTTTTCCAAAAGCATAATTAGGTAATTGTTTAAGCTGGGGGGAGAAAACACAATTTTCTCTTCTTTTCTTTTATTTTTTTCTCAGCACTAAATAGGAATTAATGCATGTTTCTCAGTTTTCATGTTTTTTGTTCTTGTGTGGCGGATTATCTCATGATTTACAACATTTTGGTTTTCATGTGTGTGCCTAGTAGATTGAAGTTTGAACTTATGATAATTAATTAATTTTGATTTTCTAATAGAAGATCCAATAACTACATGTAAAATATTTTTCAAAGTATTAAGGGCTAGCTTGAATATCTACAAAATCTAAAGCTTAAACAAAATATAAAAAAGAAATTTATATTTGATTGGCATAATTTTCATCTTATACGGATTTTTTCTCCTCGGAATTAAGAAATTGTATGGGAATTCTACAAGTTTCATCAGCAATGCATATGATTGTATAGTAGGTCTATAGTATAGACGTGTGATACATCTCTTTTATTGAAAATAACATAAAAATTCTTTTATCTAAAAACTTTTATAATCAATATCTATTTTTAAATAATATGAGATACATCTTTCTCTTCTCTTCACTTCTATTGATAATAAAAGTATACATTTTTTTTATCTAAAAAATTTTAAAATCTACATCATTTTTTAACCAATATAGGATATATCTCTTTTATTGGTAATAATAGTAATTTAAAATCAACATCAATTTATAGCAAATGTGTGATATATCTCTTCTATTACTAATAATAGTAAAAGTCTTTTATCTAATCTAAAATAATTTAAAATCAACATCATTTTCTAACCAATGTAAGATATACATCTTCTATTGGTAATAATGGTAGAAGTTTTGTATGAAAAGAATTTGAAAACCAACATCACTTTCTAAGTAATATATTATGCATCTCTTTTATTGGTAATTAATAATAGTATTTTTAAATCCAACATCAATTTCTAATCAATGTGTGATGCATTTATTCTATTGGTAATAATAGTAAAATATTTTGTAACTAATGTGAAATACATCTTTTGTAAAAGTAAAAGTCTTTAGTCTAAAAACTTTAAAATCCAACTTTTTTCTTTTTAAATTATGTGATATACATCTCTTTTATTGGTAATAAGAGTATTTCAAAACTAACATTTTTTTTTCTAAACAATGTAAGATGCATTTTTTCTATAGTGATAAGTAGAAGTTTTTTATCAAAAGAATTTTTAAATCAACATCAATTTATAATCAATATGAAATACATTTCTACTAATATTATCATTAGAAGATATGCTTCTTATATTGGTTATAAATTGATGTTAGTTTTAAAAGTCATTAGAAAGTCTTTTATCTTAAAACTTTTGAAACCAACATTATTTTCTAACGAAAATAAAATACATCTATTCTATTAATAATAATAGTATAAATCTTTTATCTTAAAACTTTTGAAACCAACATTATTTTTTATCTAATGTGGGATACATCTATTCTATTGTTAGTAAAAAAATTATCTAAAAACTTTTAAACTAATATAATTCTTTGTAACCAATGAGGAATAAATCATTTTTATTGGTAAGATTTTGCCTAAGGACTTTTAAAGCCAACATCAACTTCTAACAATTATGAATATATATCTTCTTTTATTAGTTTAGTAAAAGTCATTTATCTAAATATTTTTTAAACCAACATCAATTGTGAACATATATCTTCTTTTATTAGTTTAGTAAAAGTCATTTATCTAAATATTTTTTAAACCAACATCAATTTTCAACCAATGTTTGCAACATCACTTTTTATTGGTAATTATAGTAGAGATGCATCTTACATTGGTTATAAATTAATATTTATTTTCGAAATCGTTAAAGTACTCACCTAATACTTGTTGAAAAATTAGTATTTTTAGTAAAAGAAATTGTGTAACTTGAGGCACAAATTTCTTTACGTGTCATTTGTTTGTTGGCAAATGTAATTATGTAAATGTGTTCTACTTTGTGAGAGCATCAAAATGATATACTCCCTCCGTCCCTAAATTATCGTCCTCCTTTCCTTTTTCGTCCGTCCCAAAATAATTGTCCACTTTGAAACTTACCTTTTTAGAACATCATTTTTACCACTTTACCCTTACTTTTTCACTCTACTTTAATTATGGGCCACATATACATGGACATTAAAGGAAACTACACATTAAACCAATATAAATAATCAAGTCAATTACTTTTTCTTAAACTGTGCGCCGGGTCAACCCAGACGATTAATTAGGGACGGAGGGAGTATTTATTTGTCTAAATTGAGTTTTGGATGAATAAGATATCAATGCTTAAAGTATTTTGTTAGAAGTGGGTCATTAGAGTAAAGTACTCACCCAATGTCAACATAATAATATTATCCCACATTTGTTAAGAAATGACGTTGGTAATAAAAGTCTTTCTATATAAGATTTCTACTATTATTAACAATAGAAGAGATTAATAGTAAATAATTAATATCACAATATTATATTAACTATTATTAATTATTATTTTTAGTTAATGGCTAGAAAATGAAAAATCTCAAGTCAATTGATGTGGAAGCTTAAGGATTAAATAATATCAAAAATTTGATGAGGTGGCACAACCATAATGTTATATATATATATATATATATATATATATATATATATATATATATATATATATATATATATATATAAGACAGATTTTAGGAGAATGACTCAATTCCAAATAAATTATAAGCCAAATTACTTTTTACCCCCCCCCCCAAAAAAATTTCCACCAAATCCCAGTTTGCCACCTAAACTAAGGTTTGTCCCACTTTAGCATTCTAGGTTGTCATTTGTCTCATTTAACCTCCTCACGTCAGTTGCTGTTTGAAACTCGGTGTTAAATCACACGTGGTCTTCACGTGCGGGGTTATTTTCGTCTTTTTCCCTGTTGTCTCTCTCCCCTCAAACCCACCACCATCTACACATTCAAATCATAAAAAAAATTGGGAACCTAGCTAATTTTTGTTTTTATTCTTGCAGTTTGTGCCGCTTACATTATCTTCTCCTTCCCAGCCCCAACTCAATTTCGTATACTCCTTCACCCTTCTTCACTAGCACTTCACTCCTTTTTCCATGGCGTCTCCTTCAAAATCACATGTCATTCTTAATCCTTTCCACCGCCCCTTAGCCGCTCACTGTTGTGGCTTCCACCAAAAAAGTTGTCGCCGTCCTCAAGGGTTCCGCCAATGTCGAAAGCGTTGTCACCCTCACTCAAGAAGACGATGATATATATATATATATATATATATATATATATATATATATATATATATATATATATATATGTCATGTACCTATTTACAAACACTTTGTGGGCATTAGCTCTTTTACAAATTTACGAGTTCAAATTAAACTCTCCAAAGGCAACTCTGCTTTCGTTTTCTCACCAAATTCAATTCATCTCCCTGTACTCTACCTCTCTCTCTCTCTTCCTTCTGCATTTTCATTTCTCCTTCCAATCTAGCCAACTCCAAACCTGAGATTTGCCGCCAAATTGAGCTCTGCAGGTCGGTTATCGCTTTTACTTCGTCGAAGACGACAGTCAAGCTATCGACGTTTAAATACGGTCAGATTATTCTGGACTCTTCTCAATTCGAGTCAATGATGACAACTGAAATAGATAATTACGATCCAATTGACGTTTCTTAATCGGATACCGCAAATGTATTCCTCCGGGACGACCGACTAAATCAAAGGAGTTGTCTGGTTCTTCCAGTGAACGTATGATGAGGGAGTGGTCCCAAAAGCAGAAGAAGAGACCCCTTCCTACCCCACAGCCTTTTTAAGGCTTCATCTTTGTAGTTGATGTGCCATTTCTTCTTATATCCCTAAGCAACTATGCGATGAGTCAAGCAGAGGCCCTTCTCTGGAACTACATTTACAGTTCATTGTTGAATCTCCACCTGGGTTTCTGTCTCTTGCTTAATTGGAAGGATTTCCCTCTCCTCACTATTTCTTCATGGCGTTGATTGGGCATTGTTGGATCAAACTTTCACTCTGAGTTTTATAATTTGAATGTGTAGATGGTGGTGGGTTTGAGGGGAGAGAGACAACGGTGAAAAAGACGAAAATAACCCTGCACGTGAAGACCACGTGTGATTTAACGTCGAGTTTCAAACGACAACTGACGGGAGGAGGTTAAATGGGACAAATGGCAACCTTGAATGCTAAAGTGGGCCAAACCTTAGTTTAGGTGGCAAACTAGGATTTGGTGGAAACTTTGGGGGGTAAAAAGTAATTTGGCCTAAATTATAAGTACAATAACCTTGATTGCAAAAAAATGTTAAATGACTCAATTGCAAATTAGAACAATGTTTAGTAACCATTAGAACTATTCACGCACAAATAATAATAAGGGAGAGACTATTGTTACTATAATTTTTGTTTATCCACTATATCTTTAATAATTGTATCAAATAAATATATGTTTGGACAAAATCACCTCTTAAGTACTTGTCCATTTTATGTTGACTAATCAAGTTACTTTCTTAATTACATTTCAACATTATTTTTTAGTTCAAATATTTATGAACAACATAATTATTCTATTATTATTTTTACTTTTTTATAATGAATTTATTAATTAATCTTGTATAATAAAAAAAATATCGTAAGGACATCTTGTCTACCAAACTTTGAGTAAATATATGTTCATTGGTTATGGAAAAAATTCAAAGTGAAATTTAAAGGATATAATAGTAAAATAATCGAATAGTAAAATCATAATATGAAATAGTATCGTAATATTTAAATATTTTGCCTACCTTTATAATTGATTCAAAAATTTAATTCTTGAGTTGATTGAAACTAATATTCAGTTTAATGTCTACCATAATAATTGAATTGATATTTTAAAATAATATTTTTAATCTAAATTAGAATATTATTTTTTGATAATAAAACATCCAATATAATCTAAAATGGTAGAAAATGCATTAATCATATTATTTTTATGATAATGGAATATGAAACGTGAGTGATTAGAAAAATTAATTAAGCATATTAATTACGAAAAAAAATAATTACCTTTTTTTGTTTCGAATTAAAATGTTAAAAATATAAATAGAATAATTATGTTGTCCATTGATGTTTGATAAAAAAAATGTTAAAAGGTAATTAAAAAAGTAACTTGATTAGTCAACTTAAAAAGGGGTAATTTTGTCCAAACATGTATTTATTTAATACAATAATTAAGGATATATTATATAAATAAAAATTGTAATAGAAATAGCATCTGTCTGATAATAATTGTGAACAACAAAATCAATCTCTTGCTTATACATATACAAGTTACACAACCAGAAGATGTTTCATATAAAGAAATATTATATACATAAGAATATCCTCATTGTTAATTCTTTTTACACATCTTCTTAGCTGGGTCTCACTACCATTTATATATTTTTTTTCTTCTTATCAACTTAGAAATATATTTTCCTATTATATAATTTTCTTATATATCTTCTTAGCTCGATCCCATTAAAAAATTATTTCATTTTGCCCCTCTCCCCAAAACCGATCACACACATGTTGTTAGGAAGATTTTTTTTTTCTTCCTATTTAGGAAGAAAAAAACTCTCTATTTCTCTCTCTCTCTCTCCTAGTTGGCTAGTTGGCCTCGTAAGAAAATTACTCCCCATTGTGTGTTCTCTCTTCTTTATAAAAAAAATGTTAAGAAGACTTAAAAACACACGATGAGGATGCTCTAACAACCAATAAAAGATTTATGGTGCAAGTAATCATTTTATGTTATAATTAATGGAACCACTTTACGAGTCATTTTATGAAGGTCATTTACACGTAAAGTGCATATATATATATATTGCACCACAAAAATTGAAGTCGGTCAATTATTGAACACACACTATGGTTTCTACTTTTCTTACCTTGTTATCGGAAAAATGGTTAAGTTTATCATCGTATTTTACTCAATCGTTATATTTTGCTATTGTATTATTTTTTAAGTAAAATTGTTATTGTATTTAAAAAGATATACGTAATTTCGTCATTATCAAAAACTATTGTTGCTCTAATTCTAAATATAATGTTGAATGAAGCTAATTCAAAGTCTTTATTTATTCTGTTACCAGCATTGTTTTCAGTTTACATCTCCTACTGTTTTGTTTTAAAAAATTAGTATATATCAATTTAGGTAGTTTGAGGTGTTTATATTATTCAAGTCACATCTACTTTATCTAGAGTTTTTCATAATTACCACTTTGTTAGTCTTTCGAATGTAATGAAGTTAAACATATATTTTACTAGTGAAATCTTTTTTGTCATGAGACACGATCAATAAGTATTTTTGCTTATTGATTAAAGGTTATCTCTTATGTTCAGTTTCGTTTTTCACTGTTTTGTTTTTCTATTTTCCGCTGCATAGAGTATTTTTTTAAGTGAAGCTACAAATGACCAAGTCATCTTTGATTTGGTCATTTTTGTAAATACCCCAGTCGTCATCATGGGCTCAAGGCTTTCCAAATGGTATTAAAGTGGGTCTCATGCAAAATGTGTTGGGGTGCCAATCCTTTGGGCCTTCGCATGGATATTAAGAAGGAATAATTGTGGGTCGGTAACTTTTGGTAGAAATTCAACTGCAACAGTCCAACATAATATTATTCAATCGGTAAAATACATTTTTAGGGTAAAAAAACGAAAATACAATTTTATAATGTCACTCTTCTCTGACTCTCTCTAACACACACTATCTCAAACTCCTTCCAAATTCTTTCTAGTTCACCTACATGGACCTCCTTTTCTCCCTCTTTCTCTAAATGTGATTTATAGCATTTCAATGTCTATAGGGAATGTGCTTTGCCCTTGGTATGATCTTGAAGTCATAATGCAAAAAATGCGAAAAGACAACGGCACAGAGCCATAAGTAGTTTAGTTCTATCCCTCTTTCTAGACTTTGGAGCAAGCAGGGTTGTCGGCGATGATACCAATAACAAAGCTATTGAACCTTCTACTCTGATGCCTGCATTAAAGAGTCTGACACTGCACATCATAGACTCTAACGCCATGCATCGAAGACTCTGATGCTCCCCATCTGATTTAGCTATATGCCTTGCTCTGGCAATTGATGGAAGCATGAAAGTTTAACATTGCTCCTCTTTTTTGTGTGTGTGTGTGTGTGTAAATGTAATAAGCGTGTAAACTATATATTTAAATCCAAGTTTTTACGAGGGCAATTTTATCTAACTATTATATTTGCTCCTGTGTGTGTGTGTGTGTGTGTGTGTAATTTTAAGTATTTTAGGCCAAGTTTTGCATCGCTCAATATTTGACTCAAAGTTGTTCATGTGTCTTCTCCCTTCTACGATGCCCGTATTTTCTACATCGTACCTTTCTTACGATGCCCGTATTTTCTACATCGTAGGCTCTGATGCCCGTATTTTATGCATCGTAGGCTCCAATACTTTGCGTCGTAGGCTCCGAAAGGGATCCGCTTACCAAAAATAGACCAAAGGCAAACGTGAGACTATTGCTACTGAGAGAAAGATAGGAAGCCAGTTTGATGAGATAGTCCACTTGATGTAGAAGTTGCTCCATTAGATACTTGCTTTCATTAGCCCATTAGTGATCGAATACAACATCAAACCTGCTTTGTAATTAAGAATGCTCTGTTTTTTCTCCCTTGAATACTTCCTTTGCTTTTTCTCCCAATTGAAAGACAAAAAGTGAGAGAGAGAGAGAGAGAGAGACAAAGAAAGTTTCATTGGGAAATGAAAATGAAAGTCCCAAAAGTTTCATTGAAAATGTTTGTTGAAAATTGGTAGAATTGAGGAGAGAGAGAAAGAGAAATATACAAAGATAGAGAAAGACATTAACGAGGAGAGAAAAATAGTACATTTCTAACATTTAATTTTTTACCTTACCCAACAGGGACCAACAGAATCCTCTTTTACATGCCCATTAACATCTCCACATCTATAATACAATACAGCTCATAGTCGCACGCTCGTAATTGACAAAGGCTATTCAGGGGCTGAAATTGATTCCTTTACGGAGATCCTACGATTATAATCGATGTCCGAGTTCACATGTGTGAACGGCGGTTAAGCAAGCCCTTGCACAACCCTTCTCCCTCTGCGTGCCCCTCTCCCTCTACGATTCCAACTCCCCTACTCTTTCCCCTCCTTTCTCGCTTTCCCTATCTTTCTGAGTCTTTCTCCGCCTTTTCTTCCGGCGACAGTTCACATTGTTTGTTTCGTCTTTGCTTCGTCCTCTAATGGGTTTTCCCAACTACAAAACCCTCATTTGTGCTTTTTCACGACCCTTCACCCCCTACAACCCCTCATGCCCTGCTGCTCCCCGTCGCCTTTCTCTCCCTTTTCTTTAACGCCACCCTTTACGTCGGAATTGTTCCCTAAACTGCCACCGTCGAAATCGAGCACTGCCCTCTCCGCCATAATTTGTAAGTTTCTTTTCGGTTGCTAATTGTTCGAATTAGTTTTGTGTTTGTGGGCTGCCTGAATTGAGTCCTATGCGTTCATTTTATTTTGTGTGTGTGTGTGTGTTTGTGGGCTGCCTGAATTGAGTCTTGTGCGTTCATTTTATTTTGTGTGTGTGTGTGTGTTTGTGGGCTGCCTGAATTGAGTCATGTGTGTGTGTGTGTGTGTGTTTTGTATTGTCACCCTTCAATTATCCATGTTGATATTTGTTGTATGGAAATTTGTGTTCATGTTGATATTATTCTAGCTTGACTGCTCCAGTGCATCGATTCCCTTAATGCTAGCTTGAATTTATGAACTCAATTGGGTGAATAGTTTTTATATATTGAAGAGCACTTTTTATTTGATAGGTCCTATAATACAGTTGATTAAGTTCCATAAATGAATTTTCTTAAAAAATGAGTTTTAGTAGGTGATTATTGTTATTTAATGTTTTATTTGATGATAATTTTATGGGGTATACTTAATACAACACCTATAAAATGCTTAATACAGCACTTTTAAAAAATGTTTGACCAAAATTCCCTTTACATAATTTATTTTTTTCATTTTTTATTAAATTTAATTTAACAATTTTTAAATTTAAAAATATTTTAAACACAATTAATTTATTAATTTATTTGATTTAGTTACTAAACACAATTAAATTACTAATTAATTTGATTTAGTTATACTAAGTGAAAAATTATCTTTGAGTATAAATATCATATTGTAAAATTTTTCTTGTAAGTGAAAAAAAATTGCTTACGCATTTTTCTCTCAGTCAAAATTTCAATCAGTTAAAACTTCCAAAAAGTCTACAATTTGGAAGTAAATCGGCAAAAAAATGTTGAAACGTGGATATAGACGACGATGACGATGTTATATCTACCACTTACGCGAACTTTACGGTAATATTTAATTCTAATTGTTCAATTTTTATCTCCAAATGTTAAATTTTTATCTGTTAATTTATTTTTTAATGTTTAAATGAAAAAATAACAAAAAAAAAGAAAGATTTAGGGACCGGTTTTGTAAAAAAAATGTTTTACCAAAATACCTTTTACGTAATTTAATCTTTTTGTTTTTTTTAATTAAATTTAAATTAACTAAAATTTAATTTTTTGTTTTTTATTAAATTTAAATTAGCTAATTTAAAATTTAATAATTAATTTGATTTGAATTAGGTTTAAATTTTAAAAAAAAAACAAGTTTTGGGTAATTTAATTTTTTTAGTTTTTTTAATTAAATTTAAATTAGCTAAAATTTAAATTTTTGTTTTTTATTAAATTTAAATTAGCTAATTTAAAATTTAATAATTAATTTGATTTGAATTAGGTTTAAATTTAAAAAAAAACAAGTTTTGTGTTTAGGGACCGGTTTTGTACCAGTCCAAATTGGGGAGATGGGTTAGGGACCGATCTGGTAGCAGTCCAAAATGGGGGGATGGGTTTAGGCCTGATTTGTTGGCAGTCCAAAAGGGGGGAATGGTTATGGGCTGGTCTGGTAGCAGTCCAAAATGGGGGGATGGGTTTAGGCCTGATTTGTTGGCAGTCCAAAAGGGGGGAATGGGTTGTGGGCGTCTGGTAGCAGGTGGTGGGCTTATGGGGGAAATTATTGGGTTTGGGACTGGTACCAATCCAGTCCTTAAACCCAAAACTTGTTTTTTTTTAATTTAAACATAATTCAAATCAAATTAATTATTAAATTTTAAATTAGCTAATTTAAATTTAATAAAAATAAAAAAAAATTAAATTTTAGCTAATTTAAATTTAATTGAAAAACAAAAAAAAATTACCCAAATTAAAAAACAAAAAATTTAATTACCCAAAACTTGTTTTTTTTAATTTAAACCTAATTCAAATCAAATTAATTATTAAATTTTAAATTAGCTAATTTAAATTTAATAAAAAATAAAAAATTAAATTTTAGTTAATTTAAATTTAATTAAAAAAACAAAAAAATTAAATTACGTAAAGGGTATTTTGGTAAAACGTTTTTTAAAAGTGTTGTATTAAGCATTTTATAGGTGATGTATTAAGTACCTATGTAATTTTATTGATTTGTATTGGATTCTTCAAAGTTTTCCGAATTGTATCGTTCGTTGTTAGCATTTTTCCTACTTCAATGTTTTTTTTTGTTAATTTTCAGATTTTTGCATGGTTGATAGTAAAATGTGGCTTGGTTTTAAATTTTTTGAGTGTGAGCAGTGTGATCGAGTTAGAGAGGGAATCTGTATTTGTGTAGAGAGTGTAAGTGAGAGGGAGAATTTGGGAGTGTGGGGGTAATATGGTAATCAGTCTGTAATATTTGAGAGAGCTTCGGCACATATTTCTTTGTGATTAATTTTAATTTTTATGTGTTCTTCATTACTGCAAATAGAACTTATATTTTCCTGTTTTGGTTTCTTCTAATATTTGCAATTTTTTGAATTGTTTGGTGTGTGTGTATGTCTGCGAAGTTTCGATTTGTGGCCTTCTCTTCATAAACTCCGCCGGAATCCAAGCTCGCCTCCTCTCTCAAACTGTAAGTATGTCTATCTTATTCTCTTTTGAGTTTGAACATTTTATGGATACTGTGTATTTGTGCATTCGGCGGCATAATGTGCTATGCATACCGTGTATTTGTGGATTGCTTTCGTTTGTGTGTGTGGGTGTGAATCTATGCATACAGTAAGTTGTTGCTGGTGTCGTTGTTGTTCGTCGAGGAGTTCAGCATGAGTAGTGGTGGTGTGGGGTATGTTAGTTGAAAATTGAAATAATTGATTTGTGGGTTTTCTTATGAAATAAATGCCCAAGTAAAATATTTTATTTTGTCATGATTCTCTTTATTTGCTACCTAAACAATAGTTTGTATTGAAACTCTGTAATTAATACCATATTCCAAGATACCGAGAAGTTGAATTTTGGGGGCTGAAAAACCCAAGCTCAAAAACTCTCCCGGCAGATATCACAGTTTGGTCATCTCTAATCAACTGGCCTTGGGTAATCGTATTGTTGGTTGTTTGTGAAAACACAAGAAGAGTATGCAAGATCAAGATGAGTGAGAAGAGATGAAAATTGGTTAGGCTTTCGTAATCAAAACCCATATTTTTAGAATGTTTGAAGTAGATTACATGCAGAAACTGATCTAGAAAGAAGAAAGAATGTAAAACATCTTAAAAGAAGTGTTCACTTGAAAAGTAATAAGTTAAGTTCAAGGAAGGAGGCTTCCTAACATAAGCTTTGAATACTTTCTATAAAAAATCAATGTCTACAAAGATGAGCCCTAAGACCATTAGACATCCTCAAAATTGATAATTAAAGTAGGTGAAACCATATTTTACAACCAATTCACTTGCATAATTGAATTCCAAAACAGAGAGAAGGTACATAATATTTGCATTACATTAATAAACAAAATGATAACAGTTTTGTAAATCAGCTAACGGTTTTGTAGGAGTACACTTTGGTCTCAATTAGTGCATGTTCGGTTTAGTAGGAGTTTTTTTTTATTTATATATAGCTTAGTGAAAAGGCTAATTTAGCAATCTAAGTTGTTGGTTCCCAGGACCTCTTGCCCGCACTATAGATAGCAATGTGGTCACAGTTTTTTTTCTTTTTGGTGTGCAGACTTTTTGTGCTTAACAGACTTTGTCATGCATCAAAATCATTGGATCTTTGGACATCAAAATCATTGGATCTATGGACATTGTATTTTATTAAAGTAGAAATGTTTATAAGTTAAGGCTTTATTTTGGAGGTGATGATGCCAATGCTATAGTTCCAAGTACTCTTTGATATTTGTGCTTTATTTTGTTGATTTTGTAACATGTGGAATTCAAATTAAAGTCTAAATTTTTGTTGCTATAATGCACAAGTTAATGTACTACTTTTCACCAAAAGCAGCTCTCTCACTCTCTCAATCCGCCGCCCTCACCGTTGTCATTAAAGTTTTTATAATATCTTTAAGTTTCTCTCTAATTTGTAACTTAAAAACTATGTTTTTTTTTGTTTACTTCTGTCCACGTCGCCCTTGATTGGATGGATTTGGCTTTTGAAGTGAATAGTGTAAAAGTTTTAGTTATTTTTATAATATAGATATTTTTTTACTAAATCGTGCTTTCCTAAAAAAACTATCACACTTTCTTGTTTCAAAACTTCTTATTTTTTCAGCTTTTTATTTATTTTGGAATTTTAGATTTTTTATTTTTTTTCAATAAACATGCAACAACAACTTTTGCTAAATGGATGTTCATCATGAAAAGAAAAAGATGATATGTGTGAGGATTCGAGTTTTGTAGATGAAGCAGAATGGTTTTTTTTTTTTCATTAAACGACTTCAATGCATAAAATATGGTTAGATAATGTGTTTGAATTTTATTTGTCCCATGTGTAGATGTAAATTATTGACAAAGTTATTGCATCTAATGTTTATCTCATGTGTAGGTCTATACATTTCCAATATAACCTTTGTTTTCTATTTTTCTATCTTTTCCCCTACCTTTGTTGTTTCTTGTCGGAGGAGTACTAATGTACCGTATTAATTGTATAATCTAATTTCATCCCTCTTTCCGTCATGATTCGTATCTCCCTAATTATCTCACACACAGTAAGGTGCTATGGGTGATTTTTTTTTTATCATTTATGCAAAAACAATTTTAATACAAAAAAGGGTTGCGCTATTAAGACCCCCCATTCCTCCAAGTTGACCCCCCAAAACCCCCCAAAATCCAAACTTCCTATTTTACCCTCTATCTGAATCTTTTTTATCTCATGTGTAGATGGAAATACTGGACAGAGTTATTGCGTCTCGCGTTTCAAAATCAGAAATTGTTGTGAAACAAGAGCCTCCAGAAAAAGATTAAGTAGTAATATAATTATGGATGCCCAAGGTTTACCTCCAATTCAAATTTCTTAGATTTTATTTGTTGTTAGTATTTCCTTTTCGAGGTCAGGTTCTTCCGTCCTCCCTCCTATAAGGGCAAGGCTGGTTGTCCCCTCAAGTTTGTAATATTATTTCTATTAATAAAATATAGTAGGGTACCGCCCCTGTTTTCCTAAAAAAAAAATACAAAAGTAACTTTAGATTTTTATTCCAGTATGGATGATCATATTGTTTTAATTGGTTACCGAAAGGTCTTTATTTTTAATTTTAGACACTTTTTAAAATATGATTAAATTATATATCGATTTATTTAAATATTTACACTCTCCAATACTGACATTCTCCCCTATTCGCGCCGTATCATAGGCACGGGCACAAAAACTAGTATTAATTGTATAATCTAATTTCATCCCTCTTTCAGTCATGGTTCCTATCTCCCTAATTATCTCACACACAGTAAGGTGCTATGGGTGATTTTTTTTTTCTCATTTATGCAAAAAAAAATTTAATACAAAAAAGGGTTGCGCTATTAAGACCCCCCATTCCTCCAAGTTGACCCCCCAAAATCCAAACTTCCTATTTTACCCTCTATCTGAATCTTTTTTATCTCATGTGTAGATGGAAATACTGGACAGAGTTATTGCGTCTCGCGTTTCAAAATCAGAAATTGTTGTGAAACAAGAGCCTCTAGAAGAAGATTAAGTAGTAATATAATTATGGATGCCCAAGGTTTACCTCCAATTCAAATTTCTTAGATTTTATTTGTTGTTAGTATTTCCTTTTCGAGGTCAGGTTCTTCCGTCCTCCCTCCTATAAGGGCAAGGCTGGTTGTCCCCTCAAGTTTGTAATATTATTTCTATTAATAAAATATAGCAGGGTACCGCCCCTGTTTCCCTAAAAAAAATACAAAAGTAACTTTAGATTTTTATTCCAGTATGGATGATCATATTGTTTTAATTGGTTACCGAGATGTCTTTATTTTTAATTTTTTATTTTAGACTCTTTTTAAAATATGATTAAATTATATATCGATTTATTTAAATATTTACACTCTCCGATACTGACATTCTCCCCTATTCGTGCCGTGTCATGGACACGGGCACAAAAACTAGTAATAATTGTATAATCTAATTTCATCCCTCTTTCAGTCATGGTTCCTATCTCCCTAATTATCTCACACACAGTAAGGTGCTATGGGTGATTTTTTTTATCATTTATGCAAAAAACAATTTTAATACAAAAAAGGGTTGCGCTATTAAGACCCCCCATTCCTCCAAGTTGACCCCCCAAACCCCCCCTCCAAAATCCAAACTTCCTATTTTACCCTCTATCTGAATCTTTTTTATCTCAAGTGTAGATGGAAATACTGGACAGAGTTATTGCGTCTCGCGTTTCAAAATCAGAAATTGTTGTGAAACAAGAGCCTCCAGAAAAAGATTAAGTAGTAATATAATTATGGATGCCCAAGGTTTACCTCCAATTCAAATTTCTTAGATTTTATTTGTTGTTAGTATTTCCTTTTCGAGGTCAGGTTCTTCCGTCCTCCCTCCTATAAGGGCAAGGCTGGTTGTCCCCTCAAGTTTGTAATATTATTTCTATTAATAAAATATAGCAGGGTACCGCCCATGTTTCCCTAAAAAAAAAATACAAAAGTAACTTTAGATTTTTATTCCAGTATGGATGATCATATTGTTTTAATTGGTTACCGAAAGGTCTTTATTTTTAATTTTTAATTTTAGACTCTTTTTAAAATATGATTAAATCACATATCGATTTATTTAAATATTTACACTCTCCAATACTGACATTCTCCCTTATTCGCTTCGTGTCATGGGCACGGGCACAAAAACTAGTATTAATTGTATAATCTAATTTCATCCCTCTTTCAGTCATGGTTCCTATCTCCCTAATTATCTCACACACAGTAAGGTGCTATGGGTGATTTTTTTTTTATCATTTATGCAAAAACAATTTTAATACAAAAAAGGGTTGCGCTATTAAGACCCCTCATTCCTCCAAGTTGACCCCCCAAAACCCCCCAAAATCCAAACTTCCTATTTTACCCTCTATCTGAATCTTTTTTATCTCATGTGTAGATGGAAATACTGGACAGAGTTATTGCGTCTCGCGTTTCAAAATCAGAAATTGTTGTGAAACAAGAGCCTCCAGAAAAAGATTAAGTAGTAATATAATTATGGATACCCAAGGTTTACCTCCAATTCAAATTTCTTAGATTTTATTTGTTGTTAGTATTTCCTTTTCGAGGTCGGGTTCTTCCGTCCTCCCTCCTATAAGGGCAAGGCTGGTTGTCCCCTCAAGTTTGTAATATTATTTCTATTAATAAAATATAGCAGGGTACCGCCCATGTTTCCCTAAAAAAAATACAAAAGTAACTTTAGATTTTTATTCCAGTATGGATGATCATATTGTTTTAATTGGTTACCGAGAGGTCTTTATTTTTAATTTTTAATTTTAGACTCTTTTTAAAATATGATTAAATCATATATCGATTTATTTAAATATTTACACTCTCCAATACTGACATTCTCCCCTATTCGCGCCGTGTCATGGGCACGGGCACAAAAACTAGTATTAATTGTATAATCTAATTTCATCCCTCTTTTAGTCATGGTTCCTATCTCCCTAATTATCTCACACACAGTAAGGTGCTATGGGTGATTTTTTTTTTATCATTTCTGCAAAAACAATTTTAATACAAAAAAGGGTTGCGCTATTAAGACCCCCCATTCCTCCAAGTTGACCCCCCAAACCCCCCCTCCAAAATCCAAACTTCCTATTTTACTCTCTATCTGAATCTTTTTTATCTCATATGTAGATGGAAATACTGGACAGAGTTATTGCGTCTCGCGTTTCAAAATCAGAAATTGTTGTGAAACAAGAGCCTCCAGAAGAAGATTAAGTAGTAATTTAATTATGGATGCCCAAGGTTTACCTCAAATTCAAATTTCTTAGATTTTATTTGTTGTTAGTATTTCCTTTTCGAGGTCAGATTCCTCCGTCCTCCCTCATATAAGGCAAGGGTGGTTGTCCCCCTCAAGTTTGTAATATTATTTCTATTAATAAAATATAGCATGGTACCGCCCCTGTTTCCCTAAAAAAAAATACAAAAGTAACTTTAGATTTTTATTTCAGTATGGATGATCATATTGTTTTAATTGGTTACCGAGAGGTCTTCATTTTTAATTTTTTATTTTAGACTCTTTTTAAAACATGATTAAATCATATATCGATTTATTTAAATATTTACACTCTTCAATACTGACATTCTCCTCTACTCGCGTCGTGCCATGGGCACGGGCACAAAGACTAGTATTAATTGTATAATCTAATTTCATCCCTCTTTCAGTCATGGTTCCTATCTCCCTAATTATCTCACACACAGTAAGGTGTTATGGGTGAATTTTTTTTTTATCATTTATGCAAAAACAATTTTAATAGACAAAAGGGTTGCGCGATTAAGACCCCCTCATTCCTCCAAGTTGACCCCCCAAAACCCCCCAAAATCCAGACTTCTATTTTACCCTCTCTATGCAAGTTGACCCCCTTCCCACCCCCTCACCGCCTCCTCCCTCTCCCCACCTCACTGTCTCCTCCCTCCCCCCACACTGCCTCCTCCTTCTCCCCCACGTCAATGTCTCATCCCTCCCACCACACCGCCTCTTCCCTCCCCCCAATCCACAGCTTCTTCCCTCCCCTTCCATCACCACCTCCTCCCCCTCCCCCATCATAATATACTCACCCCCCTCACATAATCCATTCTTCCTTGTTTCTCCCTCTTTTTAAAAAAATATATTTAATTCTAGGTTTGTTCGGCCCTGGTCAACCGAACAAACTTGTTATGTTCGGCCATGGGTGACCAAACAACCTTGAATTGTTCGGCCATAGGTGACCGAACAACCTTGTGTTGTTCGGCCACAAGGCTATTCGGTCACCCATGGCCGAACAATTCAAGGTTGTTCGGTCACCTATGGCCGAACAGAACAAGTTTGTTCGGTTGACCAGGGCCGAACAAACCTGGAATTAATTTTATTTTTTATTTTTTTTTAAAAATGAGAAATAGGGAAGAATGAAAGTGTGGGGGAAGGGATGAGACTATGAAGGGGGTGAGTATATTGTGATGGGGGAGGGGAGGAGATGGTGATGGAAGGGGAGGGAAGAAGTTGTGGATTGGGGGAGGGAGGAGGCGTAAGGGAGGAGGCGGTGAGGAGAAGGAAGGAGGCGGTGTGGGGGGGTGTGGGAAAGGGAGGAGGCGGTGAAAGGGGGATGGAGGAGGCGGTGAGGGGGTGGGAAGGGGGGGTCAACTTGGATAGGGGAGGGTAAAATAGGAAGTTTGGGTTGTGGAGGGTTTTTTGGGGGTCAACTTTGAGGAATGGGGGGTCTCAATAACGCAACCCTACAAAAAATTATACTAGATTTCAGGTTACCTAACGGACCCCTCATCTGTTAGTTACAGTGTTACTAATCTAATCTTTTAAAGTTTTTCTCATCTTTTTCACACCGAGTGATTAAATTGAAGTACCGTATTTTTATTTTCAATCGTAAAAAGTCTCGTTTGTACAGAAAAAGATTATGTTACCCTTAATGAGCACAAGATACGTATAACAGATGACTAGTCTCTGAATCGTGGTTCATAATTGTATATATTACGGTGCAAAACCTATATTTCAAATTTAATTTTTAACGTTATATATAATAATATTGCACCGCGATATAAATTCTTGTTTACTTACATTTCTCTATTCAAATACTGAGTGAATTACTATTTTTCTATCGGGGTGTATAGTTTTTGTATATCGCAGTGCAAACCCTATATTTTCAAATTTAATTTGTACCGTGATATATAAAAACTATAAACCACGATATATAAAAAGCTGTACCACGATACAAATATTTATTTACTTCAATTTTTCTATTAAAACTTAAATAATGTAAAAACTAATAAATGTTAATTGCTATGAACACTGGTTAACAACATATGTGCACCGCGGTATATCTTTCAAAATCTTTGAATCGCGGTGAATATATTTGTGAACCGCGGTGCAAAAATAAGTAAAAATAATTGATGAATGAAACTTTGGACCACGATATATATCAATTTGCACTTTATAAACTTTACACCGAGACATATAAACTTGCTGTAAAAAATATTTAAAAATGAATCTTTGAATCGCGATGCAAAAATATGTAAAATTCATTGATAAAATAAACTTTGCACCGCGAAATATAAAATTGTCGTAGCGCGTCTCTTACTCATTAAAGGTATCGCAGTTTTTTTACGTCCAAAATTTACTTTTTCCGGTTTAAAAAAAAAGTACTTTAGCAATAAAAAACTTAAAGTGGACAGACCCGAATTTTGCCCAATAAAGTATGTTTCATGTGAGGTCGTCTTACCAATCTTAAATAGTAAAACGAAGCCACACTCCCTCACAATCCAACCCGATACACGGTGGGTCAGGACAATGAGATTCGTCTTACATAAAATACTCGTAAAATAGTCTTACTTAAGTTTTTGTCTTATAAATATTAGTGTAATGTGTGGTTTCTTTTTATGTCTTTGTGCAAGTAACTATAATTAAACCAACCAAAAAAATAAGGATAAAGTGAAAAAAGTTACTCCATCCATTCCTAAATTATTATTTTACTTTCTTTTTTCGTCCATCCCAAAATAATTGTATTGTTTGAAATATTTCTTTTTAGGACAACACTTTTACCACTTTATCCTTACTTTTTCATCATACTTTAATTATGAATCACATACACATGAGCTTTAAAGTAAACTACACATCAAACTAATATTAATAATTCAATCAAATGTATTTTCTTAAACCATGTGCCAAATTTACCAAGACGATAATTTAGAAATGGATGAAGTATTTTAAAAGAAACATTTTTAAAAGAAAATAATTATTTTGGAACGGAAATAAATTGAATGAATGGCAATTATTATAGAAAGGATTAAATAATTATTTGGTCCATGAACTATCCACAAAATATGCATTTGATCCCACTATTTTTTTTTAAATGTGTTTGATCCTTAAACTCGATTTTTGTTAAGAGATTACCCCCTCACGAGGTTACCGTTAGTTTTGCTATTATTTTTTTTTTGAAATCTCAAATTTGCCCTTACGTCTTTGGGCATCTTATGAAACCCTAAATTTAGTCCCACTTGAACAGAGAAAATTCAAGAAAACAGAGTGGGAAAAAAGACAAAGCTTGAAACCTTTAATTTATTCTCAACTCGTACATGTTAATGCATCAAAAGCAATATGACTTCCAGATCCAAAACCAACCTTCAATCCACCAAACCCACCTCCAAATTCTAATCCCAAACCAGCCAATCCCCCCAAAACCCAACTACAAGTCAAGAACTCAACTCAAAATTCAAATCCCTAATCCTAGCCAGATTGGAAAAGAACCCAAGAAACAAGTTTCAAGAAAAAACTCAACACTATCATTGACAAGAGTAGGCATATATGTTCGTCGATAGAAATACCCACAACAAACACTTTAATATCACGGAGACCAACTTGGATAAAACAATCACCAAAAACAGAGCAATGAAGAAGAGCAAAAACTTGTATGAAACCACAATCACCGGTAGCATTTACAGGGGAAAAAAAGGAGAGAAAGTAGAGGGAAAAAGATCGGCCAATCTGGACTCGAGTTTGGGGAAGAGAGAAAACGCCGATTGGGGGGTAGGTGATGGCGACCAGATCTACTACAGAGAATGGAGAGAGAGAGAGTCGGGCAAAGTGAAGACGTGCGGTGGAGACAGAACATCCAACAATAGCGTCGAGCTCAGCCCTAGCTGCCTCCTTTGAAGTCAAAACGAAAAGCCTCTTAATCTCATGCATCTGGCCTTCTTCTTGATCTTCGTCTCTCACAGCTCCGACTGTATACTCCATTATCGGAATCTGGGTGTGGAAGTGGAGATTAATTGGGAAGGAGGGTGAGGATTTTGGTGATAGTAATTGTTGTGTCTTCTTCAGTTGGAGCTCAATGATGCTCCCATTTAGGTTTTCCGAGAAATGAAAAAGAAAGATGGAGTATGTAATTTGATTTAGTTGTTTTTCCCTTTTTCTTTTTTTCTTTTTTCTTTTTTCTTTTTCTTTTTTTCTATTTTGAACTATTAACATTATTAAAGGTAAATTTGAAATTTCATAAAAAAATTAACGACAAAATTGACAATAACCCCGTGAAAATGAAATCTCTTAACAAAACCAAATTTAAAGACCAAACATACTTTTAAAAAAATCACAAAATTAAATGCATAACTTATGAATTGTTCAAAGACCAAATAATTATTTAATCCTTCTACTAGTAATGGAGAGCAACTATGCGAAGGTAAAGTAAAGTGATCAAGAACGCGTAAAAAATAATATCCATCCATCCATCACGGGGAGTGGGGACATGAATCCAAGTTACACTAACTTTTACATATTAACTTTTCAATAGTGGAGTACATGTTTCCTATAATCATTACTCCCATCTTTTGTACTCCTTAGAAAATTATTATCTTTTATTCTTTTTTCGTTTATTTTAAAATAATTATCTTTTTATAAAAAAAATTAATACATTATTTTTACTGTCTTAATCTTTTTTTTTCTTATTTTAATTTTGGACAATATATTTATGAATTTTAAAGGAAACCAAATAATATTTTAATATTAATAATTTAATCAAATATATTTTTTTAAACCATATACCAAAAAAACCAGACAATAATTTTAGAACAGATGGAATATAATACTATCATATTAAAAGTTTAAAGTATTTTCATTTTCTTGCTTTAGCCATAAGATGCAATCAATGAAGTTTCATATCCAAAATTTTCATATATATTGATATGAAGTTATTTTAATTCTACCTAAAAAGACTACTCATCTATATCAATATCACACTTATGACTAAGTTAAAGAGTATAGTAGTATACCCATAGTTGGTTGTTTAAAACTTAAATAAGGGATACTCTTTAAGTCATATATACTTTTCATTGATCTCTACATTATCCTTGCAATAATATAGGGTTATAATGCTGGACAACGATAATTTTGGTACGGTGGTTTTTTTTTTTCTTTTTGGATAAACGAATGATTTCAAGACCTCGATTAATTTAGGGATCCCCAACTCCTTAGAGTTGAATAAATTCATCTTAGATATGATCATATGATTGATTTAAAATGTGTGAGTGTTTTTTTTATAAATGTGATATGTTTTCCTTCTTAATTTTGTAAATGTAAAAAGTTTATATATATATATATATATATATATATATATATATATATGTGTGTGTGTGTGTGTGTAAAAGGAAAGATGGGTGTCACCAATAAATAAGAAAAAAAACAATTAAAGGAAACAAAAAAAAAAAATTGTACAAAATGCAGCCAATACTGTTTTTGTGACAAAGTATTGATTGGAATTAGTTACTTTATTGATTATAAACTATTAATATAGTTAGATAGATAGATAGATTGATACCGCCACAAAATGTTGTGAGAATTATTATTCTCCAAAATTTGAAATGGATGGGCAACCATTTTAGAAACCAACAAAGAAAAAAGGTCACAATTTGCTTAATTCAAAAATTCCAACGTTAAACAGCGTCTGTCTCTTGTGCAGAGCTCAATGAGTCAATTCTATTCTCTCTCTCTCAAGAATGAAATGAAAATCTCCACTTACTCAATCTTCCATAATTTCAAGAGCCTAGCTCACTTAGGGGTATTTTACTAGTAAAAGAGTTTATTTTTAAAAATTATGTTTATAATTTTTATAATATTTTATATTTATCTTTTATTATTATTTTTATAATTATAATTAATTTTAATAATATTAATATATCACTTAATAATTAAACTTTTTAAATAAGAACTTTTTGGTTGAACCGTTAAAGTATTAAATAAATTCAAGAAACAGCTTCTTGCCCCCTACGTTCACACGCTCCATTTTCAGACTACTACCTATTATTGCTCAAAATTTAAGCCCTCTATCAGTATTCCCCTCCCCATAAAAATAGGGTAATTTCTCTAATTCAATTATCCTTCATTCGTTTTTGTTAATTATCAAAAATAATTATCCCCCCTTTTGTTAAGATTATCCTTTCTTCTTGACTCAAACCCTTGTCAATCTTTTCATCCTTTATTTGCAATTACTGAACAAAAGGAAAGATTTCATTTCTTTGTTGGGGGAATTACTCCTTCTATTTTCTCTCTATATATATATTTTTTCATTCTTCTCTGCGTTAGCCGTTCTTTGACTTTCTCTTTCTGAGGTGTTTTTCATCAGAAAAATCCAACTTTTCAAGCACCCAGTAGGAGAAAGCCTCAAGATTTTCAATTTTTACGTAATCTTGTTGATTGATGTGAAAATTTAAGTTTTTTCCTTAAATTTCTTGAATTACCAATTTTTAGAACGAAACCAATTTCAGTTTCTTTTTATTTCTTCCCTTTAATTAATTTTACAATTCAGAGTTCAAATTTGACTATTTCATAGTTTTCCCATTGTGGATATCCTAGACCCTCTCTCTCTCTCTCTCTCTCTCTCTCTCTCCTCTCCAACCTTGATCAGTTGATCTGTTCTTGGAATTGTGAAAGATGTTTGGGACTCAAAGCAGGAAGGATATGGGCTTTGAAATTCAATCCCAAATTCCCATTCTCAGGCCAAGCATACATGCTAGGAGGGCAAACATTGTGGTAAAGTTTCAAGATATTTATGGATTCACAGTGGAAGGAAATGTGGATGATGTGAACATATTGAATGAGGTGAGGGAGAAGGTGAAGCAACAAGGTAGGGTTTGGTGGGCATTGGAAGCTAGCAAAGGTGCAAATTGGTATTTGCAGACTCAATTGGCATCCACCTTGAAATCATCCCTTAAATTCTCTGCCTTGGTGAATGCCATCACCTTGAAGAGGCTCATTAGGAAAGGGATTCCACCCGTTTTACGGCCTAAGGTCTGGTTTGCCTTATCTGGGGCTGCTAAGAAGAAATCAACCGTGCCCAATAGCTATTACAATGATTTGACCATTGCTGTTGAGGGTAAGGTCACCGCTGCCACGAAGCAGATCGACCATGTGAGTTGTTTTGGGATTTTATTTTGTCTTTCCTATTTTCATGTGTTGCGATGATGAAATATTTGTGTTCTTAAATTGTTATTTGCCATTTAAATATGACGTTATTGGTCAATCATTTTTGACACGATCGTAATGTTAGTGTAATAATTATGATGTTTGTGAATCAGTTTTTTTGCTGTGTAAATTTGATCTATTGAAGATACTTGATGATTTTTGTCAGTGTCGATGCTAATCGCAGTATTAGTACATTTTATATTGTCTCAATCAATTTGATGGAAGAAGTTATAGTTTGTTAATAACGGTATTTGGATATCAATGAATAATACATACCTGACAGTTGTCCTGCTTGGATAGCACTTCAGAACTGTTTTCTGATTTCATCTATAGCATTGCCAAAAATATTTGTAATCATTTTAATACAAAAATTCCTGTAGTTTTACATATGGCTACTATTGTCGAAAGCAATGATCTAGAACTTATAGAAAAACATGTATTGCTTTTCAGAAGATCCAAGAATTGAAAACCGCACCTGAAATTACCAAACAAAAAAGAAAAAAAGAATGACAAAGGAGTTCAAACAGATCCTTTGGTTATGTAGTATTAAGTAACCAACTCATCTAAAAGCTTAAGCTGTTAGATAGGGGCCCAACAATGGATATCAAGCTTAACACTCCCCCTCACGTGTGACCCGTCCACACGTGGAGAGATACACAAACATGCCTCACCAAGGGCATCACAAACCAAACAGAGTGACAACATACACCCACAATATTCCGGGTAACAAATGCAAGCGGGATGATTCGAACCCACGACCTTGCCAAACCAAAGCTCTGATACCATGTTAAGTAACCAACTCATCTAAAAGCTTAAGCTGTTAGATAGGAGCCCAACAATGGATATCAAGCTTAACATGTAGCAGCAAAGTGACCGAACCTATCTGCTTACAGTTACAGAGAACCGTGGTCCATGAATTGGGATGATCTATAATCAGTTTAGACATTTCAAAGGGGGGGAAGAGTGAAATGAATGAGGTGTCAATTTGAAATCAGTAGATGAGGTGGTGATGTGGTGATGATTCAAATGTATCCAAAGATGCAAACCTCAGCTTGTTTGGCAGCCGCCCCTAAGGGGGTGGCAGTGGTAGAGATGGCCGATGGGGCTTCACAAAGTGTGAGGTCTTAGATTTGATCCCTTCCCATGCACCCCTTAGGAGGGAAAAAAAGAAGAAGCTTGTTTGGCAATTATGCTAGGATAAGTTGATTGTCATTGCATGTAAGGAGGAATACACATGTTTCTAGTCTATAGGGTCATTTAAAGTTTGTTGCTTATTTCCATGCATCAAGCTGTTTCAAATTGCTGTTGGCCTCACTTTGTTACAGATTGAGACCAAAACAAGAACTAGATTATCCACCTTATCTTGGTAGTAAGACAAGGAAAGAAAGAAAAAGTAGCATATGATACAACATATATGTGTGTTATTCTCTCCATTCTGTTTGAAGTTCGATACTTTTTATTTTGAAAAATTCTTGATGGGGAATGCATAACGAAGTCGAATGAAATTTGAGTTTAGTTGCACTTAGGATATTTTGTATTAGAATTTAGAGATACATCAATTGTAATTAATTTAGGATAAGTAGTTTAGGGATATGTTAGTCATTAGTATATAAGGGTTTTTATGTAGCATAGTCCTGGTAGAGTTAGGGTGTTAGTACTATAAATAGTAATGTAAGTGTTCTTTATTACTAAGAGTTGAATATTTTTTAGATTTCTCCCTGTTCTTCTAAGTTCTTTCAGGATACCAATATTCCGTCCTGCATCAGTTCCACTTGAATCATCCCGTTTCAAAACTATGCTTATAATTTTGAGTTTTCATATCAACTATTTTAATCCTCAAAATGTTGACCTTCAAATGTGAACTCTTTGAGCGGTACAGAGGTAGTGTTAGACTGTTAGGTAATTTTCTTCTCAGGATGATGCATGGGTTGTTCACATTATGTGGTGGCCTTGCCTGTTTAACAAATATTTAATTTACACACAGATGTGCGCCACACCCATAGGTCAATCCATCAATATAGGGAAACGTTTTTCATCTTCCATCCATTCTTGCAAGCAATTGATTATATAGTGCCATTCTATTCTTTTTTATTGTTGGAGAAAAATTTCACAAACAAATAGTAAGCCACTGACAAAAGCTTAGCAACACCATTAATTGTTGAATTCTTGTATTCTTTCGTTGTTGTCTATTTCTAGTTCTAGGACTGGCATGTGGGGCCATTATTGTTAGCCCATCGTAACCTGCTGGTAGACAGGTAGAAATCAGCCAGTCCACCAGTTTAGTTGAATAAGTGAAATCGGTTCCATGATCTCTTCCCAAGGGGTGGAAGAGATGGTAAGGGCACTCAAGGCAAAGACCTTGAGGTCCTTGGTTCCAATCCCCATACCAAAGGGGCATATTTGCCTATCAAAAAAATGATTTCTTGTGATTATTTAGGGTAGTCCACCCCTGGACCCGCAGGGTTTTGTGTAGTACATGATTTTTGGTATTTAAAAATATTCACCTATGCTTTGTAGATAACTAATCTATTTTGTTTAAGGTTCAATGTGTGTCTTTTGAAACTAGCTTCAGGTGGTTTCTCTAATAAGCAAATTTAAGGTTTACTCCTTAAGGTGTGCAGTGTACTACATCTTGGCTGCGAATACTGTAGCTCACTTATGAAATGTGTATCTGCAGGACCTACCCAGAACTTTCCCTGGCCATCCATGGTTGGACACTCCGGAGGGTCATGCTGCTTTGAGACGTGTTCTTGTGGGGTACTCTTTCCGTGATTCTGATGTTGGTTACTGTCAGGTAGGTTCATTATTGTGATATATAATTAAACCCTATTGAACACCAAACAAACGTATTTTAGATTTCCCTTGCCAGACAAATCCAATCAATATGATAGACATCAATGAGATATCAGAAGTTTTAACCTGATGACCAGAAAGGAACATTAACATAAAAAAATTGAAATTTCCCTTTTTGACAAATGATGTTCAACTCAAACTTATAATTTTCAGTGATCTGGGTGCATGTGATGCAGGGTTTAAATTATGTTGCAGCATTATTGTTACTTGTGATGAAAACAGAAGAAGATGCTTTTTGGATGCTAGCGGTTCTCTTGGAAAATGTCTTAGTCAATGATTGCTACACAAACAACTTATCGGGATGCCATGTTGAGCAAAGGGTATTTAAAGATATGCTCGCTAAGAAATGTCCAAGGTATAATCTCTTTTATCTTATTTGATAGCGTAGCTTATTTCAATTTGTTTTCCCAATAGTTTTTTTTTAATTCAAAAAGAAAATGCAGGATATATGCTCATTTGGAAGCTTTGGAGTTTGATGTCTCCCTTGTTGCCACGGAATGGTTTCTCTGTCTCTTTTCCAAGAGCTTGCCTTCAGAGGTTAAACTCTCTCTCTCTCTCTCTCTCATGCATAAGAGAACATACAAGCATTACCGTAGACTGTTTCTTTACTAATAATATTCAACTTGCAAAATATGTTCAGACAACCATGCGGGTATGGGATATTCTCTTTTATGAAGGGGCGAAGGTTCTGTTTCATGTAGCTTTAGCCATTTTCAAGGTGACTTTACTTTTTCATTAACTAAAAGTATGTCCTGAATTTGCTTTCTCAAAGGTAACTACAAACTATCATCTATAAGTAAAAGTTGAGGTTAACAATTTCAGATGAAAGAGGAGAAGTTAGTCACAGCACATCATGTTGGCGATGTGATTAATATAATACAGGAAACCACCCATCATCTCTTTGATCCTGATGACCTGTTGACGGTAAGTTGACTCTCTCTCTCTCTCTCTCTCTCCCATATACACATCCAAAAACAAAAAAAAAAGTAAAAGAAAAAGGACCCCCCACCCTACCAAATGCTTAGTTTATATAATTATTTATAGAAGAATGGTGTTTTAAGTGAGATGGCGTGATTTGAAACTTTTAACGATGTTTCTTTTTCAAGTTTGTATGGAAGAACTTGATTTTTTCATCTTATGAAGTAGACTTATATTAATTTTCATGGATTAGCGTAATGTACTTGTACAATATGAATGAAACAAGATTGTTGTATCGATAGCTTCCGCATTTTTTTTTCTCTATTTTAGTGTTACTTGAAGAAAAACATAGTTCTTCATTCATAGAAGTAGACATATTAAATGGCCGTGGAGGTGCATATCATTATATTGGCTAGTTGTTGCCTTGTTGGTCCCTCTCATTGAAGAAGGTGAGGATTATCACAATTACTGCAAAATAACGGATACTTCTTAATTGTATGATTTCAGGTTGCCTTTGATAAGATTGGTTCCATGACATTGACCAATATATCAAAGCAAAGGAAGAAGCAAGAACCGGCAGTTATGGCTGAACTTGATCAGAGATTGAGACGGCTAAATTCAACGATTGTGGTTGACAAATAGTATGTTGTAAAGAGAACAAATTGTAATATATCAGAAGATGTATTGCATTAGTCTTCTGCCTTTATTTAACAATGTACAAGTCATGTTGCTATATTCCTGAGAGAGAAGAACTAAGTGCAAGGCACTTGTTTCCGAGGATGTAGGTGTAAAATGTAAATTTTTGCATTACAGATTGAAATGGGGGGGGGGGGGCATTGCTTGATGAATTCCCCGTATTTTGAAAAATTTGTTTGTGTAATCTTGTCTACATAGTTTAGTGGTTTCATTTAGCCCCTTCTCAATTTTTCTAATTATTTCCTGGGCATTCTTATTCATCAAGAGCTTTCTCAGAAGCTCCTTTTCTGCTGTCTCGTCTACAGCACCCTTGATTGCCACTGCCCGATATAAAGATAAAGAAACAATTTGTAGCAAGTTCATCTAAACAGTTTTGTAGCAGCTATAAGGAAATGATATATGGTTCTTTAGCTTGTATACAAGACAGCAATTACTTCTTTGACATAGCAGGTGAACAAAGGTAAGTTTCACATACCCCCAGGGGGGTTAGTACCAGGTGGGTATATGTCTGGCTCGCCCGAGAAAGCACTCTGATCACCATAGGTAGCCCTGGCCACGGTAGGTTGAATGCAAGTCTGGCTTGGATAAGCACTCTGAACAATGTAGCTAGCTCCTGGGGGGCATACGTAAGTTGCACTTGGATAAGCACTCTCACTCATTTTGGGGTACCCGATTCCAGTGCTGTATGGAATATTAGCATGATATCTATAATATTCTGATCCAAACACCGGATTATGCCCTGAATAGCTCGATAGCTGGAGGCTGTGAAAGCCCTCGCTTCTAGCATGCATGTCTGAAGGTGGCTTAAAACTTTCATATGTTCTGGCTTCAACGGGGCTTTGGAATTCTGTGCAGCCCACTGGCACGATGACTGGAGCTGTCATATCCTTGCTTATAGCATGCATGTCTGAAGGTGACTTGGAATCTCCATATGATCTGGCTCCAACAGGACTTCGGGAGTCTGTGCAAATAAGTGGAGGGATTATTGGAGCTGACAGGTCCTTGTCGACTGCCATCTCATCAAGGATTTCTTCAGTCTGTATTTCCATAACTCCTGTCCTGTTCATGCAATTACCATTGTTGGGTTCTTCTGGAACATCATCCAAGATGTTGGAGACATCACGATAGCCACTCATAATACTGGAAAAATCACCATAACAATCATCCGTCTCTTCCATTAGATAATTTGAGACAACCTTTCTAACTCCTCTCGCTTGTTTCTCTTCTTGCTCTTCCCTTAAGTGGCCACACCTTTGAGCTATTCTTTTGTGCTCTGCAGTCCAGTCAGGATAACTCCAGAGGTAGAGCGGCGGTGGGTTCACGTTCCAATCCTCCAATTGCTGGCCATGAATGTCAACTGATCCAGGTAGATAAAATGACTGAAAAAGAGCAGGCCATAGCGAATAGTGAATGAACCATTACAGAGTTCCATCAAATAATTTTTACTCAAATTAGACAAGTGATTGCCACTTTCTTTCATACCTTCCCTGAGAGTATCTGCTTGTCCTCCCAAATTATATCATATGGAGGTATCTTTTCGTCAAGTCTGTTACTAGCAACAAAACTTTGTAAGAGAAACAGAGATAGACAACAGAAACAGAAACTTTGGACTTGAAAACACAAAAATTGTTGAATGAAAAGAGAGAAAGAAGAGAAGAGAATTGTGTTGAGAAGCCGTAACCTAAATTGATTAGGCAAAGACACATATATATGTTTGTGATAATACAATATACATGACCCCCAAACATATATCTTAAACCAAAGAGACTCGCAATACTTCTAACACTTAACACTCCCCCTCAAGCTAGAGCATAAATGTTATGCAGCTCAGCTTGTTACAAATATATCTTATTTTTGTGCCATTTACAGACTTCGTGAAAATATTGGTCGCCAGTCGGAACATAACTTGTAGAAATTATCTTATCTTGAAGTTTCTCACGAACAAAGCTCGATATGCTTTGTTCGCACATGGAACGTGGGTTTAGACTTTAGAGGCAATGTGAATAGATGCTTGGTTCACATTGCAACTGCATAGGCATTGGATTCCCGATACCAATCTCACCAAGTAGCCGACGAATCCACACTAACTCACACATAGCATGAGCCATGGCCCTGTGTTGTGCTTCGGCACTTGATCTCGACACAACCGATTGCTTCTTACTTTTCCAAGAAACCAAATTACCCCCAATGAACATGCAATATCCAGTAGTGATCCTGCCCAATCAGCATAGCAAACCCCTCTACTCTCATATGCACATGATCACAATATAGTATGCCTAGTCCTGGAACTCTCTTAAGATACCGAATAATCTTACAGCACCCTCCCAATGTGTACTTCGCGGAGACGATATAAACTGACTTACTACATTAACTGCAAATGCAATATCTTGTTTGATCACAACAAGATAATTCAATTTCCCAACAAGTCGTTGATACCTTTCTGTAAATCTTTCACCCCCTTCAGCTGTAAGTTTCGTATTCGAATCCATAGGAGTCTCAAAAGGCTTCGCTACCAACATGCATGCCTCACTCAACAAGTCACACACATACTTTCTCTGGGACAAGAAGATGCCTTGCATGCACCGGGCAACCTCAATCCCTAGAAAGTATCTTAAATTACCCAGATCCTTTGTTTGAAAATTTTCCTGAAAGAACCACTTTAATGCACTAATACTTCCAGTAATGACAATATCATCCACATAGACAACCAATAAAATAATTTCTTCATCACTGTGCTGATAGAATACTGAGTGATCACTCTGACATATCATAAGCCCGAACTCGAGTATTACCTCGCTAAATCTCCCAAACCACGCGCATGGAGATTGTTCTAACCCATATAATGACCGCTTTAATCAGTAAACCAGTCGAGACTCCCTGAGCAACGGTTGTTCCATGTAAACCTCTTCGTGTAAATCACCATGAAAAAATGTATTTTTGACATCAAGAAAAAAAAGAGGCCAATGAGAAGATACAGTAAGAGAGATAAGTAAACGAACAGAGACAAGTTTAGCAACCGGAGAAAAAGTATTTTATAATCAACCCCATATGTCTACGCATACCCCTTTGCAACAAGGCGAGCCAAAGAACCATCCGGATTGACCTTAACAACATAGACCCACTTGCACCCAATAGCATGTTTACCTGTTGGCAATGAAACTAAATCTCAAGTTTGATTGTGTGTAAGGGCAATCATTTTCTCTTCCATAGCATTCCAGTCAGGCACACAAACTTGGGAAAAGAATAAGGCTCAAGGACACCAATAAAGGCGCATAAACCAAGAGATAAACCCTTATAACTAACAAAGTTAGAAATAGGATGTAACGTACAACTACATTTACCTTTTCTAAGGGCAACAAGAATATCAAGATCAGAAGGTACCTCAACAAGAGCTCGATCGAGCAATGGTTATAGGACTGGCTCTATAGGATCAGGAGTCGAGGGCATATTTCCTTCAGAGCACGTGCGGACTCAACTGGCGAAATATCGGATGTAGGATAAAATGAAACAAACTCATGAAAAGTAACATCAGCACAAGCCAAATATTGATTCAAGTTAGGAGACAGACATCGATATTCTTTCTAAGTACGATAATAACCCAAAAAGATACATTTGAGTGCCTTAAGATCCAACTTGGTGACACGAGGACGATGATCACGAACAAAGCCCACGCACCCGAATATCCTAGGAATCACCGTGAAAAGAGACTCGAATGGAAACAAAACTTGATGAGGAATTTCTCCAGAAGATGACATACGGTTGATAAGATGACACACAGTTAACTGCCCAAAACAAATTTAGGGACAAGTATCTAAAAAGAAAGAGCGCGGGCAACCTTGAGGTGGTGACGATTTTTTCTCTCTGCAACACCATTTTGCTAAGGTGTATCAGTGCAAGATGATTGTGGAGCATGCCATGAGTTGTCATAAATTATGAGTAAACAATAGAGAAATATTCTTGAGCATTATCTTCACACGCACATCAAGGTCTCCAAATGTCCGAATGGACTACATCAAATGAGGCACGAGCCCGTTTATTAACCCTAGGAATATATGAAATGTGATGGTGCTAAAAGCTGGTAGAGATGAAGATTTTGGACACAATTTCTTGAGATTTAACATAGATGGATGATCCAATCGACAGTGGATTTGAAATGGGGGACAAAGAGGCGCTTGAACACACAATAGGTGTAGATGGAGCTTTAAAGAAATAAAGTCCCCCAGACTCGTACCCTCTACCAATAATCGTTTTCGTCACACGATCCTGAAAGATAATGAGTGGGAAAAAATGAGACATCACCATTATGTTGAAGATTTCCTATGGTGGCTCTTGAACTCAACTTTGGACTTCCTGTAAGTCCTTCGTGACGTTATCTTTGGAAGGGACGTTAATTTTTTTGAGAGGACAATTTTGTCCTCACTTGTGCTTAGTAGGATGTTTGAGATGGAAAAAAGGACAAGTTTTAGTATATATATATATATATATATATATATATATATATATATATATATAAAACAAATATTACGGCGGTAAACTTTGACATTTCTTCTTCCTCTCTCCTCCCACCACCAACGCCACCAATCCACCCCATTAACGCCACCCCCACTATCATCACCAAATCAGTATACCAAATAAAAACAAGAACAATTAATTGAGCATATTTTCACAGCCAAGAACAAAAAATTGACAATAAAAATCAAAACTTTCTTTGATAGGACTTCATAGCGTCGATAGACAAGATTGCATCTATAATTATAATCGAAGTTATGGATGTTGAAGAAGATATTGTGTAGGAGGTGGTTTAACGGCGTAGCTCCCGAAGCTGATGAAGATAATGAAACCGAAAACACTCTCAATTAGCTCTCCTACAAGCATTAATGAAGAGCGAACTACTTCGCCTTCATCTTTAATATCGACAGATGGAGGTATTTGACTTTTGGTTGTTCAGGCCAAGTTAATTAAAGAAAGAAAACCTCTGGCTCGCTCAAAGTGTACCAATGGCCCCACCCCAAATGCGAAACCTTCGGCACACATACAATCGTTGTCTGGTCAATAGACCTCCCCTCAACACTCCCATGTGACAACCTTGGATACGAAATCCGGTGCCCTTTCCTAATCTCAATATGAATTTTCTTCTGCCCAATTGCGTTACCCTCTTCCTCTTCCTCTTCCTCAACTGTTGGGTTGGGTTCCGGTAACGGTCAGGCTTAGGGCTTAGGGGTTTCTTGAAATAGAATGGCAACACTAACGCATATACCAAGAACAACTCACAAGTGTAAAACCTACGTGCTAACTCGAAATGGGTGGGCTGGTTGGAAATGGATGGCGGGTGGGGAAGGGTGAGGTTTCCACCATGGTTGTGTGTGTGTGAAAGAGAGAGAGAAATGAGCGAGAGAGAGACGGTAGAGAGAAGTCTTGATTTCTTATTTTACTTTATATCATTTTCCATCTCAGCAACAAAATGATGGATGGCTAGGTGTTAGGTGTTTATCAGAATTAAGTGAGGACAATTTTGTCATTTCACAAAAAAATTAACGTCTCTTCCAAAGATAACAACACAAGGGACTCACATGAAGCTAAAAGTTGAGTTGAAGAGCCACCGTAGGAAATCTTCAACATCAATTACCATATAAATTGAAAATAACAAGTTCAGGGACCAAATTATATATTAATCCTAATGAAAAAGAGGACATGACGACCACCATCACGACCACCACGACCACTATCACGACCTCCTTTACCAATAGACCGACCACTACCACCATCACCAGTATCATGACCTCGGTGAGCTATGTGACTCACAAGTAAAGAAGAATCAACAATACTATCGATGGGGCCAACTAAAGAGGACTCTAGTGAGACATGAAGCACACGAAAGAACACATCTTGAAGAGAACCAACACTAGTGCTAGATAAGATCTGTGAGCGAGCAGTACTAAACTCGAATCTCAAACCAGCTAGAAATCCAAAAATAATTAGGTGCTCTCGTTGTGTCTACATAGTACTAACATCGGTACTAGCAAAGAACTTCACTCAGTCACCAATTTCTTGTAGTCCGCAAAATACTAGGTAACACTACGACCTAGCTTGTTGATCTTGGCGAAACATAGCATGCAACAAGTCATACATTTGGTTCATGTTGTCCTTGCCTCCATACAACAAACAACTAAATAGTCCACAAATCACGAACATTAGGGCCACCAGTTCAGCGGTCTTATCATCCATAGAATCATGAGCTTCCAATACAAATCAGCACATGCACAAACCCACGCAACATCGGTGGAGTTAACTGTGGTGAGATGATCTTCCTTATTTTTCCCCTTTAGATTCATCTCAACCACCCGCCGCCACATTAAGTAATTCTTTCCCGTTAATTTCTTGTCTAAATTTTCGTACTAGTGGAAATAACCTCAAAAACCATGGTTTTGGACTCCGTGGTCTATGTATTCCCCGATGTCGACATTAGAAAGCAACCAGAAGAAAATGAAATCAAACAGACCAGTAAAGTTGACCAACTGAGCCAAAAAAAAAAAAAACAAACTTGTTTAATCCTGAAATCAAAGTCAGATTAGTGATCCACAACCAATCTGTTGTGGTGGGGTGATTGTCCGACAAAAGAGTTCCAGCCACGCGCCGGCGCATGAGACAAATTCCGCTGACCTCTAGTGGCGGTGACTGGACAGACAAGGTTGCCTAGTCTGGGCAAACTACTCTCCCTAGGCAGTGACCATCAAAACACTCAAACCCTAGGTTGAACCTTGACAGACGACCAGACGAGCATCATGCATTCCTGTGACGTAAAGAAATAACGAAAAAAAGAAGAAGTAAGGGATGCGTTGTGGTCAATCAGCATAGGAGATTATTGGATTTCCCGCTCTGATACTATGTTTAATGTAAAGAGAGAAAGAAAAGAAAATTGTGTTGAGAAGACGTAACCTAAACTCGTCTAGCAAAGACGTATATATATGTTTGTGATAATACAACATACATCAAGACCCTCAAACATATATCTTAAACCAAAGGACACTCAATACTACAAACACTAACAAAAATAAAAAATGATTTATTAATCAGACAGTGTGGCAACCTAAATTATAACATGGTGGAATCTTTTGCACGTCGAGATTTAGCTTCGGTAAATCCAAAGTTAACTAATGGAAGAGTAACATGTTCCATCTTTCAGTGAGAACTTAGAAGGGTGCAGGTAATAGAAGGGCAGCCTAGAGAGAGAGGGCCCAACACTAGCATTCTTTTTCA
Source organism: Codonopsis lanceolata (assembly GCA_013146195.2). Classification (NCBI taxonomy): domain Eukaryota; kingdom Viridiplantae; phylum Streptophyta; class Magnoliopsida; order Asterales; family Campanulaceae; genus Codonopsis; species Codonopsis lanceolata. Next base: position 49,410,534 of record CM028380.1, read on the forward strand.
AAGTCAGCCAAGAGTCAACTTAAACATGCTCACCTTTTGGTTTCCTTTGGAACAATAAGAATGAGGAGCTTCGGCTGGAACTTAAGAGCCGCGTCAATGAACTTGTTGGCAAGAGCTGCTTCGACCCCAAAAGGAGGATTCAGCCCCATTATCTAATAAAGAAGCATCAGTTAATTTAGTTGTCACACGAGTCTTCAAATATTCTAGTCTGGTAATGACAGGATTAGCATCATACCAGACGTGATCCAGCAGGCAGTTCTCCTACACCGACACTAAACCAATCTCTCTTCTCAAAATTGAAATCATTCTGAGTTAAAATGGAAATAGATATGTTAATTGAAGTTTAAGGTAGAACTGGTTGAATAAACATATAAGGAACATAGAAAGAAAGATAACGTAAAAGAAATGGAAATAGTCAAACAGAAAGCAACAGCCACAAAGTAAGCAAGCCGAACCAAATAGTGGTAAGTTGATAACCACCATGCAATCCTCACTATAACAAAAGCCTGCCATGGAAACAACTAGGGACAGCATGAACTTAGGTTCACCACTAACATAAAAATAATGATGGAATAATACAAGTATGGCAATAACAATTGCAAGATGAGACAAGGAAATAACCTAAACCAGTGTTTCAATACAACTGAAACTTATCTAGACGTACAACTGAAAACTTATCTAGACACGATACAAGTACCCTCTATAGTTAAATGAAATATCATTTTTGCCCATTTCTTGATAATAAACAAATACAAGCATTGTGTACAGAAAGCACTCATTAATCACATTTTTTTCCATAATTCCTTCAATAAAATGAGAAACAGTTCAATTCGCATGCATACAACTGGCATATAATACGTGGTCCACCATTATAGCTTTAAGAATTTCTTTTTACGTGAAATAAAGAAGAGCAAGGGACCTACTGCAGGTGTAAAAAGATCATAATTCTTGAATGAGCACCTCTTCCCCACCTCGTCAAGCTTTTCTTTCATCAAGCAACTGAAATCATTCGAACCACAGCAGAAGTCGACTATCTGCTTAAACAAATTTGCTTACGTAAATGCCAGATATAGAAACAAAAATACTGATCAATCAATGATCATGACTACTATAAGGAAAAAGTCATGTATGAGAAGAATCGCTTAGTAATGTAAAGTGATTTCCAAATTGCTGAATAGTTATCAAAGTTTGATCTAGCTTTCCCTCTCTTTTGCCCCTTTTCTTTCCAAATCTGCAGAACCTTAAGACAATGGAGCTTTACGAACAGATTTAATTCCAGGGATCACCAAGGCTATTGATTCCATCATCCAATGGAATCTAACATGGACAGTTTGACAAAGGTATGGCTATTCTTCTCTTACATGTCACCTTTTAAGCCAATTCACATTTCTTTCACAATCTCGAGAATAAAGGGTTAAAGCCAAAATGATAACTGTGTGCTGCATAGTGCATAATATGCAAACAAAACTAAGTGCACATGAAAAGAACTCGTGGTTACATATAGAAGATGAATGAACTATGATAGAACAAAATGAAAAGCAGCAGACTATAAAGAATGTAATAGACCAATCATATTTATCTGTGCACCGAAAGGTAAAAACTAATTTTTATAAAAAATTAACAGATCTATCAATTCTCAAATCCATGTGTGCCTTACCAGAAACAACAGATATGTTCCTTCGATTATGAAATGAATGAATTATGAAAAACAGCAAAGTATAATGAATGTGATAGACTAATCATATTTATCTGTTGTCTGTAGACCTCTCCACGTGTACCACGTCAGAAACAACAGATATGTTCCTTCAATTATGAAAAGAATGAATCATGATAAAACAAAATGAAAAACAGCAGAGTATAAAGAATGTGATAGACTAATCATATTTATCTGTTGACCTGTCCAACTGGACCCTACCCCAAATGCAAGAGTCAATTAGTTCTGAAAGACAGGCAGCAAATGGAAAAATATTAATGGATTCTGTTGAGGCCTGCTATACGTGGCAAGTGGATTTGAGAGATCCATTAAACTTGTAACATCCGTTAACAATTTAGGATAACTTTATAGGGCAATTATTTTGTAGGTTGGTCACATTTGCAAACCTGAAAGGCTGAAAGTACAAGTGTCATAGTGATATTCCCCAAATGGTATGATGGTCAAAAAAGTAGCTTTTCAAGCACCAAAACCTGACACTCTCTGTATTCACACAGACTCTCAGTGTACAAATCCTTGGGATTTAAATGTTAGCAGCTTGCAAATGTATATTGGAATATACAAAACTTTCTAAAGATCAAAGGAAAAAACTTGTCCATGTTTTGGTATATCAAATCCTAGAGTTTAGGCATACATGACTAAAATATTGAACACATGATGCTGTTGTGAAATGCTAATTGGTCAAACACACTTAAGCTTGGGGTACGCTCTAAGATGAAGATTAATGTAAGCAGTTCATAGTAATTACTAATTCCAGAAATAAATTATAACTTAGCTGACAGATCTCCAGTGGGAAACATTTGCAAGTGTTTATGCAGCAAAGCAAGTGAGAAAATTGTTGAGAAAACCAGAGAAGCAAAAAAAAAGGGGGGTCTTACCATATCACCATCTTTCACGTACCAATGGAGCCTATTGACTATCTGCATGTCAAAGACTTTGCTATAAGTTCAAAGCAATGCTTTATTGAGGGGATAACCAGATATACACGCAGAATGTATAAATTTACAATTGAAGTAAAAAGAACTTCAAAATGTCAAATGCCATAAGAATGAGTGTGCATATGTTGTCGTAAAAGTATTTTCGAAGTTCTGTCCATGGGCTTATTACAGTTTGAACAGAAGCCAAACGCAGCAAGGTTATCAAAAGTGTAGGTAGAAACATGGAAGTTTGTTAACGTGTGTTAGAAGTATTAAGGGTCTATTTGGTTTATGATATATGTTTGGGGGTCTTGATGTATAATGTATTTTCAGAAACATATATATACGTCTTGCCTAACCGATATTAGGTTACGGCTTCGCTTCTCTTCTATTCTCTTCCACCTTCTCCTTTCTCTTTAATTTAACATGGTATCAGGGTAGGAATCCTTATAATCTCCTCTACTGATTGTTCTCCACGAATCCTTCTCGCTCCTTTTTTGTTCTTTTTTCTGTGTTCAGTACAGAATGCGTTTGAGTCGCCGGAGGGGATACGATGTGTTTTGAAGGTCAGAGAATAGGGGGTTGGTGTCACCCAGTCTAGGCAACCTCTTCTGTCCAGTCGCCGCCACCGGAGGTCGCCGGAAAATGCCTCACGTGCCAACGCGTCGCGAGAATTTTTCGCCGGAATTTTTTCGGACCTTCACAGACTGGTCACCTGAGCCTGTAGATCCCTGGTCCGAGATTGGTTTTTGGTGAGTTTTTAGGCTCGGTAGTGGACTGTTTGTTTGCTGGTTGGTGTTCAAATGTCGACATCGGGGAATACGGAAACTACGGAGTCTAAAACCATGGTTTCTGAGGTTTTCTCCACTAGTACAAAGATTACGGATAAGAAATTAACGGCAAAGAATTATTTAATGTGGCGGCGGGTGGTTGAAATGAATTTAAAAGGGCAAAATAAGGAAGATCATCTCACCACAGTTAACAAAACTGATGTTGCTTGGGTCCGTGCCGATGCTGATTTGTATTGGAAGCTCATGAATTCCATGAATGATGAGACGGCTGAATTGGTGGCCCATACTTCTACTGTTCGTGATTTATGGGAACATTTAGCTGTGTTGTATGGAGGCAAGGACAACATGAACCGGATGTATAACTTGTCATGTGCTATGTTTCACAAGGGTCAACAAGGTCGTAGTGTTACCCATTACTTTGCGGACTACAAGAAATTGGTGACTGAGTGGAGTTCTTTGATTCCTTTGAGTACAGATGTTAGTACTATGCACACACAACGAGAGCACCTAATTATTCTTGGATTTGTAGCTGGTTTGAGATCTAATTTCGCTCACAGATCGGGCACAAGTGTTGGCTCTCTTCAAGATGATGTGTGTTCTCTCGTGTGCTTCGGACCTCACTAGAGTCCTCTTCAGTTGGCCCTACTAGCAGTATTGGTGATTCTTCTGCACTTGTGAGTCAGATATCTCACCATCACCAAGGTCATGTGGTCGTGGTGGTCGGTCTACTGGTAGAGGAGGTCGTGACGATGGTCGTGGTGGCCATGGTGGAGGTAGGGAGAGTAGAGAGGTTCGTAGTTGTTATCACTGTGGGGATAAGAATCATGTGATTCGTAATTGTTGGAAGTTGGATGGTAAACCATCTGGTGATCGATATGCCCATGTTGCCTCTAACACTGAGTCTACCCCCCCTCCCAAAACCGTCTCAACCTAGTGAGGGTAAGGTCATACGGATGACTGATGATGAGTTTGCGCGATATACCCAGTACTAGGCTTCTTCGTCTTCTTCTTCCACTGCTACTTTTGTCCATACAGGTATACCTACTGCGTATGTTTCTTCCTCTAATTGTAAATGGGTTATTGACTCTGGTTCTTCTAACCATCTGAGTGGCAACAGAGGTATTTTTTCTTCGTTCATTCCATATTCGACATCACCAAGTGTTACTGTAGCCAATGGGTCTATTGCTTCTGTTATGGGGAAGGGTGATATTTGTCTCATGCCCTCTCTTTCAATATCCTCTATGTTATATATTCCTGGTTTTTATTCAATTTACTGTCTATTAGTAAATTAACCCGTGATCATAACTGTGATGTCTCATTTTTTCCCACTCATTGTATCTTTCATGATCGTGTGACGAAAAGGATTATTGGGAGAGGGATGGGGGACTTTATTTCTTTGAAGCTCCATCTACACCAGTTGCGTGTTCGTGTTCGAGTGCCTCTTTGTCCCCGTTTCAAATCCACTATCATTTCGATCATCCGTCTATGTCGAGTCTCAAGAATTGTGTCCAGATTTTTCATCTATACCAGTTTTTGGATGTGACGCCTATTAGTTTGCGAAGCATCATCGCATTTCATATATTTCTAGGGTTAATAAACGAGCGCATACCCCATTTGATGTAGTCCATTCCAACATTTGGGGACCTAGTCCTATTGTCTCCAAGTTAGGTTATAGGTATTTTGTTACTTTTGTGGATGATCATTCTCGTGTTACTTGGATTTATTTAATAAGACATCATTCTGAGTTGTTTGATACTTTTTCTGCGTTCTGTGCTGAAATTAAAACTCAATTTGGTGTGTCTATCAAACATCTTCGTAGTGATCATGCACAAGAATATTTCTCCATTGTTTACTCCAAATTTATGATAGCTCATGGCACTCTCCACCAATCATCTTGTACTATACACCTCAGCAAAATGGTGTTGCTGAGAGAAAAAAAATTGTCACCTCCTCGAGGTTGCTCGTGTCCTTTCTTTTCAGATGCATGTTCCTAAACCATTTTAGGCAGATGTTGTGTTAACAGCTTGTCATCTTATCAACCGTATGCCACCTTCTGTTCTTTCTGGAGTGATTCCTCATTGAGTCTTGTTTCCATCAGAGTCTCTATTCCCAGTGTCTTTAGGATATTCGGGTGCGTAGCTTTTGTTCGTGATCATCGTCCTAGTGTAACCAAGTTAGACCTTGAGACACTCAAATGTATCTTTTTAGGTTATTCTCGTACTCAGAAAGGATACCAACGTTTCTCTCATGACTTGAATCGATATTTGGTTCTGCTGATGTTACTTTTCATGAGTCTGTGTCATTTTATCCTACATCAGATATTTCGCCCGTTGAGTCTGTTCCCGACGATGATTTTCTACTCTATCGGCTTGTGGAGTCCGATCTTTCCCTACCCACGAGATACCCCGTCCTTCTATTCAACACATTTATACCCTGCGCACGTGCTCTCAAGGGAATATGCCTCATACTCTTGCTCCTGCTGAGCCAGTCCTACCACCGTCGCCCGATCCAGCTCGCATTGAGGTACCTTCTGATCTTGATATTCATGTTGCCCTTAGAAAAGGTAAACGTACTTGTACGTTACATCTTATTTCTAACTTTGCTAGTTATGATAGTTCATCTCGAAATCTTTGTGCATTTGTTAGTGTCCTTAAGTCTCATTCTATTCTCAAGTCTGTGTTTGAAGTAGTGGGTCATCCTCCTGGCTGAAAGGCAGCTATGGACGAGGAAATGAATGCCCTTACACACAATCAAACTTGGGATTTGGTTTCATTGCCATCAGGTAAGCGTGCTATTGGGTGCAAGTGGGTCTATGTTGTTAAGGTTAATCCAGATGATTCCTTGGCTCACCTTAAGGCTCGACTTGTTGCAAAGGGGTATGCTCAAACATATGGGGTTGATTATACTGACATTTTTTCTCCGATTGCTAAACTTGGCTCTGTTCGATTATTTATCTTTCTTGCCACCTCTTCTCATTGGCCGCTTTATCTGCTTGATGTCAAAAATGTATTTCTTCATGGTGACTTACACGAAGAGGTCTATATGGAGCAACCTCCGGGAGTCTGGGTTGGTTTGCAGATTAAAGCGGTCATTATATGGGTTAAAACAATCTCCGCGTGCGTGGTTTGGGAGATTTAGTGAGGTAGTGCTTGAGTTCGGGCTTATGAGATGTCAAAGTGATCACTCAGTATTCTATCAACGCAGTGGCGAAAGAATCATTTTATTGGTTGTCTATGTGGATGATATTGTCATCACGGGAAGTAATAGTGCAGGTATTAGTGCATTAAAAGGATTCCTTCACGAAAAGTTTCGAACAAAGGATCTCGGTAATTTGAGATACTTTCTAGGGTTGAGGTTGCCCGGTGCAAGCAAGGCATCTTCTTGTCCCAGAGAAAATATGTGTGTGACTTGTTGAGTGAGGTGCATGTTAGGCACGAAGCCTTCAGAGACTCCTATAGATCGGAATACAAAACTTATAGTTGAAGGGGGTAAAAGCTTTGCTGAACCAAAGAAGTATCGGAAATTGAACTATCTTGTTGTGACAAGACTGGATATTGCATTTGTAGTTAGTGTAGTAAGTCGGTTTATGTCCTCTTCGTGGAGTATACATTTTAAGCTTCTTCGGTATCTTAAGAGAGCTCTAGGGTTAGGCATACTATATCGAGATCATGGACATATGAGAGTAGAAGGGTTTGCTGATACTGATTAGGCAGGATCCCCAGATAAGAGATCTACTTCTGGATATTGCGTGTTCATTGGGGGTAACTTGGTTTCTTAGAAAAGTAAAAACAATCAGTTGTGTCGAGATCAAGTGTTGAATCAAAATACAAGGCTATGGCTCATGCTACATGCGAGTTAGTGTGGATTCTTCAGCTACTTGGTGAGATTGGTATCGGGAATCCAATGCCTATGCAGTTGTGGTGTGATAACCAAGCAGCTATTCATATTGCAGCTAACACTTTGTTCCATGAGTGAACAAAGCATATCGAGCTTGATTGTCACTTTGTTCATAAGAAACTTCAAGAGAAGATAATTTCCACAAGTTATGTTCCGACCGGCGATCAACTAGCAGATATTTTCACAAAGTCCGTAAATGGCACAAGAATAAGATATATGTAACAAGCTGGGCATGCATAACATTTATGCTCCAGCTTGAGGGGGAGTGTTAGAAGTATTAAGGGTCTATTTGGTTTAAGATATATGTTTGGGGGTCTTGATGTATAATGTATTTTTAGAAACATATATATATACGTCTTGCCTAACCGATATTAGGTTACGGCTTCTCTTCTCTTCTATTCGCTTCCACCTTCTCCTTTCTCTTTAAGTTAACAACGTGATTCACTTCGAGCAAGAATACGAATGTCACTGTTTCTCTATGCCTGTAGTGATCAAATGTTTCCCACTTGTTAATAAACATTTGTATTCACAAGGAATTACTCCCTCCGTTCGAGGCAAAGAGTCCACTATATTATTTTGGGATGTTTCACTTTAAGAGTTCACTTTCAAAAAATCATCTCGGCAATTTCCATAAAATTTCAACATTACCCTCTACATTCAATGTTAACATATAGATTATGCTCAAGCATTATAATAATTATGACAAACTCTAATGCTCGTATATATCTCTTAATAATTAGACTTTTCAAACATGGACTCTTTGGGTGGAACGAAGAGAGTAATTGGTTAATTGGCTTTATTGGCTCATCCTTTACTAGGAGGCAACTCTAGTATCACTTTAAAACAGCCAAAGGAAGCACGAGTAGACCACAACAGTTGTCATATATTTATGAATCTACAATCTGGCCATTTTCTTTATGCTGGCAACTAACTGAAAAGAAGTACCAAAGACATTTGTCCTTTTTTTTAAAGGTTGGAGGGGGCATTGACCTTACCCCTACCCTTAGCATTATTATTAATGCCTTGTAAGGCTACCAAGCATATACGATAGTGCCATTCTTAGTTTTTGTCCTTTTGGTCTATACTTCTTTATTTTTTTTCTTTGGACTGGGATTAGTGCTGGAGGTTGGGGGTGGGTGTTGTGGCTAGAACAATAACAAGACAGATATGGTCGTGGTTCCAGTTTCAAGAAAGAACGAAGGAAAATGGCAAAAAACAGTTATCTTACCTCCTTAAGCTTGTCCACATTTGTAAAGTGGCGCCCAAAAGAAGTATATCTCATTCCATAGAGAAAAGGGGCAAGATAGACCTTGAGCTTTTTCTACACATTTGTTGGCAAAGTAATCAGCATGCTAAAGGTATTCTTTTGTATTCAAGGTTACAGCTATTACATATCACTGATGTGAATAGAAAGCTAGAAAGGTAATTTCACAGGTAAGATGATGCAAGTAGCATAAGCATACTAGACTTTTGTACATCAATACTAGATTTGCAATGACCTTCTGAGGATAGGCACATAATAGCACACCCCAAAATATGACACGATAAGACTGCATAGAACAATCTGTGAAATAGCTTGTAGATACTATGGTAATATTCATGCTACAACTAGCATATTTCTGAAAGATAACAAAAAGGAAATTGTTATTTTGGTTTTACTGTACATTATTAATGATAAATAATTAGCTTTGATAATCAATACAATTTACACTTAAATGATGAAAACACTAAAATCCCAGTTCATATTTACATAAAACAGCGATAAATGAGAGGATGTAAGCTACACGAAGATACTTTGCAGCAATACAAAAGTCTTATGGAATAAATGGTGTCAGACTTTTCTCTAATTAAGCCCCAAACTCATAATTTGGAAACCATTTTAAGGCAAAAGCTCAAACTATTCAATGTGGTAATACAACTTACACGTGCATGCCAAAAATGTCTGTCTCCTTCCATATGAGTCTCCAAAATGTAACCTTTGTGCCGAACGCTTAAGTGATTTACTTTTCTCAGTGTACCATGTCTTGCTTTAGCTTACCTCCGCCCACTCTTCCAGAAGCCTACTCTGTAACTGTAGAAAGGAGCTGAATGCTGATCTTTATGCATAATTTTAGGAGATAATTTATTTTGTAAATATATTAGATTAGGAGTTACATTTCGTTTCCTAGAAAATAAGATCAGTTATTGATTCCTAATTTTTAGCTTTCCTAGTTTGGTGAGATTCCTAATTTAGAGGGATTATCTTCTTAATTTTCTCCTAGAATCGTGGTCTGGAATAGCAGCCATCTATGTATAAATGTTAGGTTTTATTTTATTATTTTATGACTGAGAAATCAGAATATCAAAATTATCAGTAACCATGTCATGTTCTTAGCCAGCACCCGTGCTACCCCTCCATTGAGGCCCACTTCTACACTATGAGTCCAGCACATGTTACCCTGGATTGTTTTACTCAACCTGAGCTACTACACATAAGCAATTTCTTGCACACTACAGTCTGCAGCATGACCAGCAGCGAAGATTCTGGCATGCCTTGCTCCATGGGATCCACAATTATTAGATTTCTGCAACCGTAAGTACACCACACCTCACTCAGATGGTCAGAAACTCCTTCAAAGAACATCCTTCTTCATGCATCATGGTGATCTCTGCACCACGATAAACAGAAACTCAAGAAGATCCCGTCCATGCCCTCTCTCGTAGGGAATCCATCACCATGCATTTTTGCAACAAATGGCTCTTTACAGAGCTACTACAGGTGCAACTAGTCACCCTTTTTGACAACTTAGTAAGTTTCTGAGCTAGTGATTGACTCGTTCAGTGAAGTACTCCTTGAGTCACCCACTCATGATCACTCTATGAGCCAGTCAGTCATCTCTGCATGGCACATTGTATCCACCATTAGGGACATTTTGCATCATATGGTTAATAATTAACATTACACATAGAATTCGCGGTTGTTATCATAGTTCTAAAGGTCATATGATTTGGAAGATTGAATTAGATTCTTTTTTTTTTTGATAAGTAAGGTAGGATTGAATTAGATTCTTCTTATTCGGAATCCCTCCAGAATCAGAAACATTTTCTAAATCTTCTCTCATTAGTGAATTGATGGCTTGATGCCGAATCATGAATCAGAGAGAATGCAATTCACTTGCGATTCTGGAACCTTTGGATCCGAGTCAGCTTCTACATAAACCTATTTTTTTGTTTTTCCCGGTAAACACTCATCCAGTCACCCTTTATTAACCCTCTTTTGGGTTATTTTATGCCATCTCCCATTAATGTATTTAATGCTGGAATCCAACTTGCATATCTGGGTCTCTCAACTCTCCATTTCCAGGGTGGGATCTGCAGCTCAAATTAATATCATAAAACAAGTAGTTGGCCAACTAAAATTGGACTAGATGCAATTTGACAAAACTAGAAACTCTTGCTCAATTGGCTTCTGATCTCAATAAAGGTACTCGGAATCAATTGTCCTCTCCCAAGGGAGCATAGATCTCTTCTCCTCTTCATTGAAAGGTACTCTTCTTCTTTACCTTATTCATATGGAGTTTCTAGTTACTATTTTATCTTTATACGGCCTATCAAATAGTACTCCTTTTGTCTCTAAATGAGTGCCACTTTTTAGTTTCTCACTCTTAAGCAATAATAGTAGAACATATACTGTATACATATATACCCTTAGTTTCCATAATATGTCATTGCAAGTGCACATCGTAACATGACAGTTGGCCAAAGATGAATTTAGTATGTTCATAAGAAAAGCAACACTCCTTTAGGAACAAAAAAAATTCCCACAGTTGGGGCATGAGGGAACAATAAGTTACTAACTAGTACTAGTACCTGGTGGCTACTACTTAGTACCATAAAAGAATGCTAATAATTTGTTAGTACTTAGTGAGTTAGTTCTTTCTACCTCTTGAATCAAGTTCTTATTAATTTTATTTGATATTTGTTTCGTATTTTCTTTATCTTTTTTTAAGAGGTGGTCTCCGTAAGACGGTCTTACGGATCCTTATCCGTAAGATGGATCTATCCAGATTAAATGAGGCAACCCCTTAGTTTTTAAAAATTACATCACCACCACTCATGTTTATATATACATAGTGTCACTTTTTACTATTAACAATATCACTTTGTAGAATAAAATGTGTCACTTTTGGACCTTAGAAGTGTCACTTTGCATTTTTTTATAAAAATTATAATTTTTTCCCTAAAAAAGTACTCCCTCTGTCCCTAAATTATCGTCCTCCTTTCCTTTTTCGTCCGTCCCAAAATAATTGTCCACTTTGAAACTTACCTTTTTAGAACATCACTTTTACCACTTTACCCTTACTTTTTCACTCTACTTTAATTATGGGCCACATATACATGGACATTAAAGGAAACTACACATTAAACCAATATAAATAAGCAAGTCAATTACTTTTTCTTAAACTGTGCGCCGGGTCAACCAGGACGATTATTTAGGGACGGAGGGAGTATTACTTTTTGGGCTTAAATGTGTCACTTTTAGCCTTAAACGTGTTACTTTTATTTTGAAAAGTGACTCATTTTTTTATAAATGAAAACCATTACGTTTGGCTTTAAAGTCACTTTATAGCATTAAAAATGTCACTTTTTGGCATTAAATGTGTTACTTTTGACCCTAGAAATGACATTTTGCCTTATAACTAAAAATCGTCATTATTGACCTTAAAAGTGTTACTCCCTCCGTCTCTAAATTATCGTCCTCCTTTCTTTTTTCGTCCGTACCAAAATAATTGTCCAGTTTGAAACTTACCTTTTTAGAACATCACTTTTACCACTTTACCCTTACTTTTTCTCAATACTTTAATTATGAGCCACATACACATAGGCTTTAAAGGAAACTTTACATTAAACTAATATAAATAATCAAGTCAATTGTTTTTTTCTTAATCTGTGCGCTGGGTCAACTAGGACGATAATTTAGGGACAGAGGGAGTACTTTTTAGCATTAAATATGTCACTATTTATTATTAAAAGTGTCACTTTTGGTCCTATAAATATCACTTTGCATTTTAATGAAAATAATAATATTTTTTCCCTTGATAGTGTCATTTTTGAACTTAAAAGGTGTCACTTCTGCCTTTAAATGTGTTACGTTTACCTTTAAATGTGTTACTTAGTGTTTCGTCAAAATTCGTTAGAATCCATCAAGCATCCTAAGGCAAATGAAGTTAACGGAGGGCTAACGGAGCTGACAGAAGATTAAATTGCAAAGGTTAGGGAGGAAGAAAAAATCGGCAGCAACTGTTGTAAAACCAAGGACACCAGAGCAAAAGATGAAACATTTCAATTAAAAACAATTCTGGGGCTAAAAGGTCTCAAACACGGGAAAAGGTTAAAAGTTTCCACTTCAAACCATCTTAGCTGGACCGCTTTTATGATTTTTGGTAATATGTTTTATATTTATTATGATCCGTAAATTCCTAAATGGAGCTCCGTCTTACGGATCCGTCTTACCAAATTTCGTCCTACACAAGTTTTAATCTTTGGCCGCTTTACATCTTCTGCCCAGTAGGAACTCGACTTCTGGTGACTTGGCTTTAAGAAAGCATGATCCAGACCCACATTTCATGCCAGGAAAGGCATTGATCTGATGTTAGAAGACGTGATCATGTTTATAACAATAGTATTAGATCAAATTGGCATAAAATTATAGTTAAATTGATAATTATACTAGTTTAGGATATTAACTATCATATTCTACAATTTGTTCCAAATCAGATGCTTTGATTCACAATTCACATCAGGGCGTCCGATTCATGATTCCATTCACGATTTAGCAACCATGGTCATCATCTATAAAGTGTATAGAAGCCCTTCTGCCTATACTACAGTCTACAGGATAGGGTCCAACCTTGTACATTACTTCTAAATTTTAATTCATTATAGACTAGTACTAATACGGGCATCCTAACAGGTTAAATTTTAGATGGCAATGACACTGGAGCTTAATCCTTCACCTGCCCAAAGGTGCAGTGTGATGCAATTTGATGGAGAAAATAGGAAACAAAGAGGCATTATGAACTTGCCTAAGAGTGGTTACATGCCTGGAAAACATTGTTCACATACAAAAAAAGATTATATGCTCTGACAGTCTGACCAAACAAGTTTAGAACTTCTTCAATCTTAACTCTTGATATTATTATTTTTTTGATAAGTCTTAACTCTTGATATTAGAGCAGACAAAAGCAAGTTACTCTGAATATCATAGCAGGGTGAGCAAGTTAATATAAAGTTCTTCAAACTTATACTTGCTTGTTTGCAATGGTTTTTTTGATAGGTAAGGTTTTTTGATAAGCAATGTTATTCACAGTAGATGATATGTTTTGTGTGTGAACGATATTCACCCGACATGTAAGAAATCAAGGGAACCACGAATTTCATCAAAATTCAATATTTTTGAATCCCTTTATTCGTGAGGAGAGGGATTTAAGTGATTGGAAAGGTTCTTCAGCACATTTATCAAATGATGCTGGGTTAATCGCCATGTGACTCTTCAAGAATTTGATTCAGTTAGTTGCTTAGGTAACAGGGTAATGCTAGCCAGCTATTTGAATCCCATCGCTTGATTAGATTGATTTGCATTTCGAATGGTAGATGTGCTGGCATAGTGAAATAAATGCTTAGTCGTGAATCGTCCTGAATGAATATGATTGTTTGATTCTGTCACCTCCTTATAACGTTAAGATCATATGCATCATTTTTGTGAGGGTCTCTAGACCGCTTCACAAGGGCTATAATGCCTTCTTACACAAGCCATTTATTTTCTTAAAAAAAAAGATTACCTATTACTAGTGTGTACGCATAGAAACTTTGGCATATTTAAACAGAGGAGAAACAAATTTAAAATTTAAAAAACAAAACAAAACAAAGAAGAATCAGCTTTGGCAAAACCTTCCATCTGATGAGCTGCTTGAGAACTTCTGGTTCGCAAACCACTTTTGCTTCCTCAATGCTATTGCCTGCTTCTAACTTTTCCAAGGCTGCTCGAACTGCCTGCAGTTTATGTTTATTTCTTTTATCAATTTTCAGTTTTGAAGACAAAAATATATATTCCAGCCTTCCAGGTGTGGAAATTCTGTATGAATCATATTCTGGAAACTACATGTCAATTAAATTTGTAGGTTGGTAGGCGTACCTTCACAGAAGCCTCCACTTTTCCCGTGGTTATGGTTTTGTCAAACAAAGTTCTCGAAGAGTATATTTTATGAACACATCGCCTTCTCTGCTCCTCTTTGAATTCTTCCACGTTAAATGATGAAGTGGCATCTTTTATTAATTTCAAGATTCTGTATACCAAAAATTCAAGGTTAATCAACAAGATCAAAAATCTTAAATTAGAACAAATATTATTCCACAGAAAAAGAGCACCAAACATCATTAAAACATGAAAGCCCATAAGTTACCGCTCTTCCATTTCAGTATCTGCCAAACGCTGGGTGCTTGTTTCTGTCTTCATCACAGGATTAGCAGGATATCTCTCATCCATCTTCACACATGGAAAGCTTTGCTTCTTAGACTTGAGTAGATGCGAGTTTGTGTGGGGAAGGGAGCTTGACTGAATGCTTCTGAATGTTGACTTGCTTTTGTCCATGGAAGAAGAGTTGCAGACTCTCCCCGAGACTGGCAAGTCATTTCCCTTGAAGAATGGCTTGCGTTTGTCCATGACAACAGACTTGTATGCTTTTACTGCTGCATCCTTATTTTTTTCCTTTAAGGATTTGGCAGTGAAAGCTTTATCAATGGCAGAATCACCAATTTTAGCAGAGCCATTCCACCTATCAACTAGTTTTTGCAACTTCTCTCTGTTGCTCTCTGGATACTTTTCTCTGTCGCTTTCTGCACTTCCTAAAGCCATACTTTCTGAGAGATTTCCAAACACCTTACTTCTCTTTTCATTTGCTTGCAACCATGGAGACTGTTGCTTCTTTTTCCGCTCAACGTAAGGAAATAAAATATGATCCCTCTTTGGTGTCCCAAGTGTTGGAATGATCTTATGGTCCCTGGAAAAAACAAAATTGTGAAGTCATCACATAAGCATTCAATAATGATGTTCAGAAACAAATTATCTTACAAAAGGCAATCAAGAGAAAATTTACATGCAATATATCAAGATACGTTTTGGCAAAAGATCATCCCAAGCCCTTTGCTGGATGCTATTATCAACACTACCCTCGAAGGCAATCTTCCTGAAAAATGTAAATAGCATATAAGAATGTCTAGATTTTATCATATGGTTTAGTTTGGTTTAAGGATCTTGTGAGGAAAAAGAAAAATTCATGATTAAAAAAGCTCAATCGCCTTTAAGCTTACAACATAGAAAAGAAAATGATATGCAAAACTAAATTTCTAACTTGCTTTAAGTTCTCCTTTTGTATCCTATTTGTCATGGTAATAAAACAATACAACATGGATTCCTCTTCATTTTCTTTCTTTTCCTCCTGAAGTCTATGAACCAAACATAGCATAACCTGGGTAAGCATTTCCGATGGTATGCCTTTGGGCAGCGTCTACACATTGCAAATTGCAAATCGGGCTCCTTTTTATTTTCTCCTTGCTTACAGACAGAACACTTGTGAGCAGGGCATGTGAATGATTCTCCTGCAGCAATTTGCAACTGAAGTTCTTTGGCTTGATTACCATCAGATGGATAGAGCAGTTTTGCAACACATTTCGGATGATAGAAATGGCCACAAGTTGCAGAGACGCAAGGGAATACCTACAAAGAATCAGGTGTACGAACTTTGAGAAGCATGTGAACATATGCAAAAACTACACTTGTCAAGTCCACGGGAATTCTATTCAAATGTAAATGAGGCAATGCAGGAGTACAGAGATGTAGAAATACCTGTATCAACGATTCAATATGGTTGCATTTATCCAAGAAGCGAAAATCAAGAAAGGATTCAATAAGATTGCACAACAGCAGATCATTTACATAAAATACATATTTTTTACCATATACCTAACATAACGAATAAACAAATCTAAACCCCTATGGTAAATTTTCAGGGCCTAGCAAAAAGGCACTTAAGGAGCTATGCGAGCATACCAACCATTTCGGTTCATGTCAAAGTTGCTCTTGAACACTTTTGTGCCAAAATGAATGAAGTTCTAATGGGCAATGCCATAACCATTTTGCCAAAAGATGACAGGTTCCCAATAACCAAATCCCTTTTTTCTCCCTAGACTAACAAACAGTAACCATACTTACCTCACCCCTCACCCCCCCCCCAAGAAAATTATTATTATTATTATTATAAAATAAACCTCGTATAGTTATCAAACACACTTGCTCAACCCAAAAAAGTAATCGCTCTAGGGTTACCACCAGAGGCATAGCCAAGTGGGAAAGTGGCCAACCCAAAATTTAACAATCAACCACCTCACATCAACTCCTGCAAGCCCACACTTCTGTCAATTGACTTTAAGACCTGAACATTTTCAAAAATGTGTTCTCATTATTATAACCTATAAGACACTCGAAAGAAACATAATAGTATGAAAATTATCCCTACCAACTAAAAACCCTGAAGCAAACCTACCTGCTCATCCTAGATATCATCCCTCTCAACACATCAACCACCAGTGTAAAAAGAAAAGAAAATGAAGGGGGACAATGGATCTACCTGTCTCAAGCCCCTCGAGGGAGAAAACAAAGACTTTTCGTCATTCACAATCACATAAAAAAGAGGGAGCTTCGAAACATCCTCAAATCCACATATCCATCTACAGCCAAAACCCTTTTGCGCAATCACAAGATTAAGGAAATGCAAATCAGCCATATCCTAAGCTTGTCAAAGTTTAACTTAAGTAACAAGCTTTTCCTTGCTCAACCATCCACTAGAACAACGTTCAAATCTGGCAGTCACCAAAAGTGATGGGATATATCGAGCTCAATGTTTGCCCAACATGATTAATCATTTAGAGATACGATAAGACTATTAGAGTCTTTTGGAAGAGTAAAGATACAAAATAGTATCAACAAATTTTAAAAAGCAAAGCACAAAAGAGGGAATCTGCATGCTCAACATTCGCAAATGAGACATTGTACGATTTTGAACATCATAATTTATGAAAGATTGCCCCTCGAATAGCCCATATCAATGCAAAAGTACACCCAATTAATTAGTAGACTAACAACAATCTTCACATCTATTTTTGTTTCTTCCAAAGTTTGTTTAAATTTTGTTAAGAGTATTAGTTTGTCACAATCAAAAATTTACTTCAATTATGAGTATATGGTTATATATATGGATGATCTGATTACAGTTTTGGAGCAGTTGTTTGTCGTATACTAGCATGTCATGGGTTGAAGTTTCTTCATCCACATTTGACCTCACCAATACATGTCTGGTGCTATCAGGGATCTCAACTGCAGGTAGGCATGGTAGCTCTACTAGCTCATATAAGTTCTTGAATCCACTCTTGTTGAGTTACCTACAAGCTTTTAGATAGGGGCCTAACAATGTATATGAAGCTTAATAGTTCTCAAATGACTTCATCCATTGGTGGTAGTGGCTGAAATTGGACCTAAAAAGTTTACAGAAATTACTAAACTATTAGTGCCAAAAGGACAATACTAAATGACCAATCACGCAAGTACATGTGCTTTGAAGCATGTAAAACATGGAATCTTAACATGAATAGTATAGGATTCTCATAGAGATGAATAGCAAAAATGTGATATTGTTATTTTGATATCTCAGGAAGTTTTTTTTTAATTCTTTTTTATTCTTTTTCTCCTAAGGGGGGCGTGGGAGGGATCGAACGTGAGTCCTCACACTTTGTGAAGCCCCATCTCTACCACTGGGCCACCCCCTTAGGGGCAAAACTGGATTGGATAAAATTAAACTTGTGATGGCTTGAAAACCTTGTTCCTTGTATAACAAAAGAGAAGACGAAAAAGAACTGCTTCATTCATGGGGCAAGGTGTTCAGAAATTAATTTGTATCCCAATCAAGAAAGCAAGTAAATATTATCAATCCTTTTTATTAAAACTGCTTGTATAAGACGGTAGGACTAACAAACACAATGGTAACAACTAAAAAGTGATGGGGAGATTACAGGGTTTAAACACACATATAAGTTAAAGTCCTTAACAAGCCATTCTAGGTGATGATAAACAATAAATAACATATTTCACAGCCTGTGCCCCCAAGAAAAATAAAACATATATGACAGCAATGCTTCTATTAAAAGTTCTTTGGAATTGTATAGTCAGATACTAGAACCTCAGCACCAGTAGACTTATTAGAAGAGGAGCCCAACATGCCACAAATAAAGCACTGATGTCGTTGGTATTGACAATTATCACAAAGAAAAGTCTGAAGCGCCTGCATGTAAAAAACAATGCTCAAAGTTTCAAACAGCTATCGCTCAAAGAACAAAAGCAAACATAATAGGTATCATGATCCACTCAAGTGACCCCAAGGGGTGGGAGAGATGGCAAGGGCACTCAAGCAAAGACCTTGAGGTCCTTGGTTCCAATCCCCATACCAGCAAGGGGTCACAATTACCTATTAAAAAAATTGATTCACCCAGTTTCATACCTCATATTGAACAGCATTAGTAAAGCCAAGAGATTCACAAAAAGAATCAGTTCCAGCATCCACAGTTGGATGGAAGGATCTTATGCAAGCCCCTTCGCAACTGCAATATATATATGGAAAAATTTAACAAAATAAGAGCTGGATGGCTGGGAAAATCTCATGCACATATCCCCAAGTAGCTGAGACAGGGCTCATTTTAGTTGATTTTGAGAATGGGAAAGAGGAACGGGGCATCAACCTATGAAGCCCTTAATAATGCTCCATAAAACCAGATCAAGCTAATCCAAAAGTGAAGTTTTGATTATTTAAAATCCGTAATGATTGTAGTAAAAGATTATACTCCCTCCGTTTTCAAATTATCGTCCTCCTTTCTTTTTTCGTCCGTTCTAAAATAATTGTCCTCTTTCAAAATTTTCCCTTTTAGGAAAACATTTTTACCACTTTACCCTTACTTTTTCTACCTACTTTAATTATAGCCACATGCTCAAGAGCATTAAAAGAAACCACACATTTCACCAATATTTATAGTACAGTCAATTACTTTTTTAAAAAAAGCGTGTTGGGTCAAAGAGGACAATAAATTGAAACGAATGGAGTAGTTATTAAGAATTTGCAACTGTTTGTATAATATAGAGAGAAAAAGAAACTCTAGGAAACGATGTTGTATCAAGCGAGAGAGAACCATGTTGACCATAAAAGGTTAAGCGAACACTGTTCTCTTTAGGGAATTTTAAATCCTTGCAAGAATATTTCAATTTCTATCTATCCAATAAAGTATTTGAAACTACAGATTCTGAAACTTACTGTTGGCATATATCACCTAATATTAAAGTAATACTCCCTCCGTTCCTAAATAATCATCCTGTATGACTAAGCACACAGATTAAGAATAACCGATTGACAATATTATAAATATTCATATAAGATGAAGTTTCCTTTAAAGCCCTTTTGCATGTAGCTATAATTAAAATAGGAAGAAAAAGTAAAGTGTTTTCCTAAACAGGAAAGTTTAGAAACATTACAATTATTTTGGAACGGATAAAAAAGGAGAGCACGATAATCATTTAAGAATGGAGGGAGTTATGTTATATGCGTACACTAAAACTTCGCCGCCATTGTCACAAAGTGCACAAACAGCATCAAAGAGTTCTCCACTCTCATCATCGTCATCTTCATCCTCATCCTCACCATCATCACTATTAGCATCATAATTGTCCGTGTCAACTATAAACTTGGACTTACTTGATGTTTGATTCTCCTTCAAAACAAAAGAAGTAAACTTGTTTTATAGGTTTAAGATTAAATTCAAAAGAATAAGATGAAATAATGAACATTTTACAAGAAAGGATTATAAACCTTGATATTCACCTCGAGGAAAGCTTCCCTTTTCCACGGCATCTCAATCTCATGAAGAAATGTTCCAAGATACTGTTATGATACAAGTTGTCAAGACCGGAAAACATAGCATCTATTAAGCTGTCATGACTCTATTTGATTGAATGCATAACATGGAACTAATGACAAAAACAAATATAGCTTAGTGAAAGAGAAAACTAAATGAGGCATTCAGCCTTTTAACCTTGTGGAAAAACTCAAATGCTTGGACTACTTATATACTAAGCATAGTGGATCAAAATCGGACATCTAATCTTATGCAAAACTTGTACAATTATGGCATATCTCAAAACAGGGTTTCCGAATAATTTGAAGGAATGGCCAAAATGGAAAACTTCCCTTCAATCAAAAATGGAAGACCACAAGTCCTTTATATATCCATTTCTGCAATAAGAGCAGAAAACTTGTTTGTTGTCCAACATAAAGAAGGCAATGTCATTTATGGCTTGAACAACTTGCATACCCTAATCTTGTCATTAAGATAGTTATGGAAAGTTTATACTCATGCTAAAGCACCACCGTACGATCTGGTATGCTTAACGTGAGACAAGGAATGTTATTTCCAACTATCAAACAAGCAGCATAAACGTTAAAATTTTGTTAACGAAATACTAACCTCAGATATTGCAATATCCTTATCTGTAGTTGCAACTTTTCTAATTAATGGTATGTGCTCCAAGAGATCGTTCTCAGAAGGTTCAACGATTTTCGATCTGCACCAATAAGAATCCACGTACTTTTTGAGCAGAAACAAACAATGGCATTAAATAATCAAGTGAAGACGGCATATACGGACCTGAAAGCTTTCCGCAAGTAGCTCCACAGTGCATCTTTAGATGCCTCTGGATTCTTTTTGACAAAGTGAAGGCAGTAAGCAGTGATCATGATAGTCCTGATGGTATCTTCGAAGCTCTTCCTCGGCTTTTCCAGCTTTATCCAAGTTTTGTCCTTTGAAAGCACGTAAATCTCAGGCCGAGCATAAGAAAGTTCAAATGTCCAGCCAATGACCTTCTTGTGAATTTTCCGGAGGCCATTATCTGTAGCTCCACGTAAAAAGACATTTTGAGTTAAATCCTCTGGGATCTCATCCTCACTCCAATGAAGTGGCAAAACGGAAAATGAAACCGGTTCATCCTTGTGGTCAACAAATCCGTAGTCTGTAACACAGTCTGGCACAATCTCACCCTCTTCATCAGAAGACGCCATGGATCAAGAAACACACTGCATGGTTGTATTCGAAGAAGTCTTAAATTGAAGTTGCAGAGCCATACTTGAACCACTACCATATTAAACAACTTGCACTCAACGTATTATAGATAATGAAACCTTGGGTATTTGGCGAACAACACCTTTACTGATGTTACAAGCTCTGTGATACATGATGTGGATGTCCATTGTCCAATACAAGGTGTATATACACTTGAAACAAACTTGATGATATGGTAACTTTACCCCAGTTTTAAGATTATGAATCGTTCAGAACAGCAAAACAAACATAATTTGTAGATTAAGTAACAATAGTTAAGTTCATTAATACTCTATTAATTCCCTGTTGATCATGCTTGTTAGTTCATAATATAGTAGCACAAATATAGACACAAAGGCTAATCAAGATATATGCATCCTTGACTTGAGGATCTTCTCAATTTCAGGAGGAAAAATAAATTAACAAGGAGAAATAAAGAAATTATGTCCAAATTTAATTCAAATCATAAGACCATAAATTTTGAACTAAATATTTGAACAAAAATACGCATGAGTATACAAAGAAGCGCGCGCACACACAATGACACACGCATAAGCAGAGAGCAGAGTGTACAGGCAGGCAAACTCAAACTGGTTTAGCAACAGAGCTCCAATGAGTGTGAACTGTATAAATAATACAAAATTTAAGTCCAAAAAAACGCATTAAAATTAGCATGAAAACAGGCGTTTACAAGGGAGACTTTAAAATACACACATACACACACAATAGTAATAGCTCGAGAGGAAAGAGGACCTTCTGGAAGACAATGCGATTGTAAAAAACCCTAGATAGTCAGATAGATGTGATGAAGAGTTTAAGTTTATTTTGTTTTTTAGTTTTTTTTTTTTTTTTTTTTGGAAAGAGAAAACAGAAATGGCGTGAAGCTGAACGAGCAAGCTAGCAACGTACAGTTTGTTTGTTTCACATTTTGGGTAAGGAACGAAATTTAAAATTTATTCCGATCTCGAGCATGAGCATGCTATGTTGGGAAATGGGGACCCAAGGCGGGAAAGGTGTTAATAGGCATCTCTGCATCACCCATTGTTATAATTTTGGTACTCTTATACCAAATACAACGATGGGAGAGAATGTTAGGTGTATTTTTAGAGGAGAGATAATGTAATAAATTCTTTATTAAGAATAAAAAACGGAAGGAAGAATACCAATCGCATGAAGAGGCGTGTGGTGCACCGCTGTTTCAGCTATGACGTGTGCGCCACACGTGATGGAGAATCGCGTGAAGGGTTGGTCCCCCGTGTCTACCAATTGCAAGAAAAATTGATTTTTCAATTTTTTTTTAAATTTAACCATTTGAATTTTGGTGTTCAACAATTGCATTTTTGTATAACTTTTTTTATTTATTTTTTCTTCTTTCTTCCTTATAAACAAACCACCTCAACTTTCTTTATTTTCACCACAACTAGTAATAGAGTTTAATTATTGACGTTTTTATGTAATTGTAATTATTGAATTGTTTTGACGTAATTTTTAAATATTTATGTTTTATGTAATTTTATCATTTTGTGTATTTTTTTTAATTTTAACGTTTTTATGTAATTTTCTATTTATGTTAATTTACGAGTTATGTATAATATGTGTTTTAATTAAATTATAAATTTTATAATTTATAACTTAATTATTATTTTTAAATTAATTTATGTCTTAATTTATAAATTAATTTATTTATACGAAATATTTAATATGAAATATATTAAATAACGTTAAATAAATTTATTTGTTGAGAAGTATAAAAATAAGATTAAAGTCTAAAATTAATGAGATGGTGGTGGGACCCATTTAAGAAGATGTTAAGAAGTTATATAATGAGAAGATATATTCTTAAGTGGGTTAAGAAGAGAAAAGTGTGTAGGTGGCAGTGGGACCGAGCTAAGAATTTTAGGGAAGAATAAGAGCATCCTCATAGCATCTCCAATGCAAAGCTTCCTAAACCATCTTCTTTAGTTTAAGAATATATCTTCTCATTCCAATCTTCTTATAGTTCATTAACTTTACCTTCAATCTTATCTTTATATTTTTAAACAAATAAATTTATTTAATATATTTCATATTTAAATATTCCGTATAAATAAATTATTTTATAAATAAAAACATTAATTAATTTATAAATAATAAATTACTCATAAATTAAATAATTTATAATTTAATTAATAAATTATCTATAAAACACATATTATGCATAACTCGTTAAATAATATAAATATAAAATTACATAAAATTTTAAAATTTTAAAAAAATACATAATGATAAAATTGAGGTGGTATATTTATAAGAAATTGGAAAAAAAACACAAAACGAACGGCTACTATGTTAAAAAAGGAATTAAAACCGCCCAAACCCCCCAAACCGCAACCCTCCAAAAAAACAAATTCGGTAACATTTAATTTTAAAAAATCAAATGGCGGACTTTGATCGACGTGGGACCCACCGTAATCTCATTCTCACGCCTCTTGAACCCGCTGATAGCGATGCACCACACTGTGGTTCACCACACCATCTTTTCTTCCAATTTTGAAGAGAACACAATCATTTGGGAAGAGAATTTAGGAAGTCTCACCAACGCCAAATACCTTCTTCCTCTTTGGAATTGGCTTTTAGAAGATAGCAATGGGTGATGCTCTCAATGTGTATATTCTTAATACAACTTCTTAACTGGGTCCCACTACCACCTACACACTTTTCTCTTCTTACACACTTAAGAATAAATCTTCCCATCGTATACTATTCTTACACAACTTCTTACACAAAAAATATTAAATTTAACATCATTTAATATAAACAAAACCCTCCACCCCCACACACACACCCGACTGATGTCCCCTCACTCTCTCTCCACTTGCAGGTTCTTAATTAGGAAGTTGAGTCACTCTCTCTCTCTCTCCTAGTTAGATCAAAGAAATTCATATGTGGTCACTAAGCACAATTTCCTAAGCATTAAGAAGTTAGCAAAGCCAACAATGGGGATGTTCTAACAACAATGTTGATGCTCTAATGGATACTAGTGCTTGCACCCGTTCGGTAAACGCATGGAATAATACTTTTTCAATTAAATTAAATTTAAAAAAATATTAAGGAAAAACAAAATTAAAAGAATAAATTAAGAAAAACACCATAAGTAGAAATATATCATTGTAAAATTAATTATTATACATTCTGAAAAAATTGGCGGTGACAAATTACAAAAATGACTCATAACTCAAATGACCAAATTTGCAGGGTATTTAATCCTACCAAAAAAAAAACAATGGTGACTAACTGCAATCACAAAGACTTTTTTTTTACTAGTAAGATTAACATGCGTTGCACATTGTGTTAATGATTTTTTAAAAATGATTTGTTAGTTCCTTCATTTTGTGTTGACTTTTAATTATTAGATTTTTGTGTGTTTTAATCTTTACAGTTTTTGAAACTTATAAATTATGTTGTTGTGTGTTTAACATTTCTGATACTTTGTTTTTCAGTCATTTATAATGTATGTTTTTAGTCATTGTATAGCAACGTATCCTACACATTTGTCATTTTTATTGGTTATTTTTAATTTTTTTTATATCAAACATGAATTCATTCAATTTTAGTAGTGTGTAAATTGAAAACAATTCAAACTTATTATCTTAGATAAGCACATTATTGTTGGAGACTTTACTTATGTCATTTCTGGAATTTAAGACTTTTAAAAAAAATTGCGTTAGAGAATCAAACTCTCAACCCCAAAGTATATATAGTTACACTAAAAAATACAAAATTTCACCAAAGTATCTATAAAGTCTCACTTTGCCACACCCAACCTAAGTTTCGTGTCATTTTCATATCATTTTATAACTTTTTTTATATAGTTTATCTCCTAACCACGAAGAAGGTTACCAATCTAACATTAAGGTGCACATGATATTCACATGTCGAGCATTTTGGTCATTTTCTGGCAATGTTTTCTCAGATTTTATTACACAAAGAAAACTTTTTTTCTTCTTCTCCAACAACTATTTCTCTACTTCTTCTCTATCAATAGCCTTTTATGTAAATTTTAATTAAGATAAAACTCAATAGTGTACGAATCTTTTATTCAAAATTTTATATTAAAAAATAAATAAATAATAGAGCGGAATCATATCAGATATCAGAGATATATAACTGAAGATCAGCTAATCACAATCAAGTGTTAAGGCTGCCACGAATAAGAACACACAAAAAATAAAGTTGTCACAGCTCCCGACATTTCTCCCTTTCTCTCTCGTACAACACAATACACAAGCATACATCACGAATTTCAAAACTCATATTTGAACTCATCACAAATATGAAATATATACGACAGAGATGAGGCACACCATGGTTCAATCCGTCTCCATCGTCCCATAACGTCAACTCTAATAAATTTCTCATCGGCACCGTTGATATTGTTTATGGTTTGATTGGACCAAATTATTGATCTTAAACATCATTCGCCACCGTGTCTATCACTACGATTATCATGCATGACATCATCATCACCAAATTTGACATGGAATATGGAAATGCTACAAAATTACGTTGAGTGTCAAAGTGGATTTGGTAGATACTTAGGAGTAAATTTGTATTTTGGACTACTTTCGATGGGGCCAAAATATGATTAGCTCCCAAAATTACATAATAAATCTCACATTGCACCCCAATCAAGGAAGTGTCTCACTTTCATACCTTATTTTATATTTGTCCCACTTTGCCTCCTTCCGTCTATGAGTGTTGAAAATAGTAACGGAAAATGGTATGTACATGTCACATAAAGATTATTTTGATCATTTTTCTTGGGGTGTAAAATGGGATTTGGTTATAAATTCATTATTTAGTTACTCATTTAGTATTTAAAATATGTTTTTAAATAAAAATAATAAATAATTGTTTCAATAATCCAAAAATAATTAAGGTTTGTCCCATAATGATATGTGATGCTACATTTTTTTTTCAATTTTCCACCCTACCCTTGACGGACGTTAGAAAATTCACTTTAAATAGCACGTGATCTTCCACGTGCGAGGCAAAAATTATATTTTTCTTATCTGATTAAAGAGTAAATGTATTAAAAGACATCTTGAGAAGGTGAGTTACAGCTTAATTTCTTCTCTGTCATTGATGCTTGGATTATGGTAGGTCTCCTCTTTCTGGTTATAAGATATATATATATATATCCAGAAGTACAGTTTGAGAGCCTTGATATTCTGCTTATAATCATCTTCTATCTTACTAATGAACTTCCACTCGATGCAATATTTTTTTAAAAGTATGATATCTTAGATTTGCATAATCTTTTCATTTTTATAGAAGATACAACTTATGAAATGCATATTATGATCTGTAGAAAATTCGTAAGTCGAGTCATCACAAGATTTCTTCCCAATTTCATTCTCCAACTCTTTCTATCTATTATGGCACCCATCATGATGTTACTGTTCACAAAGTTACGGTGGTTTATGGTATGGAACATATTATTTGCAAATGCTATTTTGGGATCTATTTTGTACCGTGTTGATATCTTCCTAAGGCCCAATGAACTTCCGAGTATATTAGTTGTTGCTGTTCCAGGACAGGTAAACTTTATCACTCTGTCCTTTCAATGATAGATTGTTGCTTTATAGTAATTTCTTTTTTATGAATGCAAATCTATCAAAAAACGTTTGTAGATTTCATGTGCATATCTGTTTGATGTTGATGAAGCAAATGATTTACTTACCGAGTTTTAGCATAATGAATGGTGACATTTGAGTAGGGTTTTGATTTCAACCGGAATATCTTTAGAATGACATACAAAGTAGATATTGGTGTCATTGCAAAGTGGTGTTCCACATGTATGTTGCAAGTCGTAAAATCAATCTACTATCTTATAGAACAATATTAGTCTTTTATTCTAATTAAGTTCTCGTTAATAACCCCAGCTTATCAAAGGGTAATCTTAATTCTATAGCCTTTCATTGCTTGGCCAGTGAATAGACTGCAATTTTCATTTTGTTCTTGGCATAAGTTATTTGCCTACTATTTTAACTGCGGGTGCATTTGATTGAAGGAGATAGTATAAAGCTTCCTTGAGTTCTCTCTAATAAGATAAGTTCCTTCAAATTTAAAATTTCATTTTCTCAATAGCAATAATATGGAAAAAAAAATACATGCATGATTCAACCTCATCCATTTTCACATTATTTTTCTCATAGCTAGGCCATTTGAGGTGAAATTGTGATTTAAGGGCCAATGTTACATACCCAATGTTACATTTTTCGATGCTATCAATGGTAACTGGTTGTGTAATTGGAGCTTATCTATTTTCTGAACCATATATTTCCAAAATGCTGGGTGGAATATAGCAAACATAGTTTGATGAGACTTATAAATATGTGGACATTTGCAACGGTCTTTATGCGAAAGTCTAGATTTGTAAATGAGAGAACTTTTGGTTTTTATTTTTGGAATAGTAGACAATTGAGGTTATGGTGGTCTTTGTATGGACTTTGGTTGTTGACAATTTTAGTAAAGCCTAAGAAAGCAAAACCCAAGGAGAAGAAAGCCACCGGAACCGGAGAAAAGGAAGACAAGGGAGAACGAAGTCAAGGGAACTAAGAAGGAATTCAAGACAGAAAATGAAGATTACCCGGTATCAGCCCTTAGACTCTCATGAAGCATCAAAAAGCTAAAGTGTGTTTATAACTTATATAGTTTTTGACATTAAAAGTGTAGTGGAAATAATAGAAGTATATTTGAAGTCTTCGGTCCTTATGATATTAGAAACCCACTTCGTGGTTGTATTAAGTTCACTGATGTGTTTTTGTAAATGATGAGATACAGACTCGTGTAATATCAGTTTAAATAATAATTTTGTTATGAAATTTGTAAATTAACTACAAATTTTTTTCAATCAACAAAAATATTTGTATCGTGTTCTTAATGTTATAATGTATGAGAGGACAAAAATAAAAAAAATGAAAATGTATTTTAAACATAAGTTTTCTTTTTGATTGGCACATTTTTTATACAAGGTTTTTTTCCATAGAATATAAAATTTAAAATAAAATATATTTCACTCTAATCATGGTGAGAAATAAAAATAAAGAAGATGAAATATATATTGGTAACATTGGGAGTATGCGTCAACCGTGATGAATATAAAAATGGGGGTATACGGATTTGAGGTCCAAATATCCCCCACCCAAATTTTTTTATTATTGTCGTTTTACCATCTTCTTAACCGAAGACTGTACTGCTAAAACCGGACGTAAATCCATATTTCCCGTCGAGAAATGTTTATTGTCCCGACGGCCGCATAATGTATCCACTACCAGACCCGCAAAACATTCCAACCCTAAAACAAGCCCGCACCGAAATACCATGTCCGACCTGGACGACATCGACCTCCAACCCGAAGACTTTTCCTCCTCACTCCCGCTGAAGAAGGTCCCGTACGGCGACGTCTACGAAGCCTCGCGCGCCGGCGACGTTGACCGGCTCAAGTACCTTCTGGAGTCCGGCGTCAACGTTAACTCGCGGGACCAATGGGATTCCGTTGCGTTGTATTACGCCTGTCTCGCCGGCCACCTCGACGCCGCGAGGATGTTGCTGGAGAGCGGCGCGATTTGCTTGGAGCACACGTTTGATGGCGACCGTTGCCACTACGCGGCGTTGAATTTGAAGGTGAGGAAGTTGTTGAAGTCGTTTGAGGCTCGGCCGCCGCGGTTGGGGCCGTTGCAGGCGGCTTTGAGAGAGACCTTCCTCGGGTGTTCAGCTAATAGGAGCTTCGTGGATCAGGTTGATGGGGAATTCGAATTTCCAGGTTTGTATTTGTTAATCAGAATGTTCGTTTAGTAGGAATGCAAATGTTTATTTATTGAGCTCTTGTAATTCTACATATGGATTGTTAGTTATTGAAATTGTTAAGCCTAAGCAACAAATGCGGGATTTGTTCACTGAAAGCACAGTCCAATACTTAACCAATTGAATGGTCAATAATACATAAGTTGGACCGGAAAAGCCTGACCCATACATAGTCATTAGTCGATGAAATGGTTATGAACAGAGTCAAAGGAGGTTAGTGTGAGCATGTAAACTGACTACAGCTGAAGTGTGAGTGTGAGGCTTTTGTTCCACTTAGTAATCATCCCAGATCGCCATAGTTGGGGGGGTAAAAGGATGGTATAGACTGTTTAGTCCATGAGGCTCCTACCATTTTTGATTTTCGTATTCTCCATTCATTGTCCATGGGGGGTAAAAGGATGGTATAGACAGTGGATTGATGGGCAATGAGGGATATATTGGTCAGGGTGTTAGTATCTAAAGCTGAGGAGGTTTTTGGAGATGGTTGCCGTCTGGTGTAAGATGTCAATTTGCATTAAGGATTTGACAGTTCCTGATAAACATATATCTCACATTTTGCGTGTGGAAAATGGAAAAAATAAATAATAATCTACTAGAAAGAAAATAATTATTTAAAGAAGATGATGAAGAAGATAACTCATAGATATACACGTTTTTGACCTTGGAAATTGACTAGATGTTGTGGATACCATGTTGATCAATAAAGAATATTGAGGGTTCGATGGACCATTTGAGAGACCATCTTCTGCATGCTTTTTTTATACGGTGCTTGTCGACAGGTCATTCCCTTAGTTTCGCTGGTCATTCTTTTGTGGATTTTGTAAATAGTTTCAGTATTGAGTAGTTTGTATACCCCTAGTCTACAAAGGACGCATCACCTGTTTTGATTCTCATTATATATACTTATTAAAAAAAACCCCAATAAGGAACAAGACGAAAAAGAGACTAGAGGAATCAACTGTCTTATAATTGCATAAAATGCAGATTTCGGGGTTAAATGGATCTTTAGAACTTAGAGTATTTCTGATAATGTGCTGAGTATGAGTTAAGGTATTGTTTGGTGGACTTGAAGAACTGTGTCCTGGAGCTAAAGGTACCTATTATATGCGTAGTCTTTAGGTACTTGTAAATGCTTTAGTGAAGCATCGATCAATAAAATTTACTCTTTAAGCTACTGATTATTTGATTTCAGAAAAGATTCTTTTAGGAACCTGATCCACTTAACAGTTGAGATTTCATCATTATGACACTTAAATTTGTTCAGTTAGTTAAATCAGAATGCAAGTTTTTGGTTCCCATGCCCATGATCTTCCTCAAAATTTATAGTTGTAAAGCTTACATGACGTGGAACATTGAGTAGGTAATCCATCCAATGGAGGACCCAGTCCTAGTTACTTCCCTCCGGATGTTGTATTCTATCTACAAGGAAGACCTATTGAGGGCCACAGAGTCATCTTGAGTGCCCGGTCACCCTTCTTCAAGAAAAAATTTGAGACTGACTGGAAGGAGCGCAAGGAAGTAAGATTTTCGAATGAAAGGCTGTCGTATTCTGCACTCTACAGCCTCATTCACTTCTTTTACTCTGATAGACTTGAGATTGCAGTGGATGATATGGAAGGTCTTGTGCGAATATGCAAAGTTTGCAAGTGTGAATCATTACAAAAGATCATAGAGGGGGAACTAGATCATCAGAAGTATGCAGATTACAAAGCATTACAAGATTTAGACAACTCGCAGAAACTGTTTATCTTGCAGGGTGTATCCCTTCCCGAGGATGATCGTCTTCCTGCTGCCTTGCATCGCATTCTTCAATGCTCTCTTGCCAATTCGACTAATGAAAGGAACTTAGATAACAGTGTTGATAATCTTGTGTCTCAAGCAGGCTCGCTACAGATAAGCGAATTCCGGCATGATCTTGCTGATGTTTGTGTAAGGGTTAATAATAAAATGTTCCGCTGCCATCAAGTAGTCTTGGCGTCAAGGTCCGAGTACTTCAAAGCAAGACTATCCCGTATGAAGGATTTTCTTGAAGGAAAAGATGGCTTACCATCTACTCTTCCAGTTCTTGAAGAAAATGATCTCAGCATGGAAGCTTTTGAGAAAATGATAGAGTATATGTAAGTTTATTTCTTTGTTGCCCTTAGAAAAATCTGAAACTTGAGTTAAAGCGTCTATTAGCTATTACGAAGACAAAAAAAGCAATCTTTCTATGATCAAATGGTTATACAACTATGTACAAAACTATTTATTCCAAACACCGTTTCTGTTTTGTATTGGCATGGTCTTCGCACACTTTTTTTTGATAAGTATGGTCTTTGCACACTTTGTTTTTGAGGAAACCTGTTTCAACCTCTGTGATCACTAAATAGGGTGACTTGGGACCTCTCTCTTCCACTCTCCCAAATGCCTCTTCTCACTTAATAACCTCTGTTTAATGTGGCATTCTTTTACTTTCTTTCAGGTACACCGATGCTTTAAAGGATATAGTCCCAGATCAGGTATGCTGTTAATGATCTGAATTAGCTGGAAATGTCATTATGACACTTGCATATTTACGTGTATTTTCAATGGGCAGGCTGAAGAAATTTTTGATGCGGCTTCAAGATACTTGTTATTTCCTCTTAAGCGTGCTGTAGCTGATGCACTACTACCGCACCTGGAAATGGTTCCTCCTGCAGAATTGTGCCGTTGGCTGGAATTATCAGACATGTGTGTTTTCTTATGCTTTACCTTTCCTGTTCCGTGTTCATTTTCTTCCCAGAATCTCATGGAGCTCTCTTTTTTCTTTAATTATATTTTTAGTGACCATTTCTACTGAATTTATTCATGATGCTCACTCAACCAGAGCTGGATTCAATCTCTGACATTCCAAGATTGAGCTGTGTCTTGGTTTGTCAGCTTATTCGTTGCAAACAGACTGAACAGCATTATACCGCTTTCATACTTCCATTTTATTCATTTTTTAAAATTCTTGCCGTGAAGTTATTTAGTGCAATGCATTGAATGTTTTGTTTTATATCAAATGGCCAAGCTGGTCAAGGTAGTTATAGCAAAAGATTAAGTCCTAGAGGTGAATGAGGAACCTGCTGAGAGAATGGTGTATGATTTTCCAGGCATTCAGCATATGAAGTTCTAAGAGAATTTTGAAACAAGATGCCTTTTGATAATAATTAGATTGAAGTGACTGGCTGCAGTCAGTTCTTCCACCTTATCCACATGATCAAAGAAACAAAGACGGATAAAGGGTTGTTAATGTGAATGCCTGATTGAACTTGTTCATAGCAATAGTCAAAAGTGTGGGACATTTGCTCACCATTTTTATCCTATTGAAGATCACTGAAAAGCAACTTCATTAGGGATTTGGAAATATGAAAAGACCTCTTGGCTTTCAATCAATTGGCTTATTATCTTTGAGCTGAAGTTGACTCCTCCCATTTTTGGAAATGGCTTCTACCTATTAGTGATTTGATGGGCAAAAGGCTTGATTCAGTTTGTCTAGACCACTGAAATAGTTTTAGACACTTGCGTTTTCCTGATAGTTTTTTCATCTGCAACACCCATACCTCGGTCAATACTCATTTGAACTTCACTGTCCTTTATGCATGGTTTACATCAATCAGTCTTGTGGAACTCGACATGTAGCTGTTTGGGCTAAATAGTATCAACAAATTCTTGTCCCCTAGGCAAGATATTTGTGGAGGATAGCTCCAATCTTGACAGAGCGGTACCATTCTTCTTGTCTTTCATTCATTTTGCACCAAAGAGGACACACATCACACCTCCAGGAAGAAGAGGATTGTACTAAACTGGAATATGAAACAGAGATCCTTCCCACGTAATACAAGCATGATTATTTTTATAACTTCCAATTACCTAGGCCAATGGTCATATTTTACTGCTAGGGCTTCAGAAAATCGGTTAAATCTGTATAGCTTTCAATAACAATAAACTTTTGACTTGTTAGTGTTCTAGTTTAGATGCAATACCATTGAAGTAATTTGGTTGAACTTGTAGGTATGGTGTGTTGAAGATTCGTGAATATTGCCTTGATGTAATGGCTTGCAACTTTGAGACATTTGCTGACACTTGCGAGTTCCGTGCTATGCTTCTAACACTTCCTCCACCATCTGGAGATTCCTCACTTCGAACTACAGCTCCTAGTGCTCCAGGAGCCGAGGTGAATATGAACGAAGGCAATATCCTTGATGATTTGCGCGAGAAATGGCTGGAAGCTGAAGCTGCTGAACTTGACAAAAGAGATGAGAGTGCATTACTTTTCGACAAGCGCCTTGAGATGCTTATGCTTATTGCAGAGCAAGAGAAAGCTGATGCTGATGGCTTTGCTAACCAATGATAATGCCCAGGTGGGAATGTTTCCCCATCTTCCATTTTTGCATGAAAATGAGCAAAGAAAAGAGTGTAAATGCTTTTCATTCATTTCTTATTGTACAACACAAGGTTTTGTAGAAAATAAGGACAGCTCAAAGAGCGAAATATGATTGTAAAATCTGTTGTTTGAGAATGTAACATCTTGTCGTGTGTGTATACAAAATTTTATTGCGTTCGCATTCTCTCCCCATAATGAAGCACCTTTAAAGCATCTTTTTTGTCTTGGCTGAGAATGTGGTTAAAACTTTTAATACCAAAAAGTCAAACATCTAACGGTTATACTAATATCGTTAGGTTTTGATATTTTTTCTGAAAGAAAACTTTTATTCACCTTCAATAGTGTTAATGATTTAGTATTCTAGATATATAAATAAAAATAATAATATTTATTATCAACTAGAGTCTCCTTTTGAAAGTCAAACTTTTTTAAAAAATGATATATTTAGTATAGCACATTAGTGATAAAATGATACTTTTATACTTTATTTTTTGAAAGCTGACTCTTTAAATGAAACATCCTAAAATGGAACAGTGGACTCTTTGATGATGATAATAATAATAATAATAATAATAATAATCATAATAATCATAATAATCATAATAATCATACTATTATTATTGTTATTACTACCACCAAAATTTCATAATAGTGAAAAGATTAACTTTAAATTTTATGAATTGAGTAGATGTTTTGGGATTATTCGGGAATGAATTTTTTAAAGAGATTTAAATAGTAATAATGTTGATGAAGACAATGATAATAATATTATGCTATATTATGTTGTATTATTATTATTATTATTATTATATTAATAATAATTAAAAAATTCAAGGCAATTCTTATCATCATTGCCATAAATGTAAAGAAAAATAAGTTTTAATCCAAATAAAAGCTTTTAACATAACGACGTTTGTAAACACGTTAAATTTTGGATTTTCTAGTATTAAAATTCTAATTTTGGGGCTTTTTGGATATAAGAATTATTTTTTCGACCTTTTGGATATGATCATTTTTTAGTGAGACTTTTTTGGTATTTTTCCCTAATTTCTATGTTGTTGCTTTCGTGTCATGGAAACAAAAATGTACCAGATTGCAAGGCAGTGATTTCAAAAATATGTGTGAAATATGTATATATATATGTATTGATGTATATATTAATATATGCGGGTGTGCCGTGTGTATGTACATGTATATATGTATAAATATGTATTTATACATGTACTGATGTATTGATGTATATATTAAGCATATATATGTATATGCTTAATTTAAAGTGTTGTGTGATAGACGTATACCGATTATGTTGAAAAAGAAGAGTTTTATCAACACGTGTTAGACCTGCATTACTTTATGAAACCAAATGTTGGATCACTTAAAATAAAAGGTTAAAAAGATGAGTGTAGTAAGATGAGAGCGGTTGATATGCAAATGTTACGATGGATGTGTAGTAAATAGAGGAAGGTCGAATTCGTAATGAACAAATTTGTGTAACGATAAAAGTTTCCCCAATAGTACATAAAATGAGAGATAATTGCCAAACATGGGTTGACACATACAACATCAACATGAACCAATTAGTGCATCCCTAAGAAATTGTGAGTATTTCATATCAAAATTAACATGAACATCCATAATAAAAGAAATATACAAATAAATGTGGTGGGTTTTCAATGACATTACATTCAACCGAATCCAACGGTGGAAAATGATTCATGTTGGTGACCTGGAGATTAAGAAAAAGACTGAGTTGAGTTGAATAGTATATATGGTTGATTAAAGGCAACCAATCAAATAAATCCGGCCCGAAGAATAGATTGAAAACTTGAAACCATAACCTGTGTCAAATTTCTGAGACAATGTATTGACCTATTCAATACTTCTTATCAAACTTTACCCTATTCACTAAGAGCAATGCTACAGCCTACATATATAGAATTCATCAACACATTGTTTACATCATGCACTAAAGTATTGTACCGTAGGTACAATGTACAACATTACATAAACTATTTGGTTGATAAATTCTGCAGATATAGCATTTTCCATTCACTAATTACATGCAAAAAATTTACAAGTCTTGCTGGCTCCTTTCTTTGCCTTTTTTCGCCTAAGCAAAACAATGGTCCTGGCCTTTTGCGCAACACAGTAGCAACAGACAACAGAGAGGTTGGATACTTTAACCAAATTGCATTCCTTCTTGTCCCCTTGAAAGAAAACTGAGAACCGAGAAAACAGAAACTGAAGAACGAAAATGTAACTACATTTTACTATGTATCAGGAGTTATCTTCTTTCTGAACATGTGGCGAGGGTTCCTCGTTGGATAGAGCACCATCCGACAGGGCATCACTGATGGACAGACTGGAAATTTCGCCTGTGGGAACAGCTTCATCCTCTGGTGCTGCTGGGGATCCAGTTTGAGATGGTGGTGCAGACTCTTGGTCCCCAGCATTTTGTTGAAGGCTCCAGTACATGATGCTTGCTGTTAAGGTAAGGATCATTTTCTGGTTAACCTGTTCAGGAAGTTCACAGAACAAACCACTTAAAACAGCTTTTAATAAAAGGCAAGAACTTAAGTAGTTGTGATCCTAGTATTACCTCCAATATGTCCTCGGGCAATAAGAAAATGGAGCACCCAAGCTTGCGTGCGACACTAATTATATATGTAGCATTTAATTTCCTATCCTCATCTGTAACTCCAATAAGAAGTATTGTCATTTTCCTGAATGGTGTATTTATTATGATAATACGACAACCAAGTTTCACAAGTTCAAGATAAATCATACCAGTTTCGCCCTTTGTAACAAGACTCCAGTTGACAACCCTTGGCTCCACGGCACTAAGAAGTTCGAGGAAGAAAACTCCGTTGGCAAGATTTTTATCCTAAAAATAAAAAACATTGCACCAGTTCCCAATTTTATGAATCATGGCTAGTGTATATATGATATCAACCATTATTTACTTTCCTTACCTTGAAGCTCTCCATTTGTGATTTTCTTCCGCAGCTCTTAACTTTCTTGTTTGCCCAATTCAGAATGTCAGCATCAGTTATCTCCTTTCCTTGTGAGTGAGACCTCAAGTTCTTGAGGAGTTGAAGCATAGTAAATCTCATCAACTGCCATAGAAAAGCTGCGTGCAAATGCAAACCGATTTAGTATTTTACCTTAGTAGAAGCATAACATATGATAGTGTTAAGAAATGAAGCACTGTAACCTAGTATGAGCTTCTTGTTTCCTTGAACAATATCATTTCCAGCTACGTTCACAAGGGAGAAGTTTAATTCCTTTCCAATCCTAATAACTTGGTTGCAGTTCTCGACTTTTCTGAAAGGCATCTTGATGGGAGGTTTTGTTGCTTGCTTCCACACAACTGATCCTGGGGAAACTTTATCAAGAACTTCCAGAAGAACCCATCTGCATACACGAGGGATAGAAGACATCATGCAAAACATAGAGTGGTTTAATATGATTGTTGCAAAGGAGTGGCAACCTCACCCAACTCTGACATCCTCAAACAAATTGTTGACATATGTATCAACTCCAAGACTATTAATCCACAATCGGAAACATCTCTCCTCCCTTGAAGTTTGAGCATCATCTGTCATCATCTCAGCAAAGGATAGCTTTTTGTTGTCCGCAGAAAGGCCATTCCTGTAAAGAAATTATGTGTTGATTACAGAGTTGTCCATACAGAATTTAGAGAAACAGTCCAACACAAATCAAGTAGAGCTTAAGATTCTT
Source organism: Codonopsis lanceolata (assembly GCA_013146195.2). Taxonomy (NCBI): domain Eukaryota; kingdom Viridiplantae; phylum Streptophyta; class Magnoliopsida; order Asterales; family Campanulaceae; genus Codonopsis; species Codonopsis lanceolata. The sequence goes on from CM028380.1 coordinate 49,448,055, forward strand.
ATGTAAATCAAACTTTAAGTTTACCAGAATGATAAATATTTCAATCAAAATATTCAGGATTCATTCAGGCAATGTTTGGCAACTCAATTTCAAGCCTTGGATAGGAATTTGTACAACAATTTAAATTCTGCGCAATTCATTTTGTTCTTTTAATTCCAAATTCGGGCTTGGAATTGAGTTACCAAACATAACCTCACAGTTCTCTCAATTGACAAACATCTTAAACAGTTGCCCCACCTAGCTATTTGAAAAGGGGGGAAATTAGCCATCCTCCATTAGACAAACAAATGAAAAAATAAAAGGAAGGGAACATGTTTAACCTAACCTTTGGTGGAAAATTTGGGCAACAAATGCAAGATTTAAATTTGTTGAGCCTTCGACAATGTCCTTTGGAGTGACATATCTTTTACAGTCCATTTTCTCTGCTTGCTCAATAATTAAATTTGCTCTTTCTGTTGGATCTTTTGTGTCCAATGTGGTAGTGGAACCATGTTCGGGGGCAAGAACATTGAGCAAGTGAGCATAGGCCTCTCCATCCTGCAAAGGAATAAGCCCACAATGTTATCTAAGAGAAGAATCACTACAACTTTAAATGTGTTAGGAAAATGTTATTTTTCGAAATAAAAATGCATATACTTTAACTTATTTCAAGGTGCAGGCTCAAAAGTAATTGTGATGGAATATGAATTTTTCTAGTGTACAAATAGCTAAAAGAGTTACTATGCCAACAGAAAGCAGAATCATAAAATTGATTTCTGTAACTGTATCTCTATTAAATGCATCAAGTAGCTACGACTTGCAAACTTCTTTCTGTACTGAACAGAAATCTACTTACGGAGTTCGAAAATGTGAATTAATTTTAACAGAACAAACTTGCTCACCTTTAGATCAGACGAAAAATTTGTAACTTGCTTATTGTATCCAGATTTTTTCAGCTGAAAATTCATCCATTTCAAAAGAACCTTTTCTGGGGGTAGACCCATGAGCTCTTCCACTTCCTATATCATGAAATTCAAACATTAAGTGCACAATGCACTCTAGAAATCCTAGTAAGAAACTGAAACACTGCAAAATCTAGGCACCTTGCTGTCTTCCACCAATTCCACGAGCTGAGGAGTTTTCTTGAGGTTGAGATCAGCTAAAAGTTGTATCTAGCATAAAAATACAATAACATTTAGGAATTTGAAGTACAAAATCTAACACATTCTTCAAGGAAGAGTACAAGTGAAAATACCTTAATTATCTGAGAAATCAACCCTAGTACCAGATGAGGCTGTACAAAATGGCCAAAACATAGTCAGAAACTTGCATTAGAAAATGAAATCATGAAGGATACCATTATCTTCACTTACTCTCGCTTCCACCAAGTCTTGTGTGCCAATATTAACTACCGTGCAGCCAATAGCCTTGGCAGAATTGAGACAAAGGGTATGATTCTCATTCCTTTCCCATGGATTAAGGACCCCCTTGGTATTAATAGCTCGCTCATCTATTGTACCAGGGACAGCAACATTGATGAGCTTACTGCACGAAATGTTTAAATGGATCAATGAACAAATAAACTATATACTCTCTCTGACAAGGATCAATGTTAACAATTGGGCGACGGTAAATACCACAGAAGAACACCATCCGTGGCAAGATCAAATAAAGCGTTATTAGCAGGATCAAGAGGAAGATATTTCTTCAAAAACGGGTCTTCTCCTAGAAAGCTGTTAATGTGTGCAACATAAGAAGCTTTCTCCGTTTCACTAATGGTGTGACGAAGTGTAGTTGTGGCAGCCTTGAGGAAAGACGATGAAGTTTTTGAATCACCTAATTTCGCAGTAGCTCGCGCTTGTAAATTCAAAAATGCCTGCCCATCAAAGAATCCCATTTGTTACTACACATTAACTATAGTTCATCAATAAGGAATGCAGAAAATAGAAATGTAGACTACCAAAACCATGAAATCTCACCCGCAGGAAGGATTCAAAATCAATTTCTTCATTCATGTCAGAGGATGACTCGCCCAATATAGCCTTAATCTCTTCCTCTGTGAACATTTCACCAAAAGCCTTTAATTTCACCATCACTGGTGGCAAGTCACCCAACATGACGCGACCAATTGGACCCCTTGCGGAAATATACTGTAACCAAACGGGATCCATTTCACGTCATTTCACATTACCATCCAAACATATGTTTTTGCACTTGAATAAAATTAAGGAATGAATAATAGAAAATGGGGAGAAAAACAGGAACTTAAGGATATGAATGACATACTCTGGACTTGAGGCTACGAAGCTCGACTTGAGTGAATTGGCTTTGAAGCCATGGATCAGAAACAATGACACCCTGATAACCAGACATGTTTTACTTGTTCTTGCGCGAATCCCCAATGAGGCAATGAGTATAGCAGACTAATTTAACGCGCACACAAAAAGAAGCCACCCGTCAATTCTCACAATAACAAGAATATATAATCAAAGAATTAACACAGATCCAAATTAGAGTATAAATTAAACAGGAACCGAAATGCATGATTAATCATAAAATGTATAATGCAGTTCTCAGATAAGTGTGTTCAAATCTTAATTCAAGATTAAGATTTTCATTTTGGCCAGCTTTTCTCGTCAACCAAACAGAAACAGGTGCGCATTCCACGAAAGTAGGAGATTGATAAATATAATAAAATACCCATGAAAAGGAAAGAAATGACTAATGAGGAGGGAGGAGCGGCGAACCTATGTCGAAACTGACAAACCGACGGGAAGATTTTGCAGCTTTGTCGTTGTCATACTGGTTTTGATTGTCTTTGAGAATGTTTGTTTCGAATTGAGAAAATGTGTGGGGTGACTGGTGAGGGAGAGAGGGTAACAATACTAACAAAGAAGGAGAGAAAACCGTTTTGCCTTTCAGGAATCAGGACCCCGCGAATACTATGGGAAGAGAAGTTGGTTATAAGTTACTATAAGTTACTCTACTAGTTTTGAGTATCTCTATTAATCTTAATAAATGATTTTGGGTATACAATATACATAATCATATTATACTTATATGTATAAAAGAATTTCCCTATTTTATTTTTAGATATTTTACTTAAAGAGTCAATTTTTAAAAATTAAGACATGAAAATATCATTTTATAACTAATGTTTTACTAAAAGTGTCATTTTCTTTAAAAAAATATATATATATGACTTTTAGATGGTGAAAGGATGATACTGAGGAAACCATCCTCGGCACAATTACGGCCCCACTATGAAAACCTACTAGCATATTCAGCAAAGCCGCCGAGCATATACCACCGAGATGGCGCGAGCTCGCGGGAGATAAGTGGCAAGCAAAACCCGTGGCTTCCAACACCCTCGGCCTTGACAACTAGAGTGGCGTCCAAACACCCTCGACCTCGGCAACTAGAGTGGCGTCCAACACCCTTCACCTCGGCAACTACAGTGGCTTCCAGTACCCTCGGCCTCGGCGGCAATAGCCCACTACCCTTAGACCACTCGGCCTCAGCGTTAGATCAATGATCACCAGGTCTGACAAAAAAGCTTCCCATACCCGGTAAAACCGCTACACACACCACCAACCCCCTGATAGCGTTCAACCCACTTATTTCTGACAAAGCCACCAGTGCATTTAATATCCGCCGCAACCTGTTCCCCAATAAGCTGCCGCCACGTCATCAGGAAGATCAGATATAAATAGAAAACATTCATTAATTGTAAAGGTAGGTACAATTTGAGATATCAAAACTCTCTTATCACAACTCCTTATCGGACCGTTTATTATTATAGCGTATTTATTACTTATTTCCACAAGAAATTTGATTCTCATGTCGGAGGGTTCCAGTCGGACTACCCCGACTCCTTAACGGCGTTCACTGTTTATCTCGTGCAGGCAGCTGGAAGCCGTGACAAGAACGACCGCACCAAGATCTGACCATCCCTGTTCATACGTGAACAACAAGACAAAACCACCACCAATATTACGTGATCAAATGGGGGGGGGGGACTCTTTGCGGAAACGGAGGAAGTATTTAATACCTAGTATCTATTAACACCCACTGCTCAATGGATAATATCAATCCACTAATTCTTTTGTCCTTTAATTCCAAAAAGAGTTGAAAATTTATTGAAAAAAAAGAAGATAGTAAGTGATTGAAACTTTAATAGGTTTTTACCTTTCATAAACTCTATTTTGCGTCAAGGCAATCAATGTTTTATTCCTTTTGTTTCGAGTAAAGAGATTCCGATTGAAAATATTTTTTTAAAATAAATAACATTTTTAGTAACCCATTAATAATAAAATGAAACTTATATGCCTTAACTTTTAAAAGTGAATTATTTAAGTGAAATATTTTAAAAATAAATAGTAGACTTTTTGCCCATAATATAAAGAGTATTTGCCATTATTTATTTAGGGAAAAAGCAGGATAAAATACTCCACCCCCTCTGTCTTAGATGTGAATGTGATTAAGTTTCTTTTGAATTTTTTAATATTTAAAAGTGAATGTTTCTTATTCTATGAAGATATTAGTTTATCTTTGTTATTTATCATATAGTATTTTTTATGTGTAATTGTAATATTCTAGTGTAGACAGACATCGACATTCATGTACACATACTAACTTAAGAATAAACTTTTATTTTTATTTTTGCAAACACTATAAAATAACTTTTTATTTTTAGAGGGAGAAAATATTTCATACTTTGATTTAATTAAAAAAAGTAAGGTAAAGCAATATTTTCAATGAGAAGTTTTGAGCATACTCGACGTAAGATTAATTCCAACTCCATTAATTAGACGGTCACGATTCACACGAGGATGCTTACTCATGGCTTTTAATGAAAGCTCTAACTGAACTGTTTAATTTTTATAGGTAGCTACGGTAGCATATGATATAATTTGCTGGATTTACTTCACCATGCCTCTCACGTGTGACATATATAGTCTTGGCTTTTATTAATCTTAAAGGGTGAATTCCCCAAATGGTCACTTGACTTTTTGTTATTTTTGTGATTGATCCTTTATTCGACCCAAATGGTCTCTATACTACTTATTTGAAGGAATTGATCCCTCTGTCAAATTTCATCAATTTTTAACCGTTAAATTTGAATACGTGCCTCACATGTGTTTTTTTTTCCAAAGGGTAAAAAGGTCATTTCTTGGACAAAGTAGGGGAACTTTTTCCTTCTCAGTTGCGAAAGAACACATTGATTGAAATAGGCAAAACACACAAATGGGCCACCCAATTTTACCCTTTTTTGCAATTCGGCCACCGAAACTTTGAATCATCTATTTTGGCCACCCTACTTTCATTATGTTGCAAGCGAGCCCATTTTCTAATGCCCGTTAGACCAGAACGTTAACTTTATCGGTAAAATAGGAAACAAAACAATGTTAAAACACAGTTCATCAATGTTGCCCAGTTCAACGAAGATAACTCTCCTCCCTCATCAACTAATTAATCCCAACGAAGAGGGGTAAGATGTTAACAGGGGATACAAAATCCCAGCGAAGAAAACTAATTAATCCCAGTACAATGAAGAAGAAGATGATGAAAACTCTCCCAGCAACCTTCGCCAGATGTTTGCCAGATCTGAAATAAAGATGCAACAGTGGAGGGAGATTTTTTGACCCTGGCCTGAAGTCATCGCCAACACCAGCTCATTCGACAAACCGGAATCATTCGCAACGGCCGGCACCCGACTCCGACTAAACTCGAAGATGATGAAAACCCTCCCAGCAACCTTCGCCAGATCTACAACCTTCGCCAGATCTACAACCTTCGCCAGATCTTTACCAGATTTGAAACAGAGATGCACCAGTGGAGGGATATTTTTTGACCCTGGCCTGAAGTCATCGCCAACACCAGCTCATTCGACAAACAGTCTCTCTCCCTCCTTGCTTTCGTCGTGTTCGTTCTCTCTCCCTCCATGGTTCTCTCTTTCACTTTCTCTGATTTCCCCTTAACTTTCTCCCTCTCAATCAATCTACTCTAAAGCAAATCGATTGGAGTTAGGTGCTTGGCAAGCTCCATTTCAAAAACCTTCCATACACAATTAATTTGCAGTTTACCCAGTCTACATAGAGAATCACCTTTGTGATCGCCGTTTGGTTGAAGCGGAGAGGGTTGAAGGAGGGTCGTGATTTGGGCTGTGAATTGGGTGTGTGATTGTCGTCGTCTCTCGTTAAACACATCAAGGCTCCAGTTCATCTAATGAGTCAAATATACTCTCTCGTTGAGTGGTTTCATAGGGTTGATCAAAAATTTGGGAATTTTATTTTGTTATAATTGATCTATGCTTGTTATTTTTTTGGGTTGATTTGTCTACTTAGAGTCTGTTTTAAGAAGACGACTAGAATGGGTCTAAGATTGGTCGTTGGATGAAGGCGGCTAGATGTGGAAGTAGATGGTGTAGGTAGGAATCACGAAATAAGAAGAGCGGAAGGGGCGGAGATGGAGAGCTTCCATTATTGGGTCTTCAATTTTTTATCCCAAAAAATTGAATTTATTTTTTCTGGGTTTTGGGAGAAGATGATGATGAACAGTCCCCCTTTTTGATATTAACAGGGGTAAAATAGGAATTTTGACTTAAACTTAACGTTCTGGTCTAACGGGCGTTAGAAAATGGGCTCGCTTGTAACAGAATGAAAGTAGGGTGGCCAAAATAGATGATTCAAAGTTTCGATGACCGAATTACAAAAAAAGGATAAAGTTGGGTGGCCCATTTGTGTGTTTTGCCATTGAAATAAAAAGAATAATGCACTTTCAAGTTTCACCCACTTGCTTTCAACAACTGGGCCAACCAAAAACATATAAAAAACAACTTAAAAATGCAATTACCTTTGTATTTCATGATCAGGCCAAACAAACTAAAATTCTAAAAAAATGAAATTTAATTGAAAATTGAAAAATAGAGTACCGTGTAGCTTAATCGGAGACGGAGTAGGAGATTGAACCCGAGTCATAATCAAAGAAATTTTCTTCATGGTGGGTATGTTGTATAGATTTCTAGAGAGAGAGAGAGAGGAATCGGGGGAGGTTTGAAGTAGAAAATTGGAATTTTCTTGAGATTCGTCAATGATTAGGATCTGAGTTTGGGACATGTAGCTAAGTTCTTGGAGATGGAGACGACGAAGTAGAGGAGGCTAATCCGAAAAGGAGAATATGTGATGTTGGGTGGGAGCATGAGTGGTGGTGGTGGAGGTGGAGAGAGCAAATTGCAAATTTTCAGAGAGAGAGAGAGAGAGAGAGTATGTTAAAGGATGCATGATTGGAGCGGACAAAAGAAGATATCGCAGTACCACCATGTACGATAGAGAAAAACAACACCGACGGTGAAGAATGAGAAGGATTTGATGTCGTAGGTTAAGGATGAGGCATTAGGGACGAATGTGAAGAGTGCTTAAGTGGGTTGTTTGCCGGCGGGGTTTACGTGTTGTGTGCAAGCATTTAGGGAAGCTGAACGGCGTCATCGGCAGTGGCGATTTAGTCCGTCTTCGGCGTTAATGGCTTCAGTTTGTAAGCAAACTCAATGGGGTATGAATAGAGAGTCTCAAGAAAAAGGTATTGTTTTGTGTTGGGTATTAAAGAAGGGCATAATCAAACCATATAAGGATTCAATCGTTGAGAAATCAATCACCCATGTAATAATTCTCACAAATCCATCTATCCTTCTACCTTAATTGCAACTGGATCCAATATTTGAAAGAAATTACACATATTTAAAGGAATAGTTCTTGTACTAATGTAAAGGAATTGACTATTTTATCCCTTTATAAAAACACATGAGAGACATATGTACATATTTAATGGTACAAATTTGATGAAATTGGACGGAAGGATCAATTGCGTTTAATGACATAATACAAAGATTTGATTTTTTGAATTTCAGTATAAGGATCAATCACAAAAATGACAAAAAGTTCAAGGACCATTTAGGAATTCGCCCATCTTAAAACTCGAAAAAGCATATGCTACTCAACTTAGAAAGCAATACTCCATTTGTTCCACCCTACAGTGAGTGTATGAAATATCTATTAATTAGAGGATTTATGCGTAATATTGGTGTTGGTCATAATTATAAAAATACTTATATAATTGTTTTAAAATAAATTTTTTTAATGAAACATTTTAAAATAGTATAATAAACACTTTGATTGAAACAGATGGATTAATAGATATTGAGTGTGACACTAAGCCACATCACAAAAAAATATTAATTTGTTGCATTATTATTTAAGGGAAATACTCGTATCAGGTTATCGTTATGGTTTAACTGAGAAAAATATGCGCCAATATTACGTTATTAGTCAACGTGATGCTTTATTGCTTTATAATTAATTAGGAATCATAAGACTATTAGAGGGATATATAATTTTTTTTTGTGTGTGGAGATTTTGAACTCTTAATTTTTTTAATTATTTTTAACTTTGAAAAATGTTATTCATATCAATAGTTTCATGGTCGCTCATCTATATTATAATTAAACTCACTTTTTGAAAAGTTAACTACTTGTCAGGATTCATTTTTTTCAAAACATAACTACTGGTTAAGGTTAAGTCTTTCTAAAAAGTGGTCAAAATATTGCTAGATTTCATGAATCCCAATAACAATATATAGGAGATATCTAACTTAATATTCATTTTAAATTGGTTATTTTGAATACTGACACCGCCTCATACTAACGTCGTGTCATAGGCACGGACACAAAATCTAATTTGTTCTGAAACATCACATTAACTACTACTAAATTATCAAAATAATTGTCACTTTGAAACTTACCTTTTTAGAACATCACTTTTACCACTTTACCCTTACTTTTCACTCTACTTTAATTATTATACATGGACATTAATAGAAACTACACATTAAACCAATATAAATAATGACCGTCAAACATGACAATTATTTAGGGACGGAGGGAGTATTAGATTTTGTGACCGTGTCTATGACACGATGTTAGTATGGATGTGGTCAGTGTATGAATCAAGTATTATATGGATAAATTAATATATGTTTAAATTTTTTGTAAAGGTTAGAATCAATGTACACTATACAAAGAAAAAACAACATCCCCAAAACTAAAGAAATAACACATGTTATTGACTGTAAAATTTTGAAACTCATTCAAAAAGAGTATCATTAAACATCCAAAAGCATTCTCTCTCTCTTACACACACACAATCCAACACTGGTTAATTGAAATAAACATAAAATAAAAATCTCAGCAAATAAAAAGCATAAAATAAATTGAATGAGATAGAATGAACTAATAAAAGACAAATCGTAATCGAAATTACAAAGATTTCAGACCAATAATGGAAACTTAACACAAATTTTTTTAAAAGGAAAGAAATTAAAATATAAATATTTAAAATTACAAAACTTAATTATAAAACTTACGAACAATTTTTTTTTGAAAAAATAAATTTAGGTCGGATAAAAATTAAATTGAGATTCAATTGATTATGATAACAATCAATTAAGAAACTACAAACTAAATATTTGTAAAACAGTAAATGTATGCAAAAAAAAAAAAGGTCCAGAGTTAATTACAATAACAATTAATTAAGAAACTACAAATCCTATAAAACATAAATCTTAGTTAGAGATAACCGCCCATAAAACATGAAATCTTAGTCTATACATATATTAAAGGAGATGAACAAATAATGGAAATATCCTGCCAAAAGTGACTTTTCAAATTTAGAAACATGTATAATTTGTATATTTGTCATTTTTTTTTTGGAAATTGGAATGAAAATCAATTAATGAAGTTGACAACAACTCTTCAGATTCAAATGACTTTACAAATATATTTAGTGCATTTAATGTAAACAAATTGTATAACATTTAATATAGTTCAATATGATTTACGAAATGACAAAAAATATAATATCAAAATAATATCAAATATTGAATAATTTATTCTATATCTGATTTCACATTTCTTTTATATATATATATATATATATATATATATATATATATATATATATATATTGCATTTGTAATTGGCATATTAGCTTCTAAATCTTCACAACAGTAATATAAACTCCCAAAAATAAGATTAAATGATGAAACAGTCGATTCAATATAAATTATTTGCCACCATTATTAATAATAGTCTTGACAAATAATTACAATGCAATATTATTCAAATCAGTTTAAAATCATAAATTAAAGTAACATAGTTACTTCTAATCACTAATGAATTAGTTAGTGGTTTACTAAAGAAATATTTTTGGTAAACGTCCAAAATAATGATAATATTTTTTTCGTTTAGTAAAAAATGAATTACATTAACATGCTTACTAAATAATGTGTTGTTCAACATAGAATATTATCATTACCTCATAAAATCTTTAATATTTTAACTAACTTTATTTAAAAGTTATTCATCGATGTAATAAGAAATATAAAAGATGGATGTCAGATAAATTTGTTAATAGACAAAGACAAATTAGTAAAAGAACACATGCATTAAATTAATGTTTCTTCAAGGAGTATATAAAATGATTGTCAACCATAGTTATTTGCAACCATATGAAGTGTATAAACTAAATGAAATAAATATTTTGAAACAAATCATTTTGTTTAGATGTTTTGAAGCTTAATTGATGAGTAAAATAAGTAGTTTTATGAAAAGTTTAAAGTGTTTGTCATTCTTATAAATTTTAGATTCTTATAGTTATAAAATTTAAAGATTTTTAGAACCAGTTTGTTGTTCGAGGTGCTTAGGTATTTTTATTATTCTAAAAAAATGTTTTCTATATTTTATAACAAGTTTATATATCAATAATATCAATAAATTATATAACAGTCAGATTTCAAATAATTTACTCCATACAACAGCAATATAAACATACATAATTATGACATATTATGAAATTTAAGGACAATTTCATATAATTTAGTAAATAGAATAGATAAATTAGTAACTGAATATCTACAATAAATTTACTCTTAATATTTACTTGCCGCCGATAATGGTAATAGTCCAGAAAAGTAATTATTGTATAAAGTAACTGAGTATCTACAATATGAATATATATATATATATATATATATATATATATATATATATATATATATATATATATATATATATATATATATATATTTTTTTTTTCTACTCCATTTTAATCAAATTTGAAGCTAAAAAATAAAATTCTTAATATATTTGTCTAGCCAACATATTTAAAAATTCAAGTCTAATACATGCAAAAAAAAAAAAACCTAAATTAACAATAAAAATCTTAGTATATTTGTTCAGCGTACATGTTTAAAAATTCAGGTCTAATATTTGTAAAAAACTTTAACCTATTAAAGTTAATTTACAAAAGATAAATATTTATTCAACTTAATCAGTAATAGGCCAAAGTTAATTTGAACTTTAAGTTTACAAATATTTACCAAAATATACAGATATAGGATGACTTCTCCATTTTCATCTGATCCGAAGTCAAAAATGCATAATTGATGTTTATTTTTCTATTTTTGTCAAAATTAAATTTATAAAACAAATGTCCAACATAAAAAGTTGGGATCAGAATTTTTTTAATCCATTTTGAAAAACAAATTGGAAAAAAAAATCATATGCTTAAATTTTTTCTCAAATAAGATAGATCTAAGTTTCTATTTTTATAAACTGTTTTTTAAAGTAAAGATGTATATTGATATGTACTTGGATATAATTAATAAACTATAAGATATGTATATTTTCCATACTTAGTTAAATTAAACTCTATTTTTTTAATAATAATCGAAATTCAAATTTGTATTATACAAATTTCTCTCAAAATTTTATTTAAAAAAAATAAAAAGGAAATAAGAAACCTAACTGTGAAATTGTTTGAAGGTATTCAATGTTAAGGTTTATTGGGTGATGATGTTGCTACATATTCTGAAAAAGGGAAAGAGACCTAGCGAAATATCAACTTTTTGTTATAGGATTTCTCTCAAGGCACACTAAGAATCTAGACTCAATAACTTTTGTTATTGAATAGTTGTATAAAAATTATGTTACATAATATGTTATTCATAACATTTTAGTGTTGGAGGTTCTATTTAGAATCAGTTATTTCAACTTCAATTCCTTTTTTTTATTAGATATAACAAACAGTTTGATATTTGACTATTTAATATATATATCTATGCTATTAATGAGCCAGAGGCGCGCTTAGGATCACTTACTCAACACACTGTGATGCATCAATTTGTTAATCACAATGCATTAATTTGAATCGCGATACACAAATTGGATTTGCGATCCATAAATTGGTTTCAATTAGGGTTCTGATGCACAAATTGGATTCTCGATCCTCAAATTGAGTTTTATTTTGTGGATTGTGATGTAAAATTGATGATGCCTAAAATCCCGATGTACAAATATGATTCGATTTGTGCATTGTGATGCAAAATCGATGCATGAAATGATACTTTGCGCACACGTGTTTGGTTCATTAAGGGTATCGTAGTATTTTCTCCCAAAAAATGCTTTGAAAACTTTAAAAAGGATCGACCTAATTTCACCCCAAAAAATTTGCTCACCCCTAATTGTCGTTGTGATGTAATTTATATCTTTCAAAGTAAAAGGGATTGGGTCAAGGACACATCGAGGCCATCTAAATCTTTTGTATTTTAATTGTTCAAATAGTATAATCAATGATAAGTTAGTCCCAAATTTATCTTTTTTTGTTTTTATTTTTTTTATAATAGAAATGTTGTTTCTTTAAAACATATTTATACTTATCAATTTTTAAATGAAATCAAATGTTCTATAAATGTTAATCATGTGTTGAATGAATGTTGGAACTTCGGTAATATTGCTAGGTAACATATATATCATAATCTTAATCTTTGCGTTAAAATTATTTAACTAATTTATATTACATAAATTATATATATATATATATATATATATATATATATATATATATATCGAATTTATATTATTTAGTTACAATTATTTGTCTATTTCGTTATCATTAATTAATTAATTTATTTGTATTTATATCAACGTATTAGTTATTTTATTTACTTCGAATTTTATTATATGTTATTGATAGTCGTAATAATTGTACATGTTCAACGATAAATGTTGTATATAAAGAAGTATTCCAAATTTATAATAACTTTTTCAAATTTATGTAATTTTCTTTCTTTTATTTTACTGTTTATTATAGTTTATTTATTTTGTTCATATTAAAGTTTTTAATTGTATATTATTCAACTTTAATTGAGTATATGATTTTACATATGTGTACAAACCGTGCAACGTACGGGTGTATCACTAGTTAGTGATAACAACATGTTCACATCCTTCGGTAATTACGGCAGCTGTTGGAGTGTAAAAATCTGGAAGATCTTAACATTTTACCATATGACCCACCTATGAACATCTCCAATGTTAATGTGAATGTGAAACAATTTAGATACTACCTAGGATTTACACTATTTTTGAAAGAAAAAGCCTCTGCAATGCAATTAGGTAAAAACTTGTGTAAGGCGGTTTTACAGATTCTAAATCCGTAAGATGGAGCCTCAAAAATGATAAAAAGAAGATAGATGAAGCGAGAAACCCATCAACAAAGACCGCGAGTTACCCAACAGAAAATTGATCAAAATGTGAGAAAATAGACAAAAAAATCGAACAAAATCGACCAAATCTACCTACAAAGCTCGCGGGTGGCCCAAGAGAAGGCTCGCCACGTGTTAGCTCGGTAGGCTAGTTAGCGCATTAATGAGAAGTTTCTCGTTTTGCTCCATGGCCCCTGCTCTTTTAACATTTGCTTCCGAAATTTCCTTCCTTCCAAACCTTGCAATTTCATCAACTGTCAGCTCCGTTAGCTTAATTTGCTTTGGGATGGTTGACGGACTCTAATTGACTTTGACGAAATGCTAAGGGATACATTTAAAGCCAAACATGATTAATTTAATAGGCAAATGTGACACATTTTAAGGTCAAAAGTGATACTATAAAGGGAAAATTTTATTATAATTTTAATTAAAATACAAAGTAATACTCTTAATACTAAAAAGTGACACATTTATACTAAAATGTGACACTTTAAAACACACTTTTAGGCCAAAAGTAACACATATAATACTAAAACGTGACACTTTCAATACTATAAAATTACACTTTCACCGTTTTATGCCAAAAAAGTGATGATTTTTATTTATAATGCAATTAAAGTAACACTTTTCAAAGTAAAAGTGACACATTAATTAAGATCAAAAGTAATACATTTAAGGCTAAAAAGTAGCATATTTTAAAGGAAAAAAATGATATTTTTTATTAAAAACACAAAGCGATATATTTTATGCTGAAAAGAGACACATTTTATACTAAAAAATGATACTTTTAATACTAAAAATTGATACTTTTCATTTATACACGTGAGGGGGTGACTCTGTAACTTTTAAAAGTCGAGGGGTTGCACTAAGATTACTGAATCTTGGCCTATTTAACTTGTATAGTTTGGTCTTATGAATTAAGATCCGTATGACCATCCTACATGAGACTTACTCAATGTGGATGATGAGTGTAAATAATAAATATGATGTAACAACTAAATTTGTTCACATTGTGAATAAAAATGTCAATTTTTTACATTCTATTTGAGAGTGTGAATACATCATAATTATTATTTTTTTAAAACTCTTTCTATTGATTGTTCTCTTTTCTTTTCCTTCTAATTTTTTTGTCAAATATTATTTTAGTGATGAGATGCATGCCACATATGATTAAATCCAAATTTGCATTCGAGAGATTCAGATTAAATGTGAATGAAGAGAAAAATAACACAAATGATTGAAAGTATAAATTACCCACAGTCTCGTAAGTTTAAATCTACGGTTGCATCGGTGAGCTCTATATATATACACCAATAAGAAAATGGAATAAAAACTAACAGGTTACTGCAATTACACCGGACAATCATTTCATATTGGAACAAATCAATTGACTGTAACCCTTTTAACCATTCATCAAGTGTTAAGTGCAGAGAGGCAAATAGTTAGCTTTGAAAGAAAAAAGATCAAACCTTTCGTAAAGGCATGGGATCACAAAACCCGTGTTGTACAAAATTTCATTTTTTTCTTTCTATTATTATTATTATTATTTGGAAAGTGGGACAGTTTTAACCCCAAAACCCTTCCCGTAACACCTCCGGTCCCTCCCCTTTACCTACCGGCGACATCTCCAACCTCCGTGCTACATCTTATGATATTTTTATGTATTAATTTTTTAAAAAATGAACCCTTTAAATAAAATATATCAAAATGAAATAGTAAACTTTTTAATAATACTACTAAAAACTGAAGGAAAAAAAAGGCTAAAGAAAGAGCAACGAGGTTATGCTACCAATTGAAATCTTGGGACTTTTTAAACGGCACTCAATGTTTCTGATATGCATGGTGATTATAGATTCCTAAAACAATGACCACTTTTTAAATTTAATTATACTTATTATTACTCCTTAGGATCTCAAAGTGTGTCTTCTTTTTGAGTTTTTGCAAAAAAAAAATAACTTTTAAATAATTTTAGTATTGCATATACAGTACATGATTACTATAGTAGATAAAGAAGATAAATTTAGTAATTATACAGAAAAAGAGACACTCATTTAAAGATTTAAAAAAAAAATCAAAAGAAAAACACTCAATTGGAACGGTGAGAGTATTATTTTTGGGTGTGTGGCACTTGGAAGTTGGAACCGTGCGCCAATATATGGGCATATTCGATAATCAAAAGAACTAGACCAGTCTGGTGTAGGTTTAGTTATAGTTAACCAATTACTTATAAGCTAATGATATTTTTTTGTATATAATTATTTCTAAAATAAATTCAGTTTGTGTAAGATATTTATGTGGAGGTTAACCAAGCTCAACCCACCACACATATCATTTCTACATTTAAATTCACTAATACCTTCTTTTGTAAGAAATTCAACTGCTTAAGTACCCTATTTTTTTTTAAAGACTGTAAAAGTATTTTTTCATAAAATTGTTCCAAAAATACCGGTAATCACATGCTACTTTGGTTTACACGTTCTTCCTGATCGAATGTCTACGTGAATACTCTTAAGAATCCAATCCAACCCATATGCACAGGAGTACTATCATATACTGCACTACATCTACTCTTCCAAATTTCCCAACAGGCATTGATCAGAATGCTTCGATGACACGCACCAACCCCCTCCATATCTGAACTCTGAAGCAAGTGAGGAATTGAAACGTAACGGACCACTTTATTAAAATGAAAAGGCCGAGCAAGTCTTTCCCATATGCCAAGAGCCATTTCCGAGTGAAGAAAGTGGTGATTAATATCCTCTCTATGCAGTGCAAAAAGGCAGCAAGCGCATTTTGAAACCCTTTGTACGATGCACCGTGATGAAGAACCCAGGTTAGACGGTGCACCCATTTGGAATTACGAAGCATTAATTTGGGAAAGCGATGCATTGATTTTGAATGTCTCACTCCTTTTCTCCCCTTCTTCGATGCCCCATTTTTGATTCGTAAGCATTGCGATGCCCAAATTTGGACGGTGATTTTTGCATTGCAATATTCAAATTTAAACTGTAATACCCCCAATCCCACATCGGGTAGAGACTTGTGTTTGATTTATAAGATAACCATGCGCTACTATTGGGCACCAACATCATCCATGGACTTTTGAATTAGAACTTGTGGTAGGCACGATGACCCAGTCTTCAACGTCTCGATGCTGGCCAATGTGTGGGCTACACGTAGCGGACCGGGCTCGAGTCGTTACAAATGGTATCAGAGCGGGTTCCGGCCGGAAATGTTGGAACAAAGTGCTGTGCGGGCCAAAGTGCTACACCGCAGAAGGTGGGAGCCACCTCTTGATCCCTGTACGAGCCACCTCTTGATCCCTGTACGAGCCACCTCTTGATTCCTGCATCGCCCGGGGTATGATTCGGACTTGACGAGGATGTCAAGGATTTGAGTGGGGGAGATTGTAATACCCCCAATCCCACATCGGGTAGATGTGAGACTTGTGCTTGATTTATAAGATAACCATGCGCTACTATTGGGCACCAACATCATCCATGGACTTTTGGGTCGGCTTGTGGTAGGCCTGATGACCCAAGGTGTTGCGTGCTCAGTGGGCCAGTGTGTAGGCTACATGTAGCGGACCAGGCTCTCGGGCTCGGGTCGTTACATAAACATACTTCAATTGTGCATTGCGATACCCAAATTTGACCAGGGGTTGCTTTTTGCATTGTGATGTCCAAATTTTAGCGATTATTTTTTCATTGCAATGCCCAAATTTAGATAGACTTCAATTGTGTATTGTGATACCCAAATTTAGGTAGGGGATTTTTCTGCACATCTTTTCTTTATTAAGTGTATTTTTGTCATTTCTTCACTAAAAGTATACTTTAGTGGTTTAAAACAAATATTATGAACTTTTCCTATTAACATTTCATGACAGGGACCTCCCAAATTTCTCCCTTAACTTTTTACTGTTTTACAAATATTTAGTTTGTATATTCTTAATTGATTGTTATCGTAATCAATTGAAATCACAATTTAATTTTTGTCGGCCTAGATTTATTTTTTTTAAAATCGTTAGTAAGTTTTGTAATTTTAAATATTTGTATTTTTAATTTCTTTTTTTATAAAAAATTGTGCTAATTTTCCCTTATTGGTCTGAAATCTTTGTGATTTCAATTTCGAATAATCTTTTTGTTAGTTCACTTTATCTCATTCAATTTATTTTATGATTTTTGTCTGAGATTTTTATTTTTAAGTTTATTTTAATTAACATGTGTTGGGTTGGTGTGTGTGAGAGAGAATGACTTTGGATGTTTAAAAACATTTACAGGCACTAAATGTGTTTTTCTTTAGTTTTTGGGATGTCGTCTTTGCTTTGCGCAGTGTACATTGTTCCGATCCTTACAAAATCTCAAACATATATTAATTTATTCACATGATACTCACTTCATACACTGATTATCTCCATACTGATACCGTACTATATGCACGAGCACACAATCTAGTACTTTATAGTTTATACTAATTAGTAATTTTGTATACATTCATGTGCATACGAGGGTGTCTGTTTTCGAGTCGTGGAGGGTTAAGCTTCCGTACTTCACTTAAAAACCTTATGGATATTGGATTCGAATAGACAAAAACTTAGGAAAAATATTTTATGAGTATTTTCTTTTAAAAGTGAATCTTCTTGATTCATGTGTTAGTGGGCTTATCTATAAAAGAATAATGTTTCGTCTTACAAATTGGGATCCAGTCACATGATACATGTTCCATAAGTAATAGTAGTCCAGTTCTAGATCATTACTTGACCCAAAACCTTGTGGATTTAAATGAAGGGAAAAATTCAGGCATGTTCACTCTCATAAGTTATCAACTGTTACAATTCCCTACGTTTTTTATCGGAAAAAGTCACTTTTGAGCACGAAAAGATTACGATATTCTTAATGAACCTAAGACGCGCTACCGATCATTTACTCAGTGTGCATCTCGATGTATCAATTTTTGCACCACAAAGCATCAATTAAATTTACATAATCCAATTTATGCACTATGATGCATCAAATTGAAATGACCTAATTCAATTTATGCATCAATTAAAATTGTCTAATCCAATTCATTCATCGCGAGACATCAATTAAAATATGAGTTTAAAGCGGTTGAAAATTTTGAAAAAAAGATTGACCCGTAATTTTTTCAATCTATAAAGGCAAAACCCCTCAGTTGGCCACCCAACTTTTCAAAAACTTGCAAGGCGGCTGTGGGTCCCAATGGGCACAATAATAAGCTAGAAGGGGGGGGGGTTGAATAGCTTATTAAACACTTAAAACTTTTAAGTAAATTCTTTGAAGGGTACTTGCAATCTATTGAAAAGATAGAAGTAGCGGAAGACCTTCAAGGTAGTTGATCCAGGTCTGCCGATAAGGACTACCGGTAGACCTTTTACAAGTTACTTAAGTTCTGCTGTAAATGGATAGAGATAATCAAAGTATTAATCAGTTCAAATATCAGTCAAACAGTAAGAAATAACATAAGTATTTTGGGATGGTTCACACTATAAAGATCCCACCACCAAGGCAGTCAACCTTGGATTTAAATAGTGCACTATGTTTTCCACTAGATCAATTACAAAGAATATCCCTAATGGATCGTGTACAAAATATTGACTTGTGTTTGGGGTCTAGGGAATTAAATATCTGTAAATACCAGATAGTTAATTCGTACAGAAGTATAGTTAATGACGAGGACTTTTAGATCTGTTGAGGATCTCTTGATTGCACTGAGCAGTAAGACTTGGAGTTATGGAGTTTCAAAGCAATCCTTTAAGTGATCGATCGATTCTGTACCGTTGTCTTTCTCTCCAGTCTTTAATGGCAGTATTTATAGCAGGTGCACTTCAAAAGATCCGTTAGAGAAGACGAATACTTCAACAGCTCTTTTATGAATGCATTAAATGCATGGGGCTGTCAGTCAAGGAATTTCGTCTTCATAGATATCTAGAGCAGGGAATGATTTCTGAGATCTTCAAAAAGTGGGCGATTTAGGTGTCAGATCGAGAGTTGTTGCGCAGTAGGAGACGATGTTTTTCTGCTTTCGTGTTCGGGACGAAAAGTCTTCCTTCGGAGAGTTGCTTGCGGCTTGATATGTCAGGGAATGTCTTGGATTAATTCAAACAATGATAATGATAAGCTTGAATTAACCCAATGAGTCATTGCTGGATAGGACACGTCATGGGAGACCAGGTGGACACAAGGTCTGCCGTTTGTAGGCTTTGAGCAGGTCTTCCGGTGAAGCTTGAAGAGGTCTTCCGGTGAAGCTTGAAGAGGTCTTCCGCTGAACCTGTTAAGTCCTATAAAAACTATACTAGGCAAAGTTCTATACACAGTTGCC
This sequence comes from Codonopsis lanceolata, assembly GCA_013146195.2. NCBI lineage: Eukaryota > Viridiplantae > Streptophyta > Magnoliopsida > Asterales > Campanulaceae > Codonopsis > Codonopsis lanceolata. Next base: position 49,467,969 of record CM028380.1, read on the forward strand.
ACACTAATCGATACGTAGCCCGATTAGCCACTGAAGTACAAAACTAATGTAATGAACTGAACATATATAAATCTAACATAAGAATCAACAGCGGCCACCGAAAGTTTAAAACTTGCAATGAGGCCACTAAACTAAATTATTGTTGCAAGCGTGCCCATTTTGTGGACGGCCGTTAGGTCAGACGTTAAGGTGGAGTAAAATACCTCTATTGCCCCCAGGTATTGACATTTATTAACTACTATATAACTACATGATATTAAGAAAAACACCATTTACCTAAATTATCGATTTGGAGAAGGAAAAACCCCCAAATATTAGGGTTTGTGAAATCGGAAGAAAAGAAACCCCAAATCCATGGGTTTCGATCTCGTATTCAAGTATCAACAACAAACAATCAATTAATAGAAACACGTTCTGGATTTTTTGTGGTTCGAAGGTTAAAGCAACAAATCGAAGCGACGAGGTTCGTACTCTCTGGCTTTGGTTCGTACTATGTCTGTATTATTTATTTCTTGATTTCATCCATGTTTCTGTCATGGGTTTGAAAATTTATATTGTAGGTTGTCAATTTTTGTGTTGTTAATGATAGGGTTTCAATATATGTCGTTTTGTGGTTCCAAAATGGTAGGGTTCAATCTGACAACAATGTTAATGGTAGGGTTTAGATATTTGAAAAGTGTGAATCTATATATAAACTATATATACTGTTGTGGTCCATAGAATATTTAACTTTTTTATGCACAGTAGATAGTTGTATGCAAGTTAATTGTGGTCCCTTTGTAATATAGGCATTGTTCCATTTTTATGTGTTCTGTTGTATACAAGTCAAGTACTTTATGTGTTCCATTTTTATGCACTGTGAATAGGTTATAATAATAGTTTATGTACATGCAGAATGGCTGAAAGTGAAATTAGAACTTTTTTTGTTACATGAGGGAGTCTTTCGTAGGGTTCATAACATATTGAAGTATGATGGAGGAATTGTAGATTTTATCCCTGAAGTTGATGTGGATACCCTTAATTATTTCATCATTGAAAATTATGTTAAACAATATTTAAAGTATGGAGGTGTGAAACAATTATGGTATAGGTTACCAAGCAAAACTATAGACCAATTGCATTCAATAGATACCAATGCTGAGTTTTAAGAATGGTGAATGAGAGTAGGGATGTGGGGTTTGTCTATATGTATGTTGAGCATACTATTTAACACCAGTTATTGTAGATGAACCTGTAGATGAACCTATACATGATGAGAATGAGATGAATCATGATGAGATTGAGATTGAGATGAGTCACCCTGAGCCTGAACCTGAGATAAGTCAAGTTGAACCTGAGATTAGGCAAACTGAAGAAACCCATAACAATGAGACTGAACCTGAAATGAGTAAGGGTGATGATCAGATGGCTGAAGATGACCCTTTTTTTGATTGGGATGAGGCAGAAGCAGAGGCTGTGATGGCTCAATATGAGACTGAAAAGAGTACTCATGAAGCTGAAAAGACTAGTATAGATGCTGAAAAGACTAGTGTAGATGCGGAAAAGACTAGTGTAGAGGCTGAAAAGACTAATGATGAGCCCGTGGATGTGGATATTGCAACTGTATATCCATATGAGGTTGAAAGTGAGGGATGCAATATGGAACCTTGTTTAGGTGAAGATGATATCATTGATAGTGATGATGAGCTTGTGCAAATTAGGGTTGCAAACTTGAATGTTAGGAAGAAAAGTACAAAGTACAAAGGTATTGACCCTATCAGATACCCCAACAAGATACACCCTCAAGGCATTCGACCTAGTTGATCCTAGACCTACACATGAAGCTGAACCTATCCATGATATGAGCTCTGATAGTTCAGGTGATTCTAATGATGAAGAGGTGGATGACAACATCTTCCATGGAGAGATGGAAACCTTGAGCAAGAAGAAAGGGTTTAAATATCCAATTTTTAATCCCATCACGTATATGAAAGATCCCGTGTTAAAACTTGGGCTTCAGCTTGAAACTAAAGAAATTTTAAGGCAAAGATTCATCAAATATGGATTGAATAATAGGTATGGCATTAAATGGATTAGAAATGAGAGGTGAGGATGTCCGGAGTGTGCATGAACTCAGCAGATGCCCCTCGGGAGAGTTTGGGCTGGATTTAACCAAAACTGCTTTAGCAAATTACTTCATTTAATCCAATAAATAAGTGTGGGATGGCTTTTAGAAACAGCACCTCAGCCTCAAAAATTTTTGGCCCAAAGATTACTTTGAAACCTTTAGAAGAAACCCCGCTACAAGTTGTCGATATCCAAGCCGATGTGTTAAAAGAGTTTGAGGTACAAATCGCTGAGTGCATGTGCATCTGTGAGCAAGAAAGAAAGCATTGCAATACCTTGATGGCTCAACGACCGAACATTATGCAAAGTGTGGAGTTAAGGATGAATTGGAGAAAAGGAACTCCGGTAGTACTATAATCATAGAACATGTCAGCCCTATCCTATCAAAGGGTCCTTTCTTTAGGAGGATGTATGTTTGTTTTGAGGCAGTTAGGACAACATTTATGGAAACTTGTAGACCAATGCTGGGGATTGATGGAGCATTCCTGAAAGGATTACAAAAGGGGGAAATATTGTCTGCAATTGCCAAAGATGGAAATAATCAGATGCACCCTGTAGCTTGGGCTGTGGTACAAGTGGAAAACAAGGACAACAGGAGTTGGTTTTTGAAGAATTTGATTAAAGACCTTGATATGAGAGATGGATTTGAATGGACTATAATTATGCATCAACAAAAGGTAAGTTAATTTGTTAGTATTTATATAACAGTGCTAAATTTATTTACTTTTGTTGTATTTTAATGGCCCTGTATCTAGTTATGTCTTGTAGGGATTGTTACATGCTATTGCTAGTCTATTGCCTAATGCTGAGCACAGAATGTGTGCTGGGCACATATACAGCAATTGGAGGAAGAAATACAAGGGAGGGGAATATATAAGATGCTTTTGGTCTATTGCTATGGCTTGCACAATGGATAAATTCAAGGTAGAATTTGAAGTGTTGAAAAGCTTAGATAGTCAGGCAGCTGTAGATCTTGTCAAGATAGATCCTATACATTGGTCCGGCATTTTTGATACAAGTTCAAAGGTAGACAATGAGAATAATGTGCGTATGCATTTAATGGTAGTATTGTAGCCGCAAGGACAAGACCTTTGATATATATGCTTGAGGAGATCAGATTGGCTACGATGGTAAGGATTCAAAAAAGAAAGGAGTGGATTTTTAAGTACTCACATAGTATTTGCCCAAGGATCAGAAAGAGGATGGAAAAAAAAGAAGGAGGATGTTAAACATTGGGCTGTGGTATTTAATGGTGGTGATCAGTTTGAGGTAAAGCATGTGAAGGATTCATTTGGTGTTAACATTAAAACAAGGAGTTGTCATTGTAGAGAATGGGACCTTAGTGGCATTCCTTGTACTCATGTCATGGCTGCAGATACAAGATTGAGGTGATCCCGAGGACTATGTCTCCAACCGGTACAAAAGGAAACATTTGCTAGTACTTACTCTCATCTCCTAGAGCCTATCACTGGTGAGAATCAATGGCCAGAATCAAGTGAGCTACCTCTTCAACCACCCCCCAACAAAAAGATGCCTGGCAGATCTAAAAAGTGTAGGGTCAAAAACCCTGATGAGGAAAAAAAAGAAAAAAAGCTACTCAAGATCCTAACATCTTGAGTATGAAGGGTAAACAGATGACTTGCAGGTAATATATTGCTTTCATGTACTTTACCTCACTTTAACATCACCATTATACTTCAATTACTTTTATTTGCTATTTGTAGGTTTTACAAGGAAAAGGGGAATAACAGCAGGTCCTGCAAGCAAGCTAGAGGCAAAGTGCAGAGAAATGCGTAGTTTCTAAGAAGCCAAAACAAAAGACTCCAACTGCAGAACCAAGACCCCCCGAAGTGTACAACAAAAACAGAAGCAAGAGAAAAAACAAAAAAACAAGGGTGGATTGACTGTTATGTTGACTGTGGGTATTGTACAAAAAAGGGTTGATTGCTTGACTGTTTTGTTAACTTTTGGTCTATTTTGAACTTGGTCTTTTAAACTTGGTCTTTTGTATTAGCAGAATGGATTTGTCATGGCTTTGTATAGTTAGGAATATGAGCCAAGTTATGGCATGTTAATAGTTATGGAATATGGGCCAAGTTATGGCATGTTAATGGTTATGGAATATGAGCCAAGTTATGGCAGGTTGATGGTTAAACTTGGTTAATTTTTGGTATTCTCTGTTTGAGCCAAGCTATGGCATGTTAATGTTTGTGTATGGTAGGTTAATAATAATGGAACTGAAAGTTGCACAACATCAAACATGTTACATTTTGCCATTAACAATTTGCAGAAAGGATTAGCCATTAACATGTACATAAATTGCCATCAAACAGGTTACATTTTGCCATTAACAATAGCAGAATGGATTTGCCATCAAATAAGTTACATTAATTTGGCATAACATACACCTTTTACATTTTGCCACTAACATGTACATAAATTAACATCAAGCTAAGGCATTAACATTTTGCCATTTACATCCATTCTGAAGTATGATGTCACTAAGATACTAATGAAAATCATCAAGATGGTTATTACCATAACATACATCTTTTCCCTTCTACTAGATTGTTCAATGCTATATTTCAACCTCTTAATTATCTCCCTTTTCTTGGCACAATCTTTTTGCATCTTCTCAAACTCTTGCTTGAACATATGCTCTTCCTTGAACTCATATTCTCCTGCTCTCAAATGTTTGATCATTTTCATCAAATCATTGATTACTTCAACTGACCTCGGACTAAATTCTTCATCAACCCACGCAAAGAAACCACAGTCAAGGAGTGCATTCTATCGAAATACATAAAAATAATGTCAATAACAATAGGGTTTTCTTTGAGAAAATCAATTTCACGACAGAAACGAATAATTTAGGGTTTTTATGGAGGTGGACAAAAAAAGTCATGAAAATTACGTGCTCACCATATATCTAGGGCATCGAATGAATCGCCGCCCTGGGTTATTGTCGGTCCCATATGTCAATAAGGTAACCCTCAGGTTACACCTACAATTTTTTTGTCGATACACTGCAAGGGGTTTTGACTCCGCTGAAGAAGACAAACCTTCTAACCTAGAAATCTCGTATCCACTCACAGACATTGTTGATTTAATGTTTAATCAAAGAAAAACAAAGAAAAACGGGTTGGAGAAGAAGAACAACTCCCAAGTTATGGAAGCTCAGGTCGGAGAAGACGATGAAATGAAATGGGTTGTCTGATTGTTAACCGATGCGTGGTATATCAATTACGAAGGGTAGAATTGTCAATACCTGGGGGCAATAGAGGTATTTTACTCCACCTTAACGTCTGAACAAACGGCCGTCTACAAAATGAGCACGCTTGCAACAATAATTTAGTTCAGTGGCCTCATTGCAAGTTTTAAACTTTCGGTGGCCGCCTTGCAAGTTTTTGAAAGGTTGGGTGGCCAAATGATGAGTTTTTCCATCTATAAATAAAGAAAAAATTACAAGCCGGTACATTTCTAAAAACATGTTTTCAAATAAATCCACCTATTTTTTGCACATTTCTTTTAGGTACAATTTTTGGGCAAAAGTACTTGTCTACCCTTTGTGTACGATCGTCCTCGTACACTAGCCGTCATGCGAGTACCAGGTACCACGAAGATGATAGCCTACAAAGAGCATTTCGTTTACGAGAACGATCCCAACGCCTCTCGATAACTGACAATTATCACACAATTGGATACCCATTTGAATCCAACGACGCGCTTCTCGACACCGACTTCGGCATAGTCACTTCCATGCCATCGCCGTCATACCAGCACTGTGGTAGCCAAGAAATCGAAAGGTTATTCATTTCGCCTTACGAATCAATTTGGCGGCGGGGAATACCACTTCAATTAACGGCCAAGCTATGGCCTCGGTAAGCTAAAATTTGCCGCAATTTTCGTAAGCACGTCGTTCGGAAGTGCGGCGAAGTCCCGGTGATCGGATGAGGATGAAGATGAAGATGATCGACAATTGGTTCGGAATTGACGGTTTGTGAAGGCGTGTTTCCGATAAGGGAGGAGTTCGTGTTGATTCTGTTTGTTAATTTGGAACGGGAGGGAGGAGAACCGAGTGGCGTCGGATCGGTGCGCCACGCCCGCCCTTCATATTCGGTTTGGCCTGACCCGATACTTACATGTCGGCGTAATTAACAGAGGTTTGTGGGAGTAGGTTACGTCGGCGGCTGGAGTGACGATCCGTGTTTTAGCCGTGGGCAACTGAGTCAAGACCATATGCTGAACTTATTGTGGGCCCGCTTGACGTAACAGAATTGGAAGTGGTGATTTTTGGCATCAATCTGATGCTTGGCATCTGGTTGATTTTTGGCATCAGGTTGATTTCGATGCCCGCATCAAAGTTGATTTTGGCATCGCCTTTTGATTTTTTAGGCTGGATCTTCATTAATGGCATTTTTGTCATTTGGCAACCAATTTGTAGTTATATGAAATGTCCAAAAAATTGATGGTCCTAGATGAAAACATGTTTCTAAAATTGTACCCACTTGAAATTTGTCCATAAATAAATAGGTCTCCGATTGAAATCATTAAGGGCAGTCAGTTCGTGTTTGGGCCAGTTTTTGTGCATTTTGCAACCCCAACCCTGGCTGCAAGGTGTAACATTAAATTTTAGATTTCAGATGATCAAACCTCTATAATGAAAGTTAGAGTGTGAAAAATCTCATCTAAAGTCTAAAGAGGTCGGAAGTGGATATCGAATGTGATTTATTAGAGTGATGGGGAGGCTTGTGCAGCGGCAGCCTATCATCAGCTAGTTGCTCGACCGAAAAATAAAAATAAAAATACTGTAATCAATATAAGAATCAGCTGCCACAAAGGGACCTAAGTTAACAAAAAAAAAAAACATGTTTTTATGGGGGACACGAATCAAGATCAATACACAAATGGAAGATACGAACCAATTTTTCATTGCAGGCAAAGTAGTTTCAACGTAATAAATCACATTCTCATACACGGTACGGTATCAATACAACATATGATCAAAAAAATGGCTTGCATTTAAAGTAATCTGAGTGGATGTACTTTTAAAAAATAAATTACATTACCCAACAAATCCCACTTTACAAGAACAACATAAATCCACCCGAAACTGCCAAAATCAAGTAGCTGCAAACACTCCATCCGACAATCCTATAAGAAGATGAATGTTTTGAAGATGGTGCAGCTGATCCCTTTCCAACATCAGCAGCAGATGGAGCATCCGCAACAGGGGCAATATCTGGAGCCGGCGATGGGGCAGGCATTGGAGGGATATCTGTCCCAAAAATTGCTTCAGGGAGAAGCACTCTGTCAACCTGATAAACTGCAACTGGATCTGTTGAGCGAACGCTGCTGCTGACTTTTGTGTTTGTCCACCCCGAGCCAATAAGCACGGTTCCTGAGACATCAGTAACGTTCAAAGTGTAATGTTCACCAGCAAATGTACTCACTGGACCCCTGCCACTAAGGTTCTTGAACTCTGCTAATGAATAGTAATGTGGCAATGCGTGGAAGAGGCATAGCGATTTTAGCTCGTCAGCTGTGAGGTTGGAGAGGGAGGGATTTTTGAGGGATGAGAAGGCTTTGTCTTTGGGTACAAAGAGAGTGATTCCTTCTTCAGTGTTGTTGGCCTGGTTTTGAAATGTTTCGATGACTTTGGTTGACTCGAGATAGTTAAGGAAGGTACGGAATGGACCGGCCACAGAGAGTAATTCTGTGAGGTTTACATAATCCGGTGCGGGTGCTGGGGCAGGGGTAGGGACTGGAGATCCCACGGCTTGAGCATATGCTGATGTACAAGATAGAAGCAGTAGAGTGCTGAAACCCATGAAGATCTTGGTACAATCCATTCTGTGGCCAATTTTAGTTCTACTTGTATACTCAAATACGCGCCAACGTTCCTGCATTATTAATTAAGACCCATTAACAATTAGATCTCGGCTAATTTAATAAAATTATAATACTCATTCCCTCCTATTTAAAGAATCTTATTTGAAAAGTCTAGCAAGTGAGCCTTATAACAAATCTATTACTAATATATTGTAACTTGAATATTTAATAAATGAGACCAAATACAAATTTCAAATTGAGATTCAAATCAACTGAGGTTAGATGTTGAAACACTAACTTAAAAGTGAGTACAGAATTAAACATTATGAGTTAGATCAGTGGGAATTACTGTTCAAGAACCTTTCCATAGGTCTAAACTTTATGCAAAATTGTACTCCATTATTTAGTAAGTAAAAACCCAGAAGAGCATGCTACTAGCACGAATGAACCATCTTACTCATCAACAAGGGGCGAACCCACACCAAGGCCTAGGGGGTTAGTTGATCCCCATTCGCTTCAGAATTAAAAATATAGCGAATTTTAACTACTAAAAACGACATTTTTATCAGGTTAGACCTCCTTTACTTCAGAAAAAATGGCAGCATGCTATAATTTTGACCCCCATTTGAACCAAATTCAGTTAATACAAGTACTTTTCTACTCCTACCATCAAATAAAATTTTGTCACAAACCATCTTACTCACTAGACCGCAAACCCCTATGACGTAGGAGGTCAAAATCCACGGTTTACCCCTTCACATCCCAAAAAAGCAATTTATGAAACTCATCAGATCTCTGAAACTGCCTAGAACTCAATGAGTTGAGAATTGGACCAATCTTTGCAATTAGTGACTGGTCTCGTGAATGTGGATACAACAGTAAACCATGAAAAGAAAGAAAATTACAAGGAAACTCAATATGTGGGAACTTGGAAACAATGCATGGTATGAATTGAAAGATCAGCCTAGTGTGATGCATCTTCAAATTGGCAAACTCTTGAAAATACCCAACTAATTTTTCCTCAGATCAGAGATAATTTCCATTCAAGCAGGAAAACTGAAACAACCCTTGTGAATCCAATTGTAAGAACAAACAAGAAACATATGAGGGAACAATGTAGTACATTAACAATCATACAGAAGTAGATCTAGATCAACCCAAACAAGAAAAGAAAAGAAACACACATACAAACACACAGGAAGAACCCCAAGGAAAGAACTCATCATCGAAGCAGCTAATAATGAGAGAGGACTGACTGACCTTGGCACTTGGCAGGAGGAATTCTGAGAGAAAAGGTGGAGAGTTGAATGATAATGGAGGTGAGATTGGAATGAATGAGTATATAAAGAAAAGAGATTTTATGAATTGCGCATAAATAGCTAGTGTTCAGTAAAAGTGGCAGCTGGTGGAGGGGGGGAAGGGTAAAGTAGGTACAAATTTACAGCGCAGGCTAGCAGATTCTTTTTATTTATTTATATATCTGCGTGGCAATTATTAAATTAAATATTTTAAGTGGAAAGACTTAGAAGAAAAGAGTTTATGTGGGGTGGTCTTTCTTAATCAACCTCCCCAACTAAATGGTTTATTATTCATTATCTATTTATCTGTATGACTCCAATCTTGCACTCTACCCTATCATAATCACTCTCTTTTTCTTTTAACTTCCATAACAATTTGTCAACTTTAAAATGTTTTAGGAGATATGACAACAAAGCTTCACTTTTTTTTTTTTTTTTTTTTGATAAAAACTTGGGTAAGACGATCTTGCATATTTTTTTTTGTAAGACGAATTATCTTTATCCGACATATCATGTGTATCGGTGGGTTAAAGTTAAACTGTGAGAGAGTGAGACTCCATCTTACGAATTAAAATCCGTAAGATGATCTTACATGAAAACTACTTTTTTTTATTGGGTAATGATTTTTCTAATATTTTCCTTTTTAGAAGTTATCTTTGCCATTTTTACTCTTGATCATCATTTTATCATTTTACTCTTGATAACCATTTTAATTGATAAGGCTCACTCCCACAAGAATATCTTACACAATCTTAAAATTTTAATAGAATGTGTGACCGTCTTTTAGGAAATTACAAGACAACTATGTTTCAAGAAATTTTACATAAAGAAAAATTATTTTAGTAAACATGAAACTACCTTTGGGTTATGTCAATTTATCTATTTTTTAAAGTAATATTGAAATATAAGTGCAAAACAGTAGACAAAATTACCATTATTTTTTATCTTTATTCTTGAGGCTGAGCTTATATTATAGATTCCTGCAGTACCAGGAGAGATTTCACAACGAGGCCTCGTGCTCGATCCTTCCCATAGAAAAAAGAGCTTATATAAAAATAAAAACAAAAGAGCTTATATTGTAGATTGTACATCGTAGATTGTATAGATTGTATTCCACCCAAACATATTGTACTTGTATAATTAACCTCCAAAGCTCCAAATCCTACCAATATAAATAAAGAAATAAAAATGTTGTAAATAAATTGTAGTGTGGGGTGAGATTGGTGTACAATTTGGGTAAAAAGGGAGGAAGAAGGAGTATCCACTTTCCATATGATATGAAAGTGACATTTGAGCCAACTAAAAGTTGCTGTCACCATTCGCCATAAGCTTAAGCCTAAGGGGTAAGCAGTAATCCCCACCTAAATGATTCGGCAAACGTTTGCCACCACCGACACCCCCCCTTCCCCCCACCACAAACATTTTTGGTTGTATTTGAATACCACCCCTTCAATTTTACTTTTACTCCCCATTGCACCCCTTGACTTTGTGATGTAGTAAGTATTTAACAATAAAATCTATACATATATAAAATGAGAGGAGCAAGATTTGGAAAGTTCCCGTCAAAATTGACTTTCCAAACTTAGAAACACTTTTAATTTATATATAAGCCCCTTTTTACATTGGAAATTGAAAATATAAAATGTCATTATTATGGTTGATTGGATAAATGATTCCAAAACCTCTTCACATTCTTAAGTATTTTATCAACACTAAAGTTTTAACTATTGTATTGATATGAATATATGTTTCGTGCATTGCATGAGTGCTTTGATTATATTTTTATATGATTAACTTCAATTTTTATTATACAAAATAAACTGTTTTAGTCAAGAACATGTCATTTCGATATCAATTTAAAGACATGTCACTTCGATAACAGTTATTGTACAAAGTACCCTTCTACCTTATTGTTTTTCTTTTCTTAAGCACCATTTAATTCTCACTATATGTTTTCTAATTTGATGGTAAAAGGAAAATCACGTGAAATTCATCGAAATCCGAGTCAATCAACTTCACTAATTTAATTAAGGCAAAACTCATCATTTGGCCACTAAACTTTTCAAAAAATTGTAAGGCGGCCACTGAAAGTTTAAAACTTGCAATGAGGCCACTAAACTAAATTTATGTTGCAAGTGTGCCCATATTTTGGATGTCCGTTAGCTCCACCATTAAATATGAGTGAAATCCCTATTTTGCCCCCCTTGAAATAACAATTATTCCCTTTATGTGATATTAGAAACCCAAAGGGGTCTAATGAAAAAAAAATCACATATAAACCCTCTTCATCTCCCATCTTTCTCTCTCTCTCTCTCTCTCGATCTTCAAAGAAATCGCCGCCTCCTCTCGCCGCTCTCCCTCCGCCAACACTCACCGTCGAATTCACATCTCTATCCATCCCGCCATCCATCCTTCCCAATGACAAGTTTGGTCCTCCCTATATAAACCCAAAGAACTCTTCTCCTGAACCAGCCTGCGACGCCATCTCCCTCCCCCCCTCTCTCTCTCTCTAATTCGTTCACACCAAGCCCGTCGTCGTCTCCCTCTGCCCAATCAATCAATAGCCGTTGCCTTTTTTGTAACCCCGATCTCCAGCCATCACCCGACGTTCTACATCCCCTTCATCCATCACCAACGTTGACCCCCCTCCATTTAATCTCCATCTCCCTCGCTCCGGCTTTATCTCCCAGATTCGCCACCCGCCATGTCTGGCCGAGCTCCACACCTAGCTTGAATCCTTCATCTTTGCCGCCATCTCCTTCGTATCACAAAAGCTCCACCAAGGTCCAACTGCTGATAACACCTTCCAGTTAATTTCTAGCCGTTCATCCCCAATCAAGTGATGTGGCATAGATCCCCAATCCAGGGAACAGCTAAAGAAGGATCCCTCTCTGGTCAAGTAACCCAGATCTGGTTTTATCTCTCTCGTCATCTTCGTTTTCGGATCTGGGTTTTGGTGGGTTTGTTTAATGGAGGAAATTTACGGGGGTTTTAAGATCCAATGACACAGATTCTACTTTTTGAGATTTTCAAAAGACAAGGGAAGATTTACCCCCACCGATGTTGCTTGTCTTCATTTAATGATGGTGGGATGGTACAGAGGGAGGTGGAAGGTGGTGGATTGGGGCGGTTGATGGTGGTAGTAGTAAGAAAGAAGACGACATATTTATAAAAAAAATTCAGTTAGACCCCTTTGGGTTTCTAATATCACATAAAGAGAATAATTGTTATTTAAAGGGGGTAAAATAGGGATTTCACTCATATTTAACGATTGAGCTAATGGACATCCAAAATATGGGCACGCTTGCAACATAAATTTAGTTCAGTGGTCTCATTGCAAGTTTTAAACTTTCGATGGTCGCCTTACAATTTTTTGAAAAATTAGGTGGTCAAATGTACCTTTAATTAAAGGGGGTAAAATAGGGATTTCACTCATTGCATGATTCGTTATTGTTAAAAGAACCTCTTGGGACCACTCTCCTTGTTTACGCATGAATTTGAAACAGAGATCAAATTTCTTTTTACAGTAATGTTTTTCATCAGAGATACTCATTTTTTTCGGGTAAAGAGTCCACTATTCCATTTTAAGATATTTTACGGAAAGAGTTCACTTTCAAAAATTAAAACATAAAAATGTCATTTTATTACTAATTAGCTACTAAATTTTTTATTTTTTTAAAAAAAATTAACTTTCAAACGAAAACTCTTCTTCCGAAACGGAGGGAGTATAATATTACGAGCTTGAGTCTGAACTTGTGGTATTATTATAAGAACGAACGTATTCACTATTCTATATTGAGATATTTCACTTGAAGAATCCATTTTAAAAAATTAATACTAATAATTTTCACAACATTTCATCTTTATCTTTCACTTGTTTTGTAATTAAGTACTCTTTCCGTTCTGGGTACAAAGTCAACTTATAAAAATTAAGATATAAAAGTGTCATTTTATTACTAATGGACTACTAAAAATATTACTCCCTCCGTCCCTAAATAATCGTCCTAGTTGACCCGGCGCACAGTTTAAGAAAAAACAATTGACTTGATTATTTATATTATTTTAATGTGTAGTTTCTTTTAAAGTCCATGTGTATGTGGCTCATAATTAAAGTATGGTGAAAAAATAAGGTAAAGTGGTAAAAATAATGTTCTAAAAAGGTAAATTTCAAACTGGACAATTATTCTGGGACGAACGAAAAATGAAAGGAGAACGATAATTTAGGGACGGAGGGAGTATTTTCTTAAAAAGTTTATCATTCAAACGAGAACTTTGTGCCGCCGAGGTAATATTTTTATAATTATGATCATTTGTAATGAGTCAAATGACATTTGTATACCTCTTATTGTAATGTGGACTCTTTGGTAGAATGGAGGGATTACATTTTAGCTTCAACGGTTCAACCTACTTCAGCTCTAAGCAAAACACTGGAAGAAGATATCACAAATTTCTCCAATTCTTTTCATTTTCTTTTTCACAAAGCTAAACATTTTATCTTTCAAATCTAGTACTACTTCAATGTAATCAAATCAAATTTTGAAAATCCATCAACAACACCATTAAATCAATTTTTTTTTCTTTCTAGTTCTTGTTTTAAAAAACCATCATCTGTGTTGAACTTGACCAGTGTTAATTATAGAAGGTTGACTAATCTGGGTCAATGGCATCAGCATAATTACATAACTGAGAATGCTCTACACTTCAACCAGAAAAGAAGCAAGTACAAAGTAGACATCAAAGTAACAGAAGAAGGATAGATGCAAAGTAAAAGGGTGATAAAAGCATGTCTCAGCTAACTTTAGCAGCAAAGCAATGGAGGCCCAAAAATATTGAATTTTTTATTTTTCAATAAACACAATAATTTCAACTCTGAAACTTCAAATGGTGAACAACACTTCACCAAAAGAGCCAACACTAAACAGTGTAAAACGAAAGATCACGAGCAAGAAAACGAGAATTCAAGAGAATCTTCCTCGTCATAAAATAAAAACTGAAGCATCTTCTTTGGTAGCTCGGCAACAGAGGGGATTTGAATGACTAAAAGAGGCATAGGAATCACTTAAGATCCCTCTTTATTGAGGGCTAAACCCAAGAAATACGTCTCTCACTCAATTGTTATCTAAATTACTCAAGTCAAAACTAATGAAAGAGAATCACCACATGACAATTTGGATGACTGAAGGCGTTCATTCTAATATATGCTATTAAAAAAGAGTTGTCTATTCAGTGCTGGCCCAATCCTTCCGGATGTCAAACGTATAGTTGATCTCCAAGTAGCACTTGTTATCATCATCAACAAACTGAGATCAATGTAGACACGAAACGCGAGTCAGTGTAAGTTCTGCAAGTGCAGATACTGCAAAATCAAGTTCTTGTAGTGCAAGATTTGCATCAAGCTAGGAAATCAAGATCTTAAATTTTATAGCCCAACAGGGCATTGGTGATGCCTACTGAACAGTATTTTCATTTCATGAATCTCTGGGCCAAAGCCACAAGTTCCAAAAAATGACACTTCATAACAAGGTAGGTTAGTTCTACAATGGATATGCTTTCTTCTTCAGTATTGCAACAGGTGAATAAAGTATAAGAATGGGGTTCAGACTGGCAAACTATATGCCAGCAATAACAAACACATTTAGTAGGGAATCAAGAACATATTTCATCAAAGGGGAAGGAAAGACTAATGCTAGAGCCAACCAAATGTGCACCAAATTTCCTACACAAAATGATGTGGCATATGAGGTGCCATCTTACTTGGCATCTTATTCACTATGGGTGAAGAAGTAAGTTAAAAGTGAAGCCAGCAAGATGATATTTCAGATACCACGTCCTTTTGTGCACATTTGGTGACCTCGGAAGGAAAAGAGAAGATGAGAATAGACTAAAACATATCGATATAAGGAAGTGCTAAATGATGTCACATTTAACTTTCCAGTTGGGCTTTTGAATGAATGGGAGGGAGAAGGAATGTGAAGTGGCTTGGTAGTTCAAGTGATTAAGGAATTGTTGGTTTGTTAATTTGTTTTTTTAATAGAGAATTACTCAAAGATAATTTTACCCTCCATGGTCGAGGATGATCAGAAAATTTGAACATCTCGAACTCATGGCATATATTTCTTAAGGACTAAAGATCAAACCCCACAGGGGAACAGGGCACAGAGAGAGACGAGAAGTTATAATAACTTGAAACAGCTGTTTGAAGTGTATTGCCACCTTAATTCAGCGTCAACATATGCTTTATTTGCTTTTCCTCGTGCTAAGTTTATTGTGCCCCACCACATTCTTGTCTACCCAGCTTACATATAGTTACTACTATCTCTTTTCTCCTAACAAGTAACAATCCATTGGTCAAAAGAAAACAAAAACTCAAAAATGACACACAACAAGGGATTGACATAGTATTATTAATATATACTCCCTCCGTTCTGGGCAAAGAGTTCACTATTCCATTTTTGGATGTTTCACTTAAAGAGTTCACATTAAAAAATTTAGGCATAAAAGTGTCATTTTATTACTAATGGACTACTAAAAGTGTTACTATTTTATTAAAAAGTTTCACTTTCAAAGAGGGACTCTTTGCCCGGAACGGAGGGAGAATAATATATATATATATATGTATGTAGCTATGTAATTATGTGTTTGATCATTTTTGAACAACTAGGGCGAGATATGTTCAAAAAGGAAAAGACAAGATCGTTATCAACTCAATTACCTTTGATTTTGCAGAATATGAGCCTCTTGCAAAAAAGCCAGAAGGAGTAGTCTCTTCGGGCATCTCATACGTGTATATCTCTTGCTGGGGACTAAATGTTCCGAGCATCTCTTTTGTGTTATCCACTGAAACGGAGAGACAGTGAGGGGAAAATTCTTTGACAAATTGCAATCCTTGGCAGGAGTAACAACAGCTGGCTTACCTTTGACACCAGTTTTCCAAACAATGTTGGTGTACTTCAAGCCTGCAACAATGTTGTTGCTAACTTGGAAGGAAAATTTCAGGCTGTAAGGACAACCTTCTTTCAGTGTAAACCACAGGCCTTGCGGGTTTCCATCTTCAGGAATAGCAAGAACAATGTCTGGCCTATCAGGAGAGATGATTGAAAGGCTGAGGATCTTAACTTCTGGTTCCACAGTTTCTGCAATAATGAAGCCATGAGTTTCTTGAGAACATATGATTAGGCTTAGTTGGGGCTTTTGCTTGCTCAAGTAGAATGAAAACAGGTAGTAAAGGTTATGTGTTTGGTAAAACGGTTCTTGATTCATTACCAAGTTAAATGCCTCCAGCTATATAAAATAATGGAAATAAAATCATAAAAACTGTGTTCTTTGATAGCTTCAAAAGAATATACATCAGTAAGCAGGATGACGGAAACTCTGTTGGTTACCAAGCTTTTTGTTCGTAATGCATTAAAATTATGATTGTTACACAAATGGTACCATAAAACCTTGTAAGAGGAAATGATTTCTTGTACAATTCTGGTGAAGATTATCATCTACTAGCAACTTAGAATAGAATTCACCTCGAAAGTGAATTTTCAGGCAGGTATTAGGTAAGATTCAAAAACACTTATAATTTACTTGATTCTGTAAATGGTATTATGCTTGGGAAGACATTGATGAACTCTAATAGCAAGAGTACAACAAAATAATGAAAAGCTGCTTACTTTATTTGTTATACTACATAAACTTCAAATAGACATATTTCAACTCTTAGGAGTAACAGTAAAGAAGAAATAAAGGCTTTTAAAAGTCATGTCTTTTAAAGCCTACTGAACACTAGGAAGGAACTAACTAATAACAATAATTCGGGAAAGAGTCCATGTGCAGCAGGATTTTTGGCCACACTGAGCCTACTAATAATTATCAAAACCAAAAAATATCAAAAGAATTTATAGGTTTGATGACAATACATTTTTACTTGATGTAGTGATAGTGAATATGTGAGGATGAGATACACAGTTGTGTAACGTGGTTGGTTGCGCTGCCACTGTTGCCCGATTAAACCCTACCATAGTCTCTCAAACAATAATTTATTCTGACCCTTCAAATTTCGTCATTCAACACTTAATTAAAACCATGACCCTATTTGGATAGATGGTTCATTTTTTATTTGTATTCTACTTAATAGTTTTGTAATGATTGAATCAATTAATAAAAGAGAGAAAGAGAAAAAAATAATGGAGCCAAGGAGAGCGAAAGTAAAAACCACAAAAAGAAAAAAAAGCACGAACATGAATGATCCATGTATTTAGGAAAAAAAAAAACTTGGCCAAATGGCCCAAATCACAGCATGAGCCCAGGTTCATGGGTGCTTTGCCCCTGTTCATGAGAAAAGATTAACAAGGGAAAAACATATTTAAGCACGTATCTTCAAAGGAAAACTCATTGCAACTAGTTGAAGGCATGGTCCCAAAAATCAAATCTTGAATAACGTAAACATAACAATGAACTTACTAAGTAATTACTCGGATCATGAACAAAAACGTCACTCATTCCAGTCAGAGGTTGTAATGACCACAACCCAAGAGCCTGGTCCAATACATGCAGCCTACACACTGACCCACTAAGTACGCAGTACCTTGGATCATCAAGGTTACCACAAGCCGACTTTATAAAGTACATTTAAATCTCACATCACCCGATGTGGGATTCGGAGTATTACAGAGGTAATAGACTAGTAGTGCAAAAGTTAATTAATACCTCCAACATTGTTGATATCAACAGTCCCTAGTAGCTGTTCCTTCCACCTTCTCAAGCTCTCATCATCCTATAGAAAAATAGTAAAAAATAAAAATATCACCATTAAAACCACATTTACCCTAACAATGGAATTAACCACGATTATAGAACAAATCATCACAAATGATATACTATTTCATAGGATATATGTGTGCATGTAGGTTTATGTGTGTGAAATTGAGGAGCAGAAATCATAAGTACTACCTTGTCCTTCTCAAGCTGTTCTTTGAGGGTGCACTGTGGGCCCAGCTCAATTTTATGACCATCAGCATCTTCATCCTCATCTTCAGTTGCATACAAAGAATTCTCACTCTTGTTTCTCTTCATACCTTCATCTCCTTCTCTCTCATCACCACTCTCTTGATACCCACTCTTCTCTCCTCCACCCCCCTCCTTGTTATCCTCAAACCCCATGTTTGTGGAACTACTAGAAGCAGCAGCTCCAACCGCCAAAGACATCAATTGAATTCAGCAGAAGTAGTCACCCACAAAATTAAACAAACTGTCAAATCCTAAATACAATCCGGCAACCCACCAATTAAAAGCGAATAAATTCACGAAATGGGCTCAGTAAAAAACGCCAACCAATCAAAATGAGAATAATTCACAATATGAAAAGAAACCCAGAAACCAAAATCATGAAAAGTGGTGGGTGTTGAAATGTGTGCTTCAAAGAATCCTAGAAAGGTATCCGTTGTCTTGCCCCCAAGACCCACTCAAAGGGAAAAATTTAAGAAAGAAAGAAGAAGAAAACGAGAAATTAAACAAAGAGGGGCCCAACAAAGAGAGAGAGAGAGAGAGTGGATTTGTTTTGTGATTTGGGTTGTTGAAAATTTGAAAAAAAAATGAAATCTTTGTGAAGTTGGGATGGGGACGGTAGAGAGAAAACAGAGAGGTTGAGTTTGCGGGCAGTCCAAAAAGGAGTGGGAAATGGTCAAGTGGTGATCCGAAATATGTTGAGAGAGAGAGGACAGAAAGGTTACTATAATAACGGCACTTGGAATTTTACGGGGTTTTGAGATTTCGGAATGAGGGCTGACGTGACATTGGGGGTGCTTTTTTTGATTTTCTGACTCATTTTTAGGGATTAGAAAAGAAAGACTACCAGTACGTCTGGTACCAGTTTTCATTTTATTTTCATGTTCTTGAATGCTCAAAAGCGAGCTTACCTTGTTAGTTTATGCAAATAAATAGCATTGGCATTTGGCACCCAACTCGAAATGAACCTACTCACATTGTTCTAGTGTGGTAGTGGTACTACTATCCTATGTATAACGGTTGTTTCACAGAAGTACATAAAACTGGGTGGGTGTGGGGGGGTTCCTTTGGCTACAACATCATGTCATCATCTAACTGCGGGTAGTCCAGTAGTTCTACATTTGAAGGTGATTTGTGCTTTTGGAATCTTTGCAGAATAAAGAGTCACATGAAATCATGTAAGGGTAGGTTAATTGTAATTATTTGCACTCAAAATTCCGGGTTATGATTGGTTAAGTAATTTGTGTGTTTTATCGCTTAATAATATTCAAACCAACCATAACAAGTCAAGTGTGTTTTAGTGCACACTCTTATTTTTATTATTATTAGTAGTGATGCTGAGAAGTAGAATGTCACATCACAATCACTTCACCGAGGTGCGGCGCCCAAAACAAGATTCATTCATTGTGCGAATTTTTTTTTTAAAAAGGGGGAAATTCGGGCCGGTCATTTTTCGTGAAATTATAACTGCTTAGGTCCCCTATATTTGTTTTAAACCGCTAAAGTGTACTTTTGAGAGAAAAAATAACGAAGATACCTTTAATAAAGAAAAGACACGCGGAGAAAGCCTCGGCCCAAATTTGGGCATCACAATAAACAATTGAAGTATGTCCAAATTTGAGAATCGCAATGCAAAAATCGTTGCTCAAATTTGGGTATCGCAATGTACAATTGAAGTCTGTCCAAATTTGGGTATCGCAATGCACAATTGAAGTCTGTCCAAATTTAGGCATTGCAATGCAAAAAGCGTTGCCCAAATTAGGGCATCGAAGAAGGAGAAGGAAGATTGTGACTTACTTTCTTGAAGCCTTAGGTTTAGGCCGGAGGTCCCTTTAGAGACTCTCTCTTCCTACCAGACGATAAGACCTTCTACCTACACTCCTTTGACTTCGGCATATAAAGATTTTCGGTTAGAGAATAAAGGGTAAAAATGATTCAAAGGCCTTCCATTTCATCTAAGACTATCAGACGTCTTGAAGTAGCGACTCAATGTTTTCAAGAAGCTAAGAGTCCTCGAATTGGAATCCGACAGTGGATGGAAACGGAGGACATAAATCAAAGAAAGAGAAGGAAGATTGAGGCTTACTTCGCCGGCAATGGAGGGAGATGGAAAAAGATTCGACAGTGGATGAAAACAAATGACATAAATCGAAAAAGGAGAAGGAAGATTGAGGCTTACTTCGCCAGCGATAGATGGAAATGGAAAAAGATTTTGGGCTGCCAATCGAGACTCGTCGGGAAACTTTACGCCAGATCTGAGATGGACAAAGATCGTACGATGAAGAAGGAGAGAGAGGATGAGACTCAGTCGGGTTGAAGAAGAAGACGAGCAATATTGGAATTTTTAAAAATAAAAGTGGACTTATGTCGTTGGAAAAAAAGAGAGGATAATGAAGCAGTTACAATTTTAGGAAAGGAGATCGACCTGCAATTAACCATAAAAAAACTTGGAGAAATTGCGGGCCGGTCCCCTTTCCCAAATATTTAACCTCTCCAGTTCAGTGTTCTTTTTTATCAACCGCTAAAGTCCCTTTTAAAAAAATTGTTCCTAAAATGACCAGATCATCTTCTTCCACAACTCCAGTGAGTTCAAAAATAATGATTGTGCAAAACGAAACGGGGATCAATCTGCTCGGTCAGGTCGCAATGGTCAAAGGGGGCAGCGTCCCTTCGTGGGGGTTTGGGGGCAACGCCCCTGAAAGATTAAAAAAATATTCATAAAATATATAACTATAATGAATCTATGTTGGATTGAAAGATTTTTCAGTTGGGAGGAAGGTGGAGAAGGAGGAAGAAGAAGAATGCTTACGACGAGGAGATGAAAGAAGAATGTGGATGACTTGGTTTGGTTTTTTATGATTTTGTATCGCGGTACAAAAATTAATTCATCACGATACAAAAATTAATTCATCGTGATGCAAAATTTGATTAGGTAACTAAACTTTAAGTATTGTGGTGCAAAAATTATTTTATCGCGGTACAAAATTAGATTATGTAATTAAATTGATGAATCGCGGTGCAAAAATTGATGTAATTAAATTGATATATACCGGTGCAAAAGTTGATGCAACGCGATGCACTGAGTAAGTGACCTTCGTAGCGCGCCTTCGGTTCATTAAGGGTATCATAGTTATTTTCTCCAAAAAATAACTTTTTTCTGGTTGGAAAAAAAATAAAACTTTAACGATTAGAAACTTCAAAAAGTGGATTGATCCGTAATTTTTCCAAGATTTAGGATTAAGAAGTTTTTCTTATATTGTTTTAACAAGGCCCAAGGCAGAAGTGTAATAAAAGCAGTTCAAAGTGATTTTGGTCCAATGATGGAACGTGCTAATATGGAGTCCAACCGGACCAGCCCGACTTAACCCATCACGAACTGACTCATCGAAAATACTCGGGTCGAGTCGAACACTCGGGGGACTCAGCTGTATTGTCCACTGTTGTGTTAAGCCCAATCATGAGAGGTTGGTCCTTTTGCTATTTAGTTTGGATAAAATTCTGATCGGTTTCTTTTCTAAAATTTCTAACTTTAAAAATTTATTTATTTTTATCAATTATAAAATATCACTTTTCGAAATGTTGTTCCAAAAATGTTATCTTTTTATTTAACAGCTCCGACAATACACTTTAGATTTGAAAATTATGATTGTGCGCAATGAAACAAAGATTGACCTGTCTGATCAGATTGTGAGGGTCGAGGGGGCAGCGCCCTATCATGAAGGTTCGGGGGCAACGCTCCCAAAAAGTAAACGAGTTTTTTGATTCATGAAATACAAAACTACTCCCTCCGTCCCTAATTTATTGTCATGGTTGACCCGGCGCACCGTTTAAGAAAAAAACTATTTGACTGGATTATTAATATTTGTTTAATGTGTAGTTTCCTTTAAAGCTCATGTGTATGTGGTCCATAATTAAAGTAGGGTAAAAAAGTAAGGATAAATTGGTAAAAGTGATGTTATAAAAAAGTAAGTTTCAAAGTGGATAATTATTTTGGGACGGACGAAAAAGGAAAGGAGGACGATAATTTAGGGACGGAGGGAGTATAGTGGATCTGTGCTGAGTTGAATGATTTTTCAGTTGGGACGAAGGCGAAGATGGAAGAGAAAGAAGAAGGCTTACGATAGAGGAGATGAAACAAGAAGGTGGAGGACGTCAACTGGTTATTTATGCTTTTATATCGTGGTGCAAAAATGAATTAAATAATATTTTTACATCTCGGTTCAAAGTTTAATTTTTTAGTCTATTTTTGAACCGCGGTTTATAAATTTCATTGCACTAATTTTTGTACAGTGGTTCAAAATATAATTTTCTAATTTATTTTTGAACCGCGGTTCATAAATTTCATTACGTTAATTACACCACGGTTCAAAGTTTAATTTCTTAGTCTATTTTTTAACCACTGTTCATAAATTTCATTGCATTAATTTTTGCACCGCAATTCAAAGTTTAATTTCCCTAGTCTATTTTTGAATCGCGGTTCATAAATTTCATTGTATTAATTTTTGTACCGCAGTTCAATAGTTTAATTACGTAGCCTAATTGCACCGCGATTCATAAATTTAATCTGATATTATTGAACCACGATATAAAAACGTAGCGCGCCTCAGACTCATTAAGGGTATCGCAATCATTTCGCTCTAAAAAAATGTCATTTTTTGATTAAAAAAGACATTAGACTGAAGGGATTTTAAACTTTAAAAAGTAGACCATCCCACAATTTTATCATTTAGTTATATTGGTTGATGTCAAATTTATGGACAAATTTTGAAGTGGGTACAATTTTATAAACATGTTTTCATCTAGGTCCAACAATTTTTTGGACATTTCATATAATTACAAATTGGTTGCCAAATGACAAAAATTTCATTAATGAGGACCAAAAAAATCAGATAATGCTAATGATGATGCCAATGCTAGACATTAGTTAACACATTTTTTTCAAAACAAAAAAAATCAGATATTAATGCTGATGCCAAAGTCAGGCATCAGAACCAGACATTAGGTTGTTGATGCCAAACCCTGGCATCGGGTTACTGCAAAATCCAGACATTAGGTTGACAAATATAGGCATTAGGTTACTGATGCAAAACCCAGACATCAGGTTGTGTAATATGAATTTTTACTGCATTAGGATCGTTCCTCCATTCTCCGTCCACAATATAGACCGGCAAGATTAAATAGCTGGGAAATTAACACACAATGTGAATTAATTTGCTACATATTACTTCAGCAAGGCAGCAAGCAATACATGAGGTGGTCGTGGAACGAACTGAAGATGAAATCTGAATGGTACGTTGTACGTACGTTCAAATTGATGAGTCATATAATTAAACGCTTTTTAGTTCCCATGTACTTTGTGAATTTCATAATTCTTCATTTGAGTGATTGAGGAAATGAAAAAGAGATTTGAGATTTGGGTGATCAGGAGGAGAAGAGATCTGAGATTGATTCGTAAACAGCTTTTGGATGGGGCAGTTTTGCATTCTTCACAAAAATCACTAGATCTGTTTGATTTAGTAGAGAGAGAGAGAGAGAGAGAGATGGAGTGAGCGTTGTTTGGAAGAGTGAAAGAGTTGACCCTAAAGAATGATGAAGAAAAATAAAAGTCCAAGATGGAAGTGACAGCCGATAAAGGGAAGTGACATACTTTCGCCCCAAAATTGTACCTAAAAGATATGTTCAAAAAATAGCTGGATTCATTTGAAAATATGTTTTAAAAGATGTATCGACTTGCAATTTTTTCCAAATTTATGTGAATCCCAGCACCATGAAAGAAAGACACACCCAATAACTATCTTGACGCCAGCAAATAGCCAAATACGTCTAAAAACAATTCCCTCAAATAAAGGATCAACCCACGTCGATACAAACTTGAACCGAATGCGTGCTATGAAGGTTAAATTTTGCACCGCGATACATTAATTTTATTATATCATTTTTTGCACCGTGATGAAATACCTTTTGTACCGCGATTAAATAATTTTTGAATCGCGATACATAAGTCTTAATTACCTAATCCAAATTTGCACCACGGTAAAATAATTTTTGAACCGCGATACATACGTCTTAATTACCTAATCTAGTTTTGAACCGCGATACATAAGTCTTAATTACCTAATCCAATTTTGAACCGCGATATATAAGTCTTAATTACCTAATCTAAATTTGCACCACGATAAAACAATTTTTGAACTGCGATTAAACAATTCTTGAACCGCGATACATAAGTCTTAATTACCTAATCCAATTTTGAACCGCGATACATAAAATATGATTTAATCCATTTGTACACCGCGATACAAAATGATAGTGAACCATAACACATCCTCCTCCTTCTCCGTCTTCGTCACAACTTAAAAATCTTACAACCTAGTATAGATCTATTACAGTTTCACATTTTATAAATTAAGAAAAATGTTTACCTTTTGGGGGTGTTGCCCCCGAACCCCCACGAATGGGCGTTGTTGAAGGAGACGATGACAACAATAGTGATTTTCTAATTCAATGTGTTTGCCGGAGCTGTTGAAGGAGATGATTACATTTTCGGAATAATATTTCGAAAAATTATCTTTTGCAGTTGAAAAAAAAGATGGACTTTTAGGATTAAAAACTTTGGAAAAGGGATGAACTAGAATTTTACCCTAAATTCTTATCGTGGAGGCAACCTGTTACAAGAAAAAAAATAGAAATTGCGGACCGGTTCCTTTTTCCAAATATTTAACCCCTCTAGTATTCTTTCCCATTAACCGCTAAAATCTCTTTTTAAAAAATTGTTCTTAAAATGCCCAGATCATCTTCCACAGCTCCGATGAGTTCGAAAATCAAGATTGTGTGCAATGAAATGAGGATCAACTTGCCCGGTTAGGTGGCAATGGTCGAGGGGGCAGCGCCCCTTTGTGGGGATTTGGGGGAAACGTCCCCAAAAGGTAAACAATTTTTTTTATTCATGAAATACAAAACTGCAATGGATCTGTGTTGTGTTGAAAGATTTTTCAGTAAGGACGGAGAAGGAGGAGGAAAAAAAAGTCTTACGACATATGAGGTGGAAGAATAAAGTGAAGGATATGGTCTGGTTCATTACATTTTTGTATCACGATGCAAAAATATCATATTAAATTGATGAACCGCGGTACATTTAGACTAGGAAATTAAACTATTGAACCGCGGTGCAAAAATTAATGCAATAAAATTGATATATCACGGTGCAATTACACCAAGAAATTTTTAAGGTTATCATAATCATTTTGCCTCCAAAAATGACTTTTTCGGAAAAAAAAAAAAAAGACCAGAGGGATTAGATTATAAAGTTCAAAAAGTAGACCGGCCTAAATTTCACCAATAAAAATAGGGGAAATTGAGGGCCGGTTCACTTTTCAAAGTTTTCAATAGCTCCAGTCTCGTATTTTTTTCCAACCTGAAAAGGACATTTTTGGGGCAAAAAGACTACGATACACTTAATGAAACTAAGACGCGCTACGAAAATACATCATGGTGCATCGATTTTTTGCACCGCGATGAATCAATTTAAATGACATCAATTTTAACCACAAAATTCATTTTTTGCACCGCGATGAATTAAATTTTGCACCGTGATACATAAATTTTAATTACCTAATCCAAATTGTATTGCGCTGCACTAACTTTTATGTACCGTGATGAATTAATTTTTGCACCGCGATACAAAATGATAATGAACCAGACCATGTCCTCCATCTTCTTCTTCCATCTCCTCCATCATAAGCATTCTTCTTACTCCTCGTCCGGCACCTTCGTCTTACTGAAAAATCCTTCAATCCAGCAGAGAACTATTACAGTTTCGTACATAATGAATAAAAAAACCGTTTTAAGTTTTTATCCCCTCTAGTACCCCGTTTCGTTGCGCAACAATGATGGTTTTCGAATCCAATGTGTTTGTCGGAACTGTTGAAGAAAACAATTTTATTTTTAAAACAATATTTCGAAAAATGATCTTTTGCGGTTGAAAAAAGAACGGAGTACTAAAGGGGTTATAAACTTTGTAAAAGAGACTAGCCAGAATTTCACCAAAAAAAAAAAATAAATAGGGGTAAATTCGTACCGGTCCACTTTCATAAGTTTTCAACCGCTACAGTATTGTACATTTTTGTAACTGAAAAAAATCACTTTTGGCGGCGAAAATGAAGGTAAATTAATTTCTTATCTTTCTCAATAATATTCAACGTGATATATACAAAGTCTAAGCAAACTACTAGCCTATAATTTAGGATCTAAATTGACTAGTCTATCAATATTCACCTACTAACTATACATAGATATATCCCTAATTAACTGATTCTAATGAATCGGATATATCTCACTACTGCACTCCGCAATGGCTGAGGGGGACTGATGTCGAGATCGGAGCGAAAATCATCAAAAATGATACGAGGAAGTCCTTTGTGAATATATCCGCCACCGAATCTCGGGAACATGAAGTATCTTTTCCTTTTCAACTTTTTAACAAATAAAATATCCATTTCAATGTGCTTGGTTCGTTGATGTTGGACAGGATTCCCGGACAAATAAATATCACTTATATTATCACAATAGACAATAGTGGCTTTTTGTAATCGGCACATGTAACTCCAATAAGAGATTCCGTAACAAAGAAGATTCGAGACAACATTAGCAACACCCGATACTCTGGCCGCAGACTAGAGCGAGACGTGGGTTGTCGCTAGATGACCAAGAAATCAAATTGTCTCCCAAGAAGACACAGAGCCGGACGTGGAACGCCGAGTGTCGGGCACCCACCCCACCCAAGACGTGTAAGAAATGAGAGAAGAAACCGAGGAGCGAGATAAATGAAGACCTAAGTGAAGAGTCCCACGAATGTACCGTAGTATACGCTTTTAAGGCCGACATATGAACATCTCGCGGTCATGCATATGAAGACATATCGTTGAACGCAGTATGATAGATCGGACGTGTGAAAGTGAGATACTGTAAGACTCCCGCAAGACTCGATATAAAGATGGGTTGTCATATGGAACACCACCGGCATCGCCAAGCTTGGCTTTAGTGTCAACAAGTCGCAGACCGCTTACATGACAACATGCCGCCCGCCAAGTATCTTTCAGATATTTTTGCCGACTCAAAAATAACCCACCATCATAATGAGGATCGCTATACCAAGAAAATAATTCAAAGGACCAAGATCCTTCATTGCAAATTCGATGCAAGAGTAGTCATAATGGATCTGAGGGAATCGAAGAGGAGACCAAGATAATGTCATCCACATAGTGCAAGTAGATAAGCAATATCTTGACCCCGTCCATAAATGAATAGAGAATGATCCGATTTGCTATGAGTGAATCCCATAGTCGAGACGTAATCAAGAAACGTTTATTCAAGCTCCTGGGGTGCCTGCTTTAACCCAGAGAGATTTCTTGAGTAAATAGACATAGTCCTGATGAGACGTGTCACTAAAACCCATCTACCGACGCATATAGACGCTTTGTGCGTGGCATGTAAGAAGGCATTTTTGACATCCAACCGATGAATGGACCAGCCTTAGAGTGCAAGGCTAAGAACAATACGGATGGTAGCGGTTTTACAACCGGCTAAAAGTCTCCGTGCAATCAACGCCGATTGCCGAGACCCGCCATCACCAACAAGACGAGCCTTATACCGCTTCAAAAGAACCATTAGATTTCTTTTTATGAGAAAAAATCCACATGCATCTAATTACATTCACATTAGAGGACGGTACCAAATCCCAAGCCTTATTTTTAATTAAAGTATCAAACTCATCTATCATTGCTAATTTTCAATTTGGGCTGACAACGCCATTTTAGGATTTGATGGAATAGTGAAGGAGAAACCGATGTAAGAAG
>CM028380.1:49496152-49574183 GCA_013146195.2 Codonopsis lanceolata
GTTACGTTACGTTAAAATTAAGTTGTAATGTGAATGTTTTAATTTTTGTAATTATATTGATGCTAATCATTTTAATTATTGATATTATATTATTAAATTAACATTTCAAATATTATTTAATTTAATTTCAATTTAAGTTTAACGTTAAGTTACGTTAAGTTAAAGTTAAGTTAAGTTGTAATGTGAATGTTTTATTTTTTGTAATTATATTGATGCTAATCATTTTAATTATTGATATTATATTATTAAATTAACATTTCAAATATTATTTTAATTTAATTTCAATTTAAGTTTAAATTACGTTACGTTAAGTTAAGTTGTAATGTGAATGTTTTAATTTTTTGTAATTATATTGATGCTAATCATTTTAATTATTGATATTATATTATTAAATTAACATTTCAAATATTATTTTAATTTAATTTCAATTTAATTTCAATTTAAGTTTACGTTACGTTAAGTTACGTTAAGTTAAGTTGTAATGTGAATGTTTATTTTTGTAATTATATTGATGTTAATCATTTTAATTATTGATATTATATTATTAAATTTAATTTCAATTTAAGTTTACGTTACGTTACGTTAAGTTGTTTGTAATGTGAATGTTTTAATTTTGTAATTATATTGATGCTAATCATTTTAATTATTGATATTATATTATTAAATTAACATTTCAAATATTATTTTAATTTAATTTCAATTTAATTTCAATTTAAGTTTACGTTAGAAGTTACGTGTTGTTGTAATGTGAATGTTTTATTTTTTGTAATTATATTGATGTTAATCATTTTAATTATTGATATTATATTATTAAATTAACATTTCAAATATTATTTTAATTTAATTTCAATTTGTTAACGTTAAGTTACGTTAAGTTGTAATTTGAATGTTTTATTTTTTGTAATTATATTGATGCTAATCATTTTAATTATTGATATTATATTATTAAATTAACATTTCAAATATTATTTTAATTTAATTTCAATTTAATTTCATATATTTTTTATATTTTATATTAATTAGAATTCAATTTAATTTTCATTATCGTGAAATTCAATTTTAAACGCTTTTATTCCGTTGAAATTCAATTTTAATTAAATTTTAAACGCCTTTAGTGACGGAATTTTCCGTCATTGAAATTCAATTTTAATTAATTTTTAAAGCCTTTAATGAATTTTAATTTTTTGAAATTCAATTTCTAATTAAATTTTAACGCTTTAATTTTCCGTCGTTAAATTTTAATTAATTTTTCCGCCGAAATTCAATCGCTGAATTCAATTTTAATTAATTTTAAAATCCTTTAGCGACGAAATTCCGTCGAAAGGTCAATTTTATGAAAATTTGTCGCTGAAGTCAATTTTAATTAATTTTTTAAAATTTTGCGACGGAAATTTTCCGTCGCTAAAGGTAATTTCCGTCGCTGAAAATAAAATCGAAATTAATTTCGAAATATTCAGCAACGGAAAATTCCGCCGCTAAAGGTGACCTTTAGCGACGGAAAAATTCCTCACCGATAAATTCGTCGCCTGATGTTCAATTCCGTCGCTAATGATTAATTCCGTCGCTGATTCTGTCGCTAAAGGGGTGGCCTTCAGCGACGGAAAATTCAAATCGCTGATAAATTCGTCGCTGATGGTCAATTCAATTCGTCGCGATGCAAAATTCCCGTCGCTAAAAGGTAAAATTGTTAATTAGCGAGAAAATTCCTAAAAATTCCGTCAAAAACCCTTTCTAAGTAGTGTTTGTTGTACCGCTTTGGGAAGAGCCACGACCGCGACCTCCACCTTCCCTCGATGTTGACCTTTACCCTTACCATTGCGATTACCTTGATTCTTTTTCGCTTTTCCGTTGCCTTGTCGCCCGGGTGTACACTCCTGGTTCCATCCGAAAACTCACCTGAATCCACCATTATTATTCGCAACTAACGCAGTTGGTTCCGCCCATGACCATAGCACTTTGTTTAAGCTTTCGGGTTTCTTCCAAAATCAATTTGGACCGAAGCTTCATAAAATAGGGAGCTGGTCGCCATTGAATGAGAGATCGCCACCCATCATAACTCTCGACAAACCCGCAATCGGTTGAAGCACCATTCGATTATTGAACAAAGGGAACGGGAGCCCCGAATGCTGCAACCGATCCGCCAGACCTTTAATTCTTTGCAATAGGCCGAGACATTAGGAAGTCGCCCGATGACCGAGAAAACTGATTCTCCAAATACATCGCATCGAATTCTTGTTATCGTGAAAGCAGACTCGCCAATTGTTCCCATTGCCTGGCCGTAGCATTAGGAGCAAGGATGGTGGTCATCAAGTCATTCGATATCGTGCCATAGATCCATTGGAGGACTATGGCATCAAGGCGAGACAAAGTTCACCTCTTCCTTAGCTCGGAGCTTTCGGGCGTTAACGATGCCAGCCGGAGGCGATCTGTGCTCTGCGGTGAGGAGGATTATATGCTCAATGACCGAAATGCACGCTGAAAGAGTTCGCCCACACGAGTATTGCCCATTCTCCATCTCAAGAACAACGGGTATGAAGTTCTTAATGTTTGTGACAGGTCGGTGGAACTTGTATTTGTCATAAAGCCATGGAAGGAGACAAAGATCACGAGAAAGAGAGAGAGAGAAGACG
Organism: Codonopsis lanceolata; assembly: GCA_013146195.2. Lineage (NCBI taxonomy): Eukaryota > Viridiplantae > Streptophyta > Magnoliopsida > Asterales > Campanulaceae > Codonopsis > Codonopsis lanceolata. Next base: position 49,498,783 of record CM028380.1, read on the forward strand.
CAGAGAATGAGAGAGAAGAGGTCTCAAGGATCGACCACGTCTGATACCATGAAGGTAAATTAATTCCTTATCTTTTTCAATAATATTCAACGTGATATATACAAAGTCTAAGCAAACTACTAGCCTATAATTTAGGATCTAAATTGACTAGTCTATCAATATTCACCTACTAAATATACATAGATACATCCCTAATTAACCGATTCTAATGAATCGGATATATCTCACTAACAGAAAAAACTACGATATCCATAATGAACCTAAGGTGCGTTATAGATCACCTACTCAGTATGCATTACGCTGCATCAATTTAAAATATCTTATCCCATATGCATCGCAATGTATTAATTTTAATGACCAAATCCAACGCGATGCATTAATTTTAAATACCTAATCCAATTGATGCATCGTGTTATAAATTATAATGAATCAAACCTTCATGTTCATTCTTTTCTGAACACAATCAACAAATAATTTAAAGTTGATGCATCTTTCTTGTATTCCAAATCCAAATCGATGCAACAACACACAAATTGAATCTATTTTAAGGAGAAGGGGGAGGATCGAGAAACTCTTTATTGAGTCGTGTAGCTTGATATTTTCTAAAGAAAAATCGATGCATATGCTTATTGAGTCAAACTTAATTGTCCAACAAGCATCAAATATTGTTTGAGATTGAGTTAAGTATCTCAGGAACCATTTTCAAATATTCAATGAGCATGCATCAGGTTCATTTGGCAACCTTTGAAAAGGGCACATCCAGACTCCAGAGTTTATTAATTACACAAAGAGTTAATCTTAATAGAATATGTGTGGAATTTACCTGACAAAATTTATCGTTTTTAAAACTTAATTGAAGAAGTAGTATGCATGTCATAGTGTGATTGAACATTTGCACATAAGTATTTTTCTTTTTCTAATCAACTTAGGTGTTAGTCTAATAAATTTCTCTTTGGAAAAAAGCTTGTGAATTTGACTCAAGTAACCTTAAGTGAGTTTTGCAAATTACTTAAACTTGACCCAAGTTGACTCCGGTTTCGAAATATCAAATAGTTTCCAACGCACTAAACTTCAAACGTACTCTTTTTATTCTTAAATTATTGTCATATTTGATCTTCCGCACGCATTAAGAAATAATAATTGAATTGACTATTAATATTGTTGTAACATGTAGTTTCTTTTATAACTGATTACGTACATATGACCCATAATTAAGGGTGAAATTCTGGCCGGTCCCCTTTGATAAGTTTTTAATCACTACAGCACCTTATATATTTTTTCAACCGAAAACAAGTATTTTAAGGGCGAAAAGACTACGATACCCTTAAAGAGCCGGAGACGCGTTAAGTATCAGGAACATATGAGCATCGTGACACACAATTAAGCATTGCGAATCCAATTTGTACATCATGATTTTCTACACAGCGGACCCAGTTTGTGCATCGCGAATCTAGTTTCTGTATCGTGATTCAAATTTCTACATCATGAATCAAATTTACGCATTGCAAATCAAATCTATCATTTCCATTTCATATTGATGCATCACAATTCAAAATCAATGCATGACAATTTAAAAAACAATGTATCCAGATTTTAAATTGATGCATCGTGATTCAAATTAGTTTAATATGCATCTTTTTTGTCTTTTTCTTCCTCCGCCATCAATACATAATCCAACAACCCAACCCAGAAATAGCCAAATAGTAATCTTCAATATTCCAATATCATACTTAATGAATCAGAAAATAATTTATCCATTTCGTTGTCCCAATAATTGTGATTTTCAAATAATTTAGGAAAAATACGTTAAAGCTCATGTGAAAGAAATGTTGACTGGAGCTATGGAAGGAGACTATCTGAGATTTTTAAGATTAATATTTTGAAAATACATTTTATCAATTGAATAAAAAAAAAGACTAAACCGATTAAAAGCTTGAGAAAAAAAAATATAAGTAGCAATTTCTTCCAAGTAGGGGTGGCAAAAATTTATCCAATCCATTGGGTTATCTATTATATCCATTATAAAAGACTTATTGGTTATTATCCATTAACACCCAATTAGGTTAATGGGTGTTAATGGATATTATCCATTAACACCCATTAACAAAATGGATAATTATGGATAATTAACCGGTTATCCATCGGATTTATCCACTAATGTCACCACCGTCAACGGTCTCCACCCACCTCCGGCCACCGCCTCCCACCCAACGTCGGCAACCACCACCGCCCGCCACTGCCCACCACCGGCCAACGCCGCCGCTGCCCACCGCCGGCCACCGCCTCCAACCGCCGCTGCCCACCATCTCCAACTGCCACCGCCGCCCACCATCACCACCCGCTGCCGGAAACTGCCACCAACCACCGCCAACTCTTTACTTAAAAATAATAATAATTAAACGCATATACCATTACGAGATTCGAACCTACTAATTGTTTTACAACAAAGCTTGTTACCACTAAACTAAACCACTTTTTGATTTGTAGTTGAAAGTTAATATAAATATAAACAAGTAATCATAAAAATTATTGATTATTATGAACGTATTTGTTATTTGTTTTGGATTAAGAATATTTGTTTGTTATTTATAATTTATAATTTATAATTATAATGAATATAAATTTATAATTTTTTAATAAGGTATTTGACTTTTTAATTTTTTTCTTACTTTTACATAATTATTTATTAGTGTCAAATCAATAAACACGTATATTTTATATCTCACAATTATAAAGACTATTATAAAATTTCGACAACTTTATATATATTAGGTGATAAAAATAGTGTCGCATTTAAAAAGCAAGGAGCAAGCTGCAAGCTCTTAAAGTTTTGAAGGGAAATTTTGATTTATTTTAGTTTACATTGTCTTTAGTTTTTACAAGGAAAATTAGATTATGATTTTTGAGATTCATTATGATTAGCCGAAAGATGTTGGTTACTTGTGAGTTTTTGAAGGCTTCTGTTTTAATTTGGATATGAGAAATAGTATTTTTACTTATATTTTTATGACTAAATTTTTGAAAGTTAGAAACGAAGAGAGTATTGGTCTGATAGTCGTGGGTGTTTGTTAGTATAGTCGGAATCATAACTATCCATTGCTTGTTGTCTTTTTTAAATTTTGTATATGTTACTTTTTTTTTATTCTACTATAATTTCTCTAATTTATTTGGAAGGACAAAAATATTTTATAGCCAACATGTGTCGAGACAACTGAAGCATTTTGTGATATAGAGTTTCCTAGAAAGGTCCCTAAGCTATGATTGTTTTGCTTGTCAATTGCAATTAACACAAGTTATAGTTGTGTTATTCTTTAAGTGTTGTGTGAGATGCTATATATATATATATATATATATATATATGTGTGTGTGTGTGTGTGTGTGTGTAGTTATGTACGTTTTTTATGTGTTGTGATTGGTGAATAATAATATATGTAGAAAAGTAATACTCAAAATAAATTAAAATATGATGTTACTTAATGGGTATTATCAGGATAATATCCATTTATTAATGGATAGAATTGGATATTATCCATTAACAGAGTAAAAATTAAGCAATGGATGTTTTGGATAATATCAAAACACTCATTAAATTGTGCATAATGGTTTTATCCAAATTATCCGGTAACACCCAATTGCCACCCCTACTTCCAAATTAAAGTAAGGTTGTACGCCACCAATGTGTCCTTCTAGGGCCTTTTCAGTGGGCTCTACACCCACCGGCCACCGCCCATACTGTCATCTCATCTATCAACTTTTTTGTGCAAGGAGAGGAGAGCATTGGTAAGGACCACCCAAGCCGGAGATGAGGAGAGTAGATGGGACTAATGAATTGTAATTTGTAACGGCACGTTTGGTTTGGAGACAAAGCCATTTCCCATTCCCCCTTGACCCTTGTTAATCACAATTATGGGATCTGGGAATATGGTGTCCACTAACGTACGAAATCTGCAGTTTAGGCTCATCATAAGACTTTTAGGGATCTACAATAATGCCCCCCCCCCGGGTATATTTGTTTTGTCCCCTCCAATCGGCCAGCTCCTAGCCTCCTACCAAATCTCGAATAACCAAATGAGCCTTTTTTTTTTTTTTAAGGTAAATGTTAGGTAAGACAATTTTACATATATTTTTTTTAAAACGGATCTTATTTATCTAATTCAGCATGTGTTGGTGGAATGAGTTGTGAGAAAGTAAGAATTCATCTTACGAATTAAAATCCGTAAAACCGTCTTACATGATACTTGTTCTTTTTAAATATAAGTAAGTTTTGTGTGAGATGTCTTACAATTATAAGTGATAGTGATACATTTTGATTTTTTTCTGGAAATTAATCCGCATATTGTTTTTTGATAACGATTTTAATTATTTTCTTAAGACTTTGAAAATACAGTGTAAACTTTTTTTTTTTTTTGATTCCCTAAATCTAACCCCTCCTCTCCCCCAAAAACCCTCTAATGAGATTCGACCTTGAAACTAACAGCAAAGGAGTGAGTGATCTAATCATTAAAACAAACAATGAATGTCAAGTACAGTGTAAACTTCAAAGTTCAAATGCTAGTAAAATCTTATTTTTTATAACTTACTAAAAATATGTTAAATGAAATTTTAATCTGAACAAGTGACATCAGATTGAAATTATGGGACACACAATGATCACCAAGTATGACTAGGATCCAACTTGGATTGTCTGCAATAAGGTTTTGCAGTGAAAAATTAATGCTTTTTATTCGGTGAAAACATCATTTTCTTTAGTTTACATGATTAATGATTGTAACATTTAGTGAATAAGTTGTGTAAAAATATAAAATTGTTATAAAATAACCACAAAGTAGAACAATAAGTGTATGAGAGAAAGAGAGAGAGAGAGAGAGAGAGATTTACTCAGGGTATATTCAGTGTGAATCAGTAGTGTCAAATGAACAACAGGCTGCTCGGTATTTATAACTGAGCAGCAGCACACAAACGGAGAAAAACCATCTGCAGCATTAACTATTCCTAGCTATGCTATATACACTACATAATCCTATGCCTGTAAGCTAGGATTGACTTTTCATAACACTCCCCATTGAATATAGCATTGTAATTTGAATAAGTGTGTCTCGTTAAAAATCTTTAAGTCGAAAAACTCAGTAGGGAAAAAAATCGGACATAAGGAAAATAGTACACAACTTAAATCTGAATTGTGTGCATGTGCTGTCTCGTTAAAAACATTTTCATGGAAAACCCAGTGGGAAAAAACCATGATAAAGGGAAAAAGAGTATAGCCATATATGCTCCCCCTTGAACTGACAAGGGTCAAGAGAAATCACCTTTGTAAATCTCGTAGATTTCGCATACCAATATTGTGAACATGCTTTCTGAAGGTTGTAGTGGGGAGTGCCTTCGTAAATAAATCTGCAGCATTATCACTTGATCGAACATATTGGATGCTGACCTCTTTCTTCTTTTCAAGTTCTTGAGTGTATAAAAGAGCTTTGGGGGGATATGTTTGGACCTGCCACTTTTGATGTATCCCTCTTTACTTTGGGCGACACATGCGGCATTGTCTTCAAATAATAATGTCGGGTCTTTGTTAACAGGTAGTCCACTGGCATTTTGAATATGTTGAGTCATAGATCGAAGCCAAACACATTCTCGACTGGCTTCATGAAGTGCGATCATCTCAGCATGATTTGACGATGTAGCAACTAGTGTTTGCTTTTGAGAGCGCCAGGAAATTGCAGTACCACCCACCGTGAAGACATAGCCGGTCTGTGATCTGGCTTTATGAGGATCAGACAAATAACCCGCATCTGCAAAACCAATTATTTCATCCTTTGATCATTTGGGATAAAATAATCTCAAATCGATTGTTCCTTGAAGATAACGAAATATGTGTTTGATCCCATTCCAGTGTCTCCGTGATGGAGATGAGCTATATCTTGCCAATAGGTTTGTAGCAAATGATATATCTGGTCTAGTAAAATTTGCAAGATACATAAGAGCTCCAATAGCACTTAAGTATGGTACTTCAGGACCAAGTATTTCTTCATTCTCTTCACATGAACGAAATGAATCTTTTTCAACATTCAGTGATCTATTAACCATGAGGCTAGTGAGAGGATTTGCCTTGTCCATATTAAAGCGCTTCAGGACCCTTTTTGTATAATTTGATTGATGCACCAATATTCCATTATACAAGTGCTCTATTTGTAAACCAAGATAGTATTTGGTTTGTCCAAGATCTTTCATTTCAAATTCACCCTTTAGGTATTTGACTGCTTCTTAAATTTCCTTGGGAGTTCCAATGATATTCAGATCATCTACATAGACAACAACAATTGCAAATCCAACTGTCGATTTCTTGATAAAGACACACGGACATAATTGATCACTCACATATCCATCTTTTAACAAATGCTCACTTAAGCAATTATACCACATACGTCCAGATTGCTTTAATCCGTACAGTGATCGTTGTAGTTTAATTGCACATAATTTTTTGGGCTTTGAGCTCAGTGCTTCAGGCACCTTGATTCCATCAGGAATTCTCATATATATTTCAGTATCCAATGATCCATATAAATAGGCTGTTATAACATCCATGAGATGCATCTCTAGGTTTCGCGAAACCGATAAGCTGATTAGATATCTGAACTAATAGCATCCATAACAGGAAAATATGTTTCTTCATAATCGATCCCAGGCCTTTGGGAAAAACCTTGTGCAACAAGGCGAGCTTTGTATCTCATAATCTCATTTTTCTCATTTCGCTTTCGAATAAAAACTCATTTGTACCCAACAGGTTTCACAGCTTCAGGTGTGATAACGATAGGCCCAAATACATTTCGTTTTTTAAACGAATCGAATTCAGCCTTCATGGCATCTTTCCATTTTACCCAGTCATGTCTCTTTTGACATTCAGATACTGATGTTGGTTCGGGATCATCAGTCCCGTCATTAATTTCTTGTGATACCGAATAAGAGAATATATCATCGATATTCTCCATTTCATCTCGGTTCCATATTTTTCCATTAAACATGTAATTAATGGAAATCATATGGTTTTCATTGCCTGCAGGGCTCTTTGGACTTGTATGATCATGTGATTCTTTTATAACATGTTCACTCGTTTGGGGTTTTTCAATCATCTTCTTTTTTCGAGGATTTTTATCCTTTGAACCAATGGGTCGTCCACGCTTCAGGCGTGTCTTAGATTCATTTGTCATATTCTCATCTGGTAGCCCTTTTGGAATTTCAATTCGAGCAGGAGCATTAACAGCAGCTATATGTGACCTTGTCACTCTCTTTGTATCTATAAATGCATCTGGCAATTGATTTGCTATATTCTGTAAGTGTACGATCTTTCGGACTTCCAGTTCACGTTGCTTTGTGGGAGGGTCAAGGTGCAATAATGATGATGTGCACCATTTGATCTCTCTTCCCACTTGTTTCCCCTCTTCACCTAAAGGTGGAAACTTGTCTTCATTAAAATGACAATCTGCAAAACGTGCCGTAAAGATGTCACCTGTCTTTGGTTCAAGATACTTGATTATCGAAAGGGATTCATACCCAACATATATTCCCAATCTTCGTTGTGGTCTCATCTTTGTGCGTTGTGGTGGAGCAATGGGTATATATACCGCACAACCAAAAATTCTTAGATGAGATAGATTTGGTTCTTGACCGAATGCTAGCTGAAATGGGGAGTATTTATGATATGCACTTGGTCTAAGGCGAATTAGCGCAACGGCGTGTAAAACGGCGTGACCCCATACGAAAGTAGGGAGCTTTGTTCTCATTATCAATGGTCTGACGATGAGTTAAATACGTTTGATAAATGATTCAGCCAAACCGTTTTGTGTATGAACATGAGCTACTGGATGTTCAACATCAATTCCTATTGCCATACAATAATCATTGAATGCTTGAGATGTAAATTCACTAGCATTATCAAGTCTAACCTTCTTAATCATGTAATCTGGGAATTGTGTTCTCAATTTGATTATTTGTGCAAGGAATTTGGCAAATGCCGTATTGCGAGTTGATAATAGGCATACGTGTGACCATTTGCTAGAAGCATCGATTAATACCATGAAGTATTGGAATGGTCCACTTTGTGGATGGATAGGTCCACGTATATCACCCTGGATCCGTTCCAAAAAGGTTGGTGATTCATTTCCAACTTTGGTTGGTGATGGTCTAACTATCAACTTTCCTTGAGAACAAGCATCACAAGAGAGTTCATTGAGTTGAAAAATCTTCTGGTTTTTCAATGGATGTCCACTAGAATTCGTAATAATTCTCCGCATCATTATTGAGCCGGGGTGTCCCAACCGTTCATGTCAGGCTTTAAATGTTTCCATAAACTTCGGGGTTACGGTAATATATGATTCAAATACTCATATATTTGTATAATACAATCCGGATGATAGGGCAGACAACTTTTCCAATACACACTTACTTCCGGAAGTGTTTGAAGTAATGTAAAGATATTCACTATTCTCTTTGTTCGTGATTTCAATATGATATCCATTCAGATGAATGTCTTTGAAACTTAACAAGTTTCTTTGAGATTTAGGAGAGAATAGTGCATTACTTACTATGATTTTCGTGCCTCCATGCATCAGAAAAATTGCTTTTCCAGATCCCTTAATTATTTTTGCACTACCAGATATAGTATTGACGTTTGCCTCGTCAATCTTCAGATAAGAAAAACATTTCTTATCCTTAAGTATAGTATGTGTAGTAGCGCTGTTCGCAAGGCATAAATCACCTTCTTAGATATTGGATTCAGACATGATTATAATCTATTTTAATATAAGATAGAGAAAAAGAATAAGATAAGTAAACATTATAAGGATATTAAACACGAAAATATGTAAATAGATAATATCATACATTATTTTAGTGTTGTGCCTAAACATAAATGTTTGACACATATTTCAGACCATAGCTTCATTCCCATTGAGGACCATTACACATAGTACTAAAATGCAAGCAAATAGTTTATTGTTCGCACAAACGAGAAATATCTATGAAGATTTATTTTCTTGGCGGTTGAGTTCATCAGTCATATCAAGTTATCAACATCCATATTGGCAACATCATCAATGTCAAAGATAGGATCTTCATAATCACTTATCATGAAATTTGTCTCGGTGTTATTCTGTTTCCGTGATTTCTGATAAAGCTCAACTAGATGTCTCGCTGTATGACACGTACGTGATCAATGACCTTTCATACCACATTGGTAACGAATGTTTTCATCATTCTCTTTATGAGTACCATTATGGTTCTTACCACGTTTTTCCTCCTTATCAGTCTTGGGTAGGGGTGGCAAAAATTTATCCAACCCATTGGGTTATCTATTATATCTATTATAAAAGACTTATTGGTTATTATCCATTAACACCCAATTAGGTTAATGGGTGTTAATGGATAATATCCATTAACAACCATTAACAAAATGGATAATTATGGATAATTAACCGGTTATCCATCGGATTTATCCACTAATGTCACCACCGTCAACGGTCTCCACCCACCGCCGTCATTTCCCACCTCCGGCCACCGCCTCCCACCGCCGGCAACCACCACCGCCCGCCGCTGCCCACCACCGGCCACCACCTCCAACTGCCACCGCCCGTCAACCGCCTCCACCCACCGCTGCTGCCCACCACCGGAAACCGCCACCAGCACCAGCCACCGCGAGCTCTTTACTTAAAAATAATAATAATTAAATACATAGCTTAACATTAGTAAGATTCGAACCTGAACCAAATTGTCTTATAACAAAGCTTGTTACCAATAAACTAGACCAACTTTTCGATATATATTTGAAAGTTAATATAAATATAAACAAGTAATCATAAAAATTATTGATTATTATGAACGTATTTGTTATTTATTTTGGATTAAGAATATTTGTTTGTTATTTATAATTTATAATTTATAATTATAATGAATATAAATTTTTAATTTTTTAATAAGGTATTTGACTTTTTTATTTTTTTCTTACTTTTACATAATCATTTATTAGTGTCAAATCAACAAACACGTATATTTTCTATCTCACAACTATGAAGACTATTATAAAATTTTGACAACTTTTATATATATTAGGTAATAAAAATTGTGTCGCATTGCAAATATCACTTTTTATTTAAGGTGTAAAAAAAAGGAAAGAAAAGATAAATATCAAAATTAAGAAAATTTATTGGTCATTGTTGAACGTGGGGCCCATTAATTTTTTATTAAATGTGAAAAGTTGGTGAAAATATTATGATTTATGAGTATTAAGGTATTAACTTATCATTGTGTGTATGTGTGTGTTTTTGCCATGTGTGTGTTTTTTTGGCATGTGTGTATGTTTGAGTGAGTTTGTGTGTGTATGTTATGCTTAGTGAATCATAATATAAGTAGGCAAGTAATACTCAAAACAATAAATGATATTCCTTATTGGATATTATCCGGATAATACCCATTTATTAATGGATAATATTGAATATTATTCAATAACACCTATTAAGGTTAATGGGTGTTATTGGATAATATCCAAAACCACCCATTAACTATATTGGATAGATAATGGTTTTATCCAAATTAACCGGTAACACCCAATTGCCACCCCTAGTCTTGGGTCTGAAACCTCTTCCCCTTCCTCGACCACGTCCTCGACCACGATTATAGCCTCGGCTACGTCCTGAAATGGACCCATTGTTACGCCCATGGTCATGATCAGTCGACGTTGCGTTTACTTCTGGGTACGGAGCAGAGCCAGTGGGACGAGTCTCATGATTTTTCATCAGCAGCTCGTTATTTTGTTCGGCCAAAAGAAGACATGCAATCAGTTCAGAATATCTTGTGAATCCTCTTTTACGATATTGTTGTTGTATGATCACATTTGTGGCATGAAATGTGGTGAATGTTTTTTCCAGCATATCATATTCAGCGATATTTTCACCACATAATTTCAGCTTCGAACTGATGCGAAACATGGCTAAATTATATTTGCTAACATATTTAAAATCCTGAAAACGGAGTGTTAGCCAATCATAACGAGCCTTTGGGAGAATCACTGTTTTCTGATGATCATATCGTTCCTTTAGTGATTTCTAAAGATCTGCAGGATCTTTGATAGTAAGGTATTCTGATTTTAGATCCTCGTGGAGATGGTAGCGAAGGAAAATCATAGCTTTTGCCTTGTCTTGGGTCGATGTTTCTTTTGATTCGTTTATTGCATCACCGAGACCTTTAGCATCTAGATGGATCTCAGCGTCTAGTATCCATGACAGATAGTTTTTTCCAGTAATGTCTAGCGCTTCAAATTCAAGTTTGACGAGATTTGACATTTTGATGGACTAAAAAGAAGAAACATATATATTAATAAAATTCTAATACGAAAATTTATTTAAGACATAATAATTATTACATGGTAGTGTAAAAGTCAAAAGCCATTGTTACTGCTAACAGAAAATACATGATACTAAGGGAATAAACAAAAAGATAAAAATCTTTCGGAGGGTATTCAGCAACAAAAACCATTGCGGTGCACGCAATAACAAGTATCATAATAATTACCAATATTGGGCTAAACATATTGTAGAAGTTGATATGTTGTTGAAGGTTTGTAAGTAGGTAGTAAAAATGTGAGTTAAGAATTGAGATGTTGGTGTATTTATGGAGTAAAAAAATGACCGTTTTATGGCCGTTAACTAGCAGTTTATTACCGTTGGAGGAGATAGATAAAAATCAGAAACTAGCCGTTAACTAGCCGTTATAGGATATGGGTAAAAATGTAAAAATTATGATTTAATAGAATTGCATTTATATTATGAATAAATATTAAACTTATTAGGAGTAATAAATAAAATAACTCTGCATGAATATTTTTCCAGTCAACTTTATACAACTATTATAGCATACATATATATTCACGCCACGCTACTCAGCAAGCTTTTCTGTGGGTGTTTGTAAGACAATAATAAATATATATGTATATAAAGTTATTCATATATAGAATTGAAATATATATATATATATATATATATATATATATATATATATATATATATATATATATATATATATATATTCAGTTTATAGCTTGGGGTTATTTCCGCACAAGTATCAACGAACATATATATTATGCATTAAATAATAAATTATTATTTCGTCATCTCACCATATATTATCGACGGTGGCTCAGCCAACCTTTTCTTAATAATGATGATATACGATATATATTGAAGTAAAACAGAGACATAAAATAAAGAATATATCCATAGAAAATTTTACCGATTGAGATTGTTAATAGTAGAACAATCGTGTTGATAACGTGTTATAAAATAATCACAAAGTAGAACAATAAGTGTATGAGAGAAAGAAAGAGAGAGAGATTTACTCAGAGTATATTCAGTGTGAATCAGTAGTGTCAAATGAACAACATGCTGCTCGATATTTATAACCAAGCAGCAGCACACAAACGGAGAAAAACCATCTGCAGCATTAACTATTCCTAGCTATGCTATATACACTACCTAATCCTATGCCTGTAAGCTAGGATTGACTTTTCATAACAAAAATCAAATAATTTTGCTGTGTTCAATTGTTTCTCAGATTTGACAAAGACTAGGACTAAATTGTAAGAAAAATATAATAGGCTTAACAGAACATAATGAAATGTATGAGAACTCAATAACAATAATATTTTTTTCACATTAGTAGTGGTTTTTGGGTGGTTGGTGGCGGTGTAAGGGCCACCGGCTGGGCATGCCACCACAAGTAAGGGGTGGTGGTTAAATACTAAAGGATCCAACTTATTATTTTAAAAAGATTAACTTATAATCAATAAAAGGAAAACTTTTTTACCGTAAAATTCATAGGCTTCACAGGTGATCTACTCCTCAGAGATCCCAAATCCACACAGGAGTGGGTCCTGATTTCACCTCAGTATCTATTTCTATTTGTCATGCATTTTTTGTATTTCTATGGGCCAAATGCTATATATGGAATTTGAATCTCTAAAGTTTGAGTATAGGAAAATATAATAAAGTTTATGGTTAAGAGTCATATAGTCATACCACAAAACTCGTTGATTAATGATTGAGATGAACAAACAGCTTTGGGTTCAAAGTATTTAAATTTGAAGTCTGTTAATCTCTATGATGTGTCTGGCCCAAAGTCGGACACGTGTAAGACACATACAGGCACCACGTAACAGTTACGAGCTGATTAGCATAAGATCCATAAGCTTAGCCGGCAGAGCTAATAAGGTGCCCGAGCAGTAGGCCTATTAATGGATTGGATTTTGGTTCGAATCCAATCTGAAATTTCGGATATGAATTTGTATAATGGTCCAATAACCCGAATTTGAATCCGATAATTTATTTATTAACAGATCGGATATGAATTTAGTTATATCCGATCCGTTAAGGATCCGATCCGATCCGAAAATAGCATATTTCTTATTATACATATACATAATATACACAATTATATATGCATGTTGTCTTTTGATCTTCATCCTTTTCATATTCTAATTATTTTTAATTCATATATTTATATTTCGGATCTGATTGGATATTTAATCGGATATGTTAACGGTTAACGGATTCGGATATGGATTGACATACACTTGATCCGTATGATTATCGGATCGGATCAGATCGGTGATATAGGGTTTCAGATCGGATTCGGATTTACCTATATCTGATACATATTCGATCCATTGCATGTACAATGGTTTTGCTAAATCAAACCAAAAATCAAATACAACCCATTAAAAACCAATAAAATAATTCATTAGATACCTAATTGATTTAAAACAAAAAAATCTTTCCAACGGTGACACAAAATCCAATACATTTACATACCCCACCATATTTATCTCAATTAATATTGACTAAAAACTTGAAAAAATCATAGAAATTTTTTTTGATATCAAAATGAAACAAACCAAGTCTCTATTTATATGTAAAAATGTGTACTTTATTTCAGGAAAAAAATAAATTAAAAAAAGTAAATTTTTTTGGCTAAAAATTGGTCAAGAAAGGCAATGAAAGAAAATAAAATATTATCCACTTGCCTAGGATTTGGGGACTTTGGGGTTCAAGAGATGATTTTTTTCTTCTTAAAATCATTGGTTGATTTGGAGAAGATTTTTTTAAATTCTCCATTGGATGAGAAGATTTGAGTTTGATTTGGGGAAAAACCCCCATTGTACATGCTCTCAGGCCTACCGAGCAGAGGTCATTAATGTATCCCGTAAAAACCTGGGCGAGCACATGCCTTGCCTGCCCGACCAGTGGGTCATGCCCGAAAATTACACTTATCATTATCAAACTTACGTCATGCAGCCAGGCAGAGTCATGTTTGCCCTGGTAAGCATCGAGCAGGAAGCCTCAGAAACTTTCTCTTCAAGACAGGTCAAATGTCTCCTTATCCGAGCAGAGCCCTGGTCATATCTGCTCTGACATTTACGCGGTCAGCCTGCAATCAGGCCTACAATTTAGGAGTTTCATCCTAAACCTACTAGATAACTATGGAAGTGAATCATAAACGAATTCTATGTCATTGAGGGCCTATAAATACCCTTTCATAAACCCTAAACATGTTACACACTCGTTACAACATCAAACCTATGTCGATTTGCACTCTCACACAATACCTAGCTAGTCTCATGCTGGAATGGTTTCGTGAGACCAAACCTTGCACTCTAACTAAGATGTTTTCATGATTCTTAACAGGTTGTGAGGGGATCCAATTCATACAATTAAGCCCAAATATCCTACGCATCAATCGAACGACCCAAAACTAATTTTTGCATAATCACTCTACAATAAATCTACAAATTTGTAATGAATTAGCTAAATCTATGCTATAAGGTCATCTCCAAAGGACAGATTTTTAGAAATATAATTCGGAGTTATCCATTGTGTGAGAAAAAATGGTTCATAGGTAAAAAATGATTGGTTCATAGAAAAAACGAAGAAAAAAAAAAAGGAATAATTATAGGACACATTAGTATTAACTTTAACATTCAATTTTCTTATGGTGAGACCATTAAAAAGTTATAATTAGAATTTACCATTGTGAAGAGAAAAGTTTTGTGTATTTGATGCGACACATATAAAATTATATATATTAAGGAAAAAACTTTTAATTTTTTTTCTCAGTAAAATACTTCAATCATGAAATTTGAAAAGCCACGTCAGTAATAGTTTCTTGGCGAAGAATTATGCTCTCTGCCTCTCCATGACCATTTATTCCTACTTTACACGTACTGGCCAAAAGCCGTCTCAACTTCTACTTCCTCTGAACAGTGACAATGAATGTGGGTTGCAGGTAATTACTTGAGATTTTGCTTTAAATCACGACGAACCACATATATGGCCATGGGTATAGAAAGCTCAAGAATTGAAGCCAAAATGGAAATGATGTACAATTTAATGAGAGTTTTTGTTTTTTTTTTCCTCCTGAAGGGGACGTGGAAAGGGATCGAACCTGAGACATCACACAATTTGATGAGAGTCAATATCTCTAGAAACTAAGTTGTCGTCAGATCATGAGTTCATGACTCTAAATCTAGCTACAAGTCTACAACCCTACAGCCATGGGAGTGAATGATTAGTCACACTGATACACTGAAATCGTAGTCCGTAGACGGAAGGTCACCTTCCAACCCGAGTACTGCACAAAACACAAATACTACTGCATTGCAGTCACCCACGCACTACCAAAACATGATTTCATCATAAATGGTAATATTAGGTCATTCTCATTTTATATTAAAATATATGTATTTTATGATGTGACATATTCTCATTGACCGAACATTTTGTGGGTCTTAACACTCCAGCCAATGAGAGTGTGCTGTTCAAAAAATACTCATATTTTAGTGCAAAATAAGAGTGGCTTAAACATGACCCAAATCATGTATACTCCCCATTCCTAAATAATCATTATACTTTCTATTTTTTGTCATTTTCAATTTTTTTTTTGTATTTTTTCTTAACTTTCTTTTTTAGGAAAGTTTTTTTTATCACTTCATTTTTACCGTTCATTTTACCTAAAATTAAGCCACATACACGTGACTATATATTAATATAATCAATTAATTTACCATTCAAAATGTACAATTACTATATGTACCATATGTCCATTATTTTATTCCCCTCATCCATCAATCAAAACATATCAATCACTTAGCACCTAAATAGTACTCCTTTCGTATTTAAAGTAGAAAGAACAAATAATGATGAATTAAAATGGTAAAGACAATTGTCAATTTTCAAATAACTGTCCTCATTTTTTTTTGTTTATTTTAAAGTAATTATCTTTTTTTTTAATTTTCCTTTTTAGGAAAATATATTTATCACTTTACCTTTACTCTTTTTACATATTTTAATTATGATCACATGTTCAAAGACATGATAGAAAATTACATATTACATTAATATTTATAATTTAATCAATTATTTTTTCTTAAAAGATGTGGCAGGTCAAAGAGGATGACTATTTCAAAACAGAGGAGGGAGTATATTTTTCCAAATAATTGTTTTTGAAAGAGGATAATTATTTTAAAATTGACTAAAAAAAAAGGAGAACAATAAGTTATCCTCATCTTCCATCCCCACCTTTCTTTATGTTTTTCTATATTATCATTATCACTAGACATGCTAATTTCTTGTAAACACTAATCAGTGAGATGAGATGTCAATATTCCCAAGATTCTCTTTGTGGATCCCCTCCCCTAGCTCCACACCATACCACCCTTATTTAAACCCCTCTTATTTGATCATTTTCTTCACCCCAAACTTGAAACTCCTATCTTAATTCTTTCTCTACTCAAGTTTTCATCATATATAAGCTCGTTTTTGCTTCTTTCTAGTAACTTAATTATTTGAGCATACAATGGCCACTGTTGAGGTAACTTACTTACTTCAAACATAATTTATGTACTCGTTTTGATGCGAAAACATGCATGGTGATTCCTTACAATATTCCAAGTATTTGAATCAACACTATAAATAGGAATTTTTATTATTTTTATTTTACAGATTGCATTGATTATTGGCTTATATATATATATGCATATGCTGATATGCAGGTTGCGTCGGCTACATCTGCATTCCAAGATGAGAAAATAGAGGAGCCAATGAACAAGCCTCAGCTTGAAACAAAGACGGTTACGGAAACTGATCAGGCAGCACCGCCACCACCAGAGACTACCCATGAGGAGGCAGTTAAGGAAACCGAGGCAGCGGCTGCAGAAGCTGAAACCCTGGCAGCTGAAGTTGAGACTAAGGTGGTGGTAAAAGAAACTACTGAAGTGATCACCCCAGAAGAGCCTGAGCCTGAGCCTGAGCTTGAGTCTGCTGGAGTTGAGGCTGCAAAGGTGGCACCAGAGCCAGCTGTAGATGAGGAAATAACAATTAAAGAAGCTGATCAGCCAGCAGCTGATTTCAAAGTAGTGACCGAAGAAGAAGAGAAGCCAGCTGAAGACAAGGTAATTGGAAATGAAGCTGCGGAAGTTGACAAGTCAATCTGATGAGTAAGCAATAAGTTGTTGTTTGGATCGAAACAGAAGTGGGGTTAATTAAAATGTCACTAATTTATGTACGACTTGTTTCTTTGTAACTTTGTGTCAACTGTCAAGAATAAGCAAGTTGGGTTGGTCTTCGCCTTTTGTGGGTTTGACCCACTTACCCCAACAATGCCACATGCTTACTTTCCATTGGCTGCGGAGTCCGGATAGACCTCCATGTAGTACGTTGGACGATGTTTGTGAAATATTTTGTGCCATTGCTAACTATTGCCATCGTTTCCAATTTTACTTGAGTAAATTAGCAATACGTTAGTTATACTATCCTACCACCAAAGCAAATACAGTAATCCCTAAAATTACTACAAGTGTTAAATGGTTTAAATTAATCTATATATAAAAAATATTTAATACTCTCTAAATCATTTGAAAAATATATATTTATCATATATATTGTTTGGCTCCAAATTTTGATATTAAATGATCCTAATCTAAGCCAATTTGAATAAATCCCATAAATTAAGTAGTTACGTTATTTAAAATGTAAATTACAATCAATCCTACTCACAAGCAAATTCCAATCAAACTTTTTTAAAATAAGTAAGTGTGACCCTTTATTTGCCTGATTGTCCTTACAATCTTTGATCTCTCCCAAGTCCCACCCCTTCAAACTCATAAATTAAATAACAAACTTGTAATTTTTAAACCTTTTTTTAAAAAAGTTTTTGTAAACAGATTTTTAAAAATTCAAAAAAATAAATTTTCTTTTGTATTATCTGTATTTTTTTAAAAATGTATTAATTAGTTATAAAGTGGCGCCCACTAAATATATTGACCTTTTAAAATTTGAATTCTATTTCTCGGTATTAATTTTGAATTAAAAAAATCCGTTAATGATAACAATTAACAAGTTTAGTTTTATTTCTGTGCTAGTATTACGCATTGGGAAAGGGTCAAATATATATGTTGTCGTGGTTTATGGCATTACGAATAGTCGAATAGATCGCGTTAAGCTTTCAGTTTCAACTTTCAATCACTTCACGTTAACAAAATTAATATTTTCCTTTGCTTCATAGCATTAGCAGTGAATAAACTTTTAAAAAGTTTATCCACCATGTCATATTATTAGTTAATAAACATTTAATTTATAAATTTATCTTGCATTATATAAATAAATGATAAAGCTGAGCGACCAGAATCTAGCCTGTCAGAAAATATACTTTTAGGCTATTTTTGTCATTTACTAAGTTGATAATGTCTAATATACCCTTAATGAATTGTTTAAAAAATGAGGATATTCACACCCAAAAATTTTATATCTACGCTTCATTTCTTTTATTGAGGTGTTGTAACTTGTGTTGTAAATTACAAAAAATAAAGTGTGGAGAGTAAATTTTGAGGTGTAGATAACTCCACCCTTGCTTAAATGACCGGTGTGAGTCGTTAAAACAACCATAAATTATGTTAACTATCAAGGTGAATTGTTTAACCACTTTGAACAATCGTTTAAACAATCATAAATTGTGTAAACTATTAAGGTGAATACTAAGTCGTTTATACAGCCTTAGGGTTCAAATGACGAAAGGGAGTAGTTTTGGGCAAAATAGTAAGGTTTGAAAAGTTTAAATACAATGCACAGTATGAAAAAAGACAAAAACACATCGCCAAACGGACCCTATAATATCTAGGATGGATTAACATACAGCATGAAGCGAGGATTAACAAATATCCCAAATTTTGGGTTTTTGATCTTTTTTCTGGCAAGGTCAATATCAAATTAAATGTAATGGCAAATCGATCATATACACATAAGAGGTGGTTTCATTTAAGACGATTTATAAGACGGTTTTATGGATTTTTATATATAAGATGGATTTATTTAAGTTAAATGGGGAAAAAATTAGAAATTTTAATGTAATTCCTTAATTTTTGAAAATTACTATGCCACCTCTTATGTTTATATATGCATAGTGCTATTTTTACTACTTAACAATATCGATTTGTAGTATAAAATGTCACTTTTAACCATAGAAATGTCACATTACATTTTTAATGAACATTATTATTTTTTCCTTTAAAAAATATTACTTTTTGGTCTTAAATATGTCACTTTTAGCCTTAAATATGTTATTTTTATTTTGAAAAGTGTCTTATTTTTTATAAATGAAATCATTTTGTTTGACATTAAAGGTCACTTTATAATATTAAAAGTGTTAATTTTTAACATTAAATGTGTTTCTTTTGACCCTATAAGTGTCATTTTGCCTTATAAATAAAAATCGTCGTTATAGACCTTAAAAGTGTCACTTTTTAGCATTGAAAGCGTCACGTTTTAATATTAAAATGTGTCACTTTTAGCAGTCACCTTTAGTTTTAAAATAATATTTTTTAGTATTAAATGTATCATTTTTTAATATTAAAAGTGTCATTTTGTATTTTAATGAGAATTATAATAAATTTCTCTTTATAATGTCACTTTTACCTTTAAAATGTGTCATTTTTGTCTTTTAAATGTGTCACATTTTGACTTTAAATATGTCAATTAGCATTTTTCAAAGTCCGTTAAAAACTTCTCATTAATGAGCAATAAAATTTAAACCGGTGGCTTGCGGGACTTGAAGCACCCCAAATCTTAAGCAACAACTTAAAACCATCTTGGCTAAATTGTTTTTGTAATTTTTTTGTAACATATTGTTTATTTATTATGACATGTAAATTTCTAAATAGGGCTACATCTTACGAATTAGGATACGTAAGACCGTTTATACACAAGTCTTTGCCTAAACATAAATAAACAGAGAAATTGTAGACCAGATCTTGTTTCCAAATTTATAACCGCTCCGGTCCCTTTTTTTCTTTTTCAACCGCTAAAGTTTATTTTTGAAATATTGTTCTTTGAATACTCAAATCATCTCATTCCACAGTTCGGGCCAACATTTCTTCAACAGCTCCGGCCAGCATTTCCTCATAAATTATTCAAAAATCACAATTGTTGCACCAATGAAACGAAGATTGACCTTCCTAGTCAGGTCGAAGGGGCACCCCATCGTGGGGGATCGTAATTTTTTTCGATTCATAAAGTAAGATATTGGAACATGAGTTGAGTTGAAGGATTATTCAGAAGTGACAAAGGCAGAGGAGGAAGAAAGTTTACGACAGGGGAGGAGGAAAAAAAAGGCGGAAGAGATGATAGTCGAAACCAGTTTGTATCACGATACACAAATTAATGTAACGCGATGCACTGAGTTAGTGATCCGTAATGCGTTTTCGGTTCATTAAGGGTATCAGTCTTTTTCCCCTAAAAATTGGTCTTTTTCTGATTTTAAAAAAACATTGACTACCAAAGTGGACCGATTGAATTTCAACCAAAATAAACCAAATGGAGAAAAGCTTAAATGAAGGGGTTAAGACTTAAAGAATCTGTGTGGTAAACCAAAGTAGTTCGACTGCTGAGAGGGGCCCAAACCAAACCAGGCCACGACTACTCAAGTGTTATCCCTTTAATATCTGGGAAATCATAATTTTAAAATACCAAATAAAACTCTACTAGCTCTCCATCATGGTTGCTGTATTTGGTAGCGTGACAAGTCCAAAAACAATTGGGAGGGATGAAGTATATGTATCAGCAGTGGCATTAAGAGCCACAAAGGGACCAGCCCAGCTGCTTATGTCCACAGCCTACTCTCTCAACCTATCATGGGATTTACAGCATTTCATGGTCATCATCAAACCCTTCTCAACCTCTCAGGTCCTCTTGTAACTGCTTTGACTTTGATCCAATTGTTTAGTTGATCATCAATTTATATGTTCATTTACACTTACAGTTTCTTATATTTCATTGCAGGCTCTCGTCTTTGATTTTCAACCACGAGATCCTGAAAATATATACGTAGCACTTGCAGCATTATCTGGTAGAAAAGTCCCCGGTAAGACGTTCTTCATGTTTTTTTATTTATTCATATACATCATGCAACTATTATGTTGTCGTTTTCATAAGCTTTCTTTCAAAATAAAGGAATACTAGATTTCTGCGTTGGTATGAGATTTGATCAATGTATACTTGAGTAGTAGAAACTAATCAATATATGCTTAGAGTTTTGTAGAGGTTATATCAATATACCATACATAACAGAAAAAGTACAAAACTCAAAAACTAAACAAAAAACACACTCGCATAAACTTATCTTCTAAAAGGACAAATGAATGCGGTTTTAAATAATCAAATACTCCAAACATTAAAATTCAAACAGAACTCAAAGATATCAATCGAAGCAATTAGAAACAAAATAAAATTAATAATGCTCCTAGAACTAAATCAGTAATAAGGCAGATAAAAAAATCAATCAATATATCAAAAATAAATTGAACAATGCTCATAAAATATAATGTGCGATAACTCTAAATCTTCAAACAATAAATCTCAATCGATTCATTTGTCTATCTTATGTAATGATTAGACATCAATCAAGATATTAGTCTGCTTCCAGCAGCAAGGATTTGCAAAAGGAACCATTGAAAGTTCTATAGGATGGGGCCAAAAGGCTCACATTTTGACATCACAATTTTCAATTACTTTTCTCGGTGGCAGTGAGTGGTCTGTGAGCGTTCTGGGGCGTAGCCAATAAAAAAAGTATTTTTCTTTCTAGATGCATATTTCCAACCAGCCTTTCTGGGACTCTCCTCACTTCCCTACTGCTTTTATGTTCTTTCTTCCTGTGATTCATGCCTGGGAAGATTTGATGAGTTTTGCTTGCCAAAAAATCCAGAGAGCGCGCAACACTACCCTGAATCCCTAAAAAATCGAAGACGTTTACCTGAGGGAAGGGAAGGTATGAGAGGTGGGTGTTGAGAATGAAGGAACATGGAATAAACTAATAAAGAAACTGGCTAGACGTTTCTTGAAGAGAGAAACGGGATAGGAAGAAAAAAAAGGAGAAGAAAAGGGAGAAAAAAGAGGGAAGAGAGAAAATAAACTGTAATTCACAACAGTAAACTAAACCGTAATTTACATCGTAATTCACAACCGTAAACTAAACCGTAATTCACACCCTTGGATACTAAGAGTTAATCCTGGCCATTAGTTGTGTTTGGTAAAAACCAATCATGGCGAGTAGTTAGCTTTTCTAACTGTCTGATCTCTATTATAACATGGATGATTACTTTATCATTGTGCCTGAGGTTTTTTTTTTGAGAAATGATTCAAAATAAGCTTTCAATTAATGACATGCATATATGTTGACATCAAAGCTTTGCTCCAGGAGTTGTTCTTGCAAGGAAGCTGACAAAGCTACCAAAAACGAAATGCTGGATGGTGGGATATTCTTCTAATCCAAGGAATGCCATAGATGTTGTACTCGAGTTCAATAGAAATTGGGAAACAGATTTAACAGTTGGGCATCACGACTGTCGACATTACACTAATGGTATAGTACCTTTGGCCCAACTTCCTTTTTTTTGTTCTCTTTTTTTCCACAACATAACTACTAATCTACATGCATATTACTGAATCTGTTTTTATGGTTTCCTTCTTTCTAGCTTCTGATTAAGATTTTTTTTCTCACTTGTAAGGTTTGGTGGAATACCTCATCGGAGAAAAATGTGTGCTAGAAAATCTGAGGAAGAAAGTTTGAATTAAGCTCCAGCCCAAATGAGTTGTTCCTGAAAGATGTTTACACCAATGGTATATTATTATCAAACAAAGATGCTTTCGAATATAACAAATGCAACTATATATATTCCTCATAGAAGACTGCTGAGGTATAATTAAACAATGTTATATATAGACTTATAGTACAAATAGGATATGTTGATATCCTTGGCATCCTTTTTTTGGCAGTTCTTGTTGGAAAACTTTAGGAATTTTGACAACTAAAGTTTAAGTAGTTTTAACAAAACAAAGTGGAAAAATAACTTTAACAAAATGAAGGTCAAAGGGTAACGGAAGTTCCTGAGGCGTGTAATTATACACTGTCCTTAAGGATTTTATTCCAATCCCCAGGATTTAACAGTCGTCTCTCACTTTTCTCCTCCAATTGATATGGGAAAGTCTTAGTCTTTTGAAACACATAATACCATTTTTATCCAACAGTTCTATTATGATTCTTGAGCAGCTGATCGATCTTGGTATTTATGCTTTCTTGAATTATTCAGCTTTTATTTGGAAGAGTTTATTGAAATGGATTGGGATCATAACTGGGAGTGAAGATGATTAGTATTCATGTTTTTCTAAGATCATCAACTTGATAGCAATGAGATATGTTATAGATTAAATTCTCATGTCCTTCATTGTAGCTGGCATATGCTTATAAATGATTACCTCTGTTCTAGGTAGAGTTTGAGGTTTCACAAGATGTAGGGCTTATGCGCCCAGCTCATTTCGAGCCATCTTCTTTAAAAGAAATAGAGTTCCATGCAAGATGATGAATATAGTCTCGAGACCATGGCCACTTCCCTGTAGATTCCTGATCCTGCAAAGGTTGGAACTGTGTCCTTTAGTTCCTCAATGTCAACTTCACATTTGATAAATTCAACCAACAATCCTTGTCATGAAATTTTCTTGGTCAAGCCTAGCTCATACTTTCACAATTACACTTAATTCAAACCACTACGCACCATCATGGAGTCATTTGCCATTTATTTCAAGCACACCTTAACTTTGCACACATAATACTCGCACCAGAAGATACAAAGTTAGGTTGTCAAAACCATAATTTTTCAAACTCAAAATAAATTCATTGGGTGATTTTGGCAATTAGCAACAAAAAGATAAAGCCCAAACAAAGGAGGTTGTAGGTTGTCTACAATGCCAATTTTACACGCCAAGAAGACGAAAAAAAAGGGAATGGTTTATTAGTACCTTGTTTAGAGCAGATCCAACTACTTGATTGTATAATAGCTTTGATTATGCTTCAACATTCCTTCTTCCAACAAAAATACAAGATCAATCCTTGAAAATTGATCATATCATCCACTCGAGCTTCATTATGACTCTGGTTTAAATCCTGAACTCTTGTATGTTCCAGCCCCTATATTATTCCTTCAATATTTATAGGCGAAACAAGGCTTGGAACATGATTAATCACTTCAAAGAAAGGGAGCTGGGGCTTTACAAAGGTGATCTTCCTTAAGGACATGGTTTTTACATTATAAGAAACTAAATCTCTAGGATGATATAACATCAGGAGTTCCCCATCTTCCTGAAGGCATATAGTCCGAACAAGCCCTTTGTTGTTGCGAATACTATTAAAATCTACACAGTAACACTTATTCCAAGACTCACGAACACCATATTCCTTCCTAACCCAAATTTTAGCATGTTTCGTCGGGTATACAAAACCAGTGAATGAAAGGCACCCATCCAATACCCCCAGTAAAGGACAATCCCTAAAACTAACATTAGGTAGAGGTATCACCCGAACAACTTCACTTGAAACATCAATGGAAATAAAGACATTAGCAGGACCCCGAGTCAACCAATGGAGAGCACCATTAACAAAAACTTGTTTCAGACATATTTCCCAATTGACCTTATGTTGAATTGTCTCTAAAACTCTCCTAGATGAATCACCAAGAGTACACACAGAAACCACAGCCCAGTCAAACCAGCCTTTATCATAAACATTTCTAATAGTAACAACTTTATATTGAATTCATTTCGGGACTAAATCCAAACCCAACAGCAGTATCATAAGAATAATCTACTGGGTCAGGCACCTTAACACCGTATCTGGTAAAAGGGTTGGAAACATAAATTTTACCAAACTGATAATCATCACAACCAACCAAGCAAACCAAACCATTACAAGAACCCATCACCCTGAATCCACCAAAATTGGGTTGGGATTCTGAGAAACCAACAACCCCACAAGTATAATCACGTAGGGTTTTGTTGTACTCGAGAGTGAACAAGGGTGTGCTGAGAGTATTGCACGCAATGGTAAAATTGGAAATGATGAAATTACGGTGGGTTTGTTGAAGTGACAAAGTTCGGTTCAAGTGCATTTGTATGAAGTTTGGCTGGTCAGTTGTAACCATGATTTGGATACGCACCTGCAATTCATTACCGATTTGACGGGCAATCTGACAAGGATGTCTATCACGATCTCCGCGGGAAGTTGTTCCATTCAATCCAAGAATGGCGGCGAAGAAGCAGTGTGCCAAGAGGATCCCCAACGTATAACCTCTCGATACAACTTTTTAACTGGTCTTCAGTCACTTATACACTTTTCTTTTTTTATCAAGTTAAGAATATATCTTTTCATTTTATATTATTCTTAACATATTCTTAACTAAACTGTCGCCTCATTTACTTTATACTTCATTCTTATTTTTATATTCATCAACAAATAAATTTATTTTACGTTATTTAATATATTTCATATTTAAATATTTCGTATAAATAATTAATTTATAAATTAAGACATAAATTAATTTAAAAATAATAATTACATTATTATTTTTAAATTTTATAATGTGGAATAATGTGGAGTAAATATGAAATGTTGAAGTGGTATATATAAGAGAAGAAGAAAAAATTAAAAAAAAAGTTTAAAAATTACATAAAACAGCCCCCCCCCACACACTTTTTGGAAAGTGGAAGCCACCCACCCCCTTCCCCCAATACACCCATCCAAGCCGCCCCTGCCACTTCCCATTTTCCTATGCAAAATCCAATTTCTTATTTTGAAAGTTCACTTAACTCTCTCTCCTACATGGAGAATAAGAAGTGCACAATGGAGAAAAATTTGGGAAATTCTTAATAAGAATTTGGCTAAGAAGTTGGATTTTGGAACAATGAAGATGCCCTAATGTTAAACTATTTAGAGCATCCCCATTGGGGTTTTTTCCAACTTCTTAATGCTTTGAAATTTGTGTGTGGTGGCCATTAGAATTTTTTTTTTGTCCACCTAGAAGAGAGGGAGAGATTTAACTTCTTAAATAAGAAGTTGGGGGAGGAGAGAGAGTGAGGGGACAACCATCCTTTTTGGCATTTGTGTGTGTGGGGGTGGGGGGGGTTTTGTTTTTATTTAGAAGGTGTTAAATTTAATATTTTTTTAATGTAAGAAGTTGTGTAAGAAGATTATACAATGAGAAGATATATTCTTAAGTGGGTAAGAAGATAAAAATGTGTAGGTGACAATGGAACCCAGTTAAGAAGTTGTATTAAGAATATGAACATTGAGGATGCTCTAATACACGCATGATTTTCAACCATTTTCTAGAAACTCATGATACTTTAATAAAACCTCAAATCTTGGAACACATAATTCTCACGATTTAATGTATAAATGCATGTAATGGAAACTAATATGGATCCATGATATCGACTTACAATAGTTATGAAAAGCAAAATTTTTTACTTTACCTTTCTCTTTAATTTCCTCCTTGATGGCGAGGAGAATCTTTCCTTCTTCTTTCCCTTTATTTTCCGGAGACTATTATTTTCTTCTTATTTCTCATCTTTGTTGCCACTTACTGCATACTATTTTATAGATGGAGGAGCACCACTTTCAATTTGGTTTCTTAACCCTTAAGAAAACCAAATTCAATCTACTTTCATGTGCTCACCGCCTCAAACAAATGATGAGCTGACGATGATCATTGACCATTATCTCCAATGGAAAATAGTATATATACATACGTACATTATTATGTATATATTATGTATAATTTTTAAAGGTACAGGAAGATGGAGTACCACTTTAAAACTCCCAAACTTTAACATAATTTTATTCTCACTTAGCCATCAAAGTAAGACACTTTATTGTTAAAACTTTATTTAACATAAATTCATATGAGCCACATTACGGAATAAATCCAACATTCTCCCACTTGGCCCATATGACGATTTGAGGATTCAACAACTTTAAGTGTATACAACGTTAAATCCACTTTAATGTCAATTTGACTTTCTTTTAATTAAGTCAAACTAATAAATTTGACTTTCTTTTAAGTGTATACAATGTTAAATCCATTTTAATGTCAATTTGACTTTCTTTTTAATTAAATCAAACTAATCAGATCATAGTGGTTACACATCATTCAATCGATATATTCCCTTCCAAGTATCACAAATTAATTCAACTCAACTTTAACTTTAATGAGGTAAAACATAAGCCTCAACTTTAATGTCTTCAAAGAAGACTAAAACCTTTCTTACATTAAACCATACAATGTAAATAAGTAGAAACATAAAACATATACATGAGCTCAGAGTGTCATAACCTAAAGAGCAAAACAATTGTTATGTATATATATACACATACATGCCCATTATGTTAACAAGGACTTTTCCATGATACCCATCATATCGACATGACCATGAAATGTCGTAGGTGGTAATCTTTTTGTTAACGGATCCACATCATGTCGGTGCTAATATGCTCTATAGATATTCTTTGTTTCTGCACTTCTTCTTTAACAACCAAGCACTTTAATTTCATATGTCTAGCACCTTTAGAGTACTTGTCGTTCTTTGAGAAGAAAACAACTGTGGAGTTATTACAATAAATTCTCAGTGGCTTAGCTATATTGTCGACAATTCCAAGTCCTGAGATAAAATTTTGCAACCACAATCCATGAACCGTGGCCTCAAAGCATGCCACAAATTCAGCTTCCATAGTGGACGTAGCAATGACATATTGCTTTCCACTCCTCCATGAGATTGCTCCTTCGGCTAAAAGGAACAAATAGCCAAATGTTGACTTTTTGGAGTCAACACATCTGGCATAATTTGAATCTGAATAGGCGATTACATCGAGGTGATCAGACCTCCTGTATGTGAGCATGTGATCTTTGGTGCCTTGTAAGTACCGAAGAACTTTCTTTGCGGTCTTCCAGTGGTCTATTCCGGGATTACTTTGATATCGACCCAACATTTCAACAGCAAAGCTGATATCAGGTCGAGTACAAGTCTGTGCATACATTAAGCTCCCAACCACTGAAGCATACAGAATAGAGTTCATTTCCTTCCGTTCCAAATCATTCATGGGACATTGCATTAGACTGAACTTGTCCCCTTTTTGTATTGGAACTATCCCAGCCGAACAATTCTCCATTTTGAATCTCTCTAGAACTTTATCAATATAGGCCTTTTGAGACAATCCTAACAATCCATGTGACCTGTCACAGAATATTTCTATTCCTATCACATAGGATACCTCACCTAAATCTTTCATTTTAAATTTCTTAGAGAGAAATCCTTTACATTATGTAACATTTCAATATCATTTGCAGCAAGCAATATGTCATTGACATACAAGACCAATAGTATGAATTTACTCCCACTAACCTTCATGTAGATACACCGATCAACGGTGTTCTCCGTGAAGCCATAAGATGTAATGGTATTATATATTGAATTTCATATACCATTAGCGGGAGGCCTGTTTCAGTCCATATATTGACTTCTTTAATTTACACACTAAATTTTCTTTTCATGTGGTCACAAACCCTTCTAGTTGGTCCATATAAACTTCCTCTTGCAACTACCATTTAGGAAAACGGTTTTGACATCCAATTGGTAAAGTTCTAAATCATAATGAGCTACCAAAGCCAAAACAATTATTTAAGAGTCCTTCTTTGATACTTGGAAGAAGGTCTTTTTATAGTCAATGCCATCCTTCTGTGTATAACCCTTAGCTACAAGTCTGGCCTTATACCTTTCGATGTTACCTTTTGAGTCATGTTTGGTCTTAAAGACCCATTTACAACCAACTCTTTTAGAACCTTCAGGTAACTCTACTAAGTCTCAAACCTCATTGTCATACATCGACTTAATTTCTTCTTTCATGGCATTGATCCACTTTTCTGAATTGTTACTATTCACCGCTTGACTAAATGAGACTGGATCTTTATTAATGATCAAGTCGCATTCATGCTCAAGATTATACACCACATAGTCATCAGGAATGACCGATCTTTTCTGCCTTACAGACTGTTTTAAGGCTACTTCCCGTTGTGGTTCATTAATATCTTGTTAAGCTGCGACTGGTTCATCTATAATATTCTCATTTTGTGGATTTTGAACATTAACTCGTTGTTCTGGTATGTTGTTTGACTGTGATACAACAATCGGAACAACAACTTCAGCAGGAATATTGGGTAATGACATTTCTACCAAAATTTCCTGAATGTCAATTTCATGTGGTTTCCCAATCCCACCAATTGAGCCATTTTCTATGAACCGAGCATTTCTTGACTCAATAATTCTCGCACTATGGTTAGGACAGTAGAACCTATACCCCTTAGACTTTTCAGGATAGCCAATAAAATATCCACTGACTGTCCTAGCATCAAGTTTCTTTTCATGTGGATTTTATACTCTTATTTCCACTGGGCAACCCCAAACATGAAGATGCCTCAAACTGGGTTTCCTACCTGTCCATAACTCATAAGGTGTTTTAGGGATAGCTTTACTAGGAACCCTATTGAGGAGATACGCAGCGGTCTTTAACGCATGATTCCACATTGATAGGGGTAAGGAGCAATCATTTAACATACTCCTAACCATATCCATTAATGTACGATTTCGTCTCTCAGCAACACCATTCTTGCTGAGGAGTCCCAGGCATTGTATAATATACACAAATGCCATGACTTTCAAGGAACTTTGCAAATGGACCTGGACATTGTCCCTTTTCAGTAAATTTTCCATAATACTCACCACCTCTATCTGATCTCACTATTTTTACTTTCTTATCGAACTGCCTTTCCACTTCATTTATGAACACATCGAGGATGTTCACTGAATGAGACTTTTCATGTAGTAGATAAACATAACCATAACGTAAGTAGTCTTCAATAAAGGTAATGAAATATTGTTCGCCGCTCCAACTTGGAACGTCAAAAGGACCACAAATATCAATATGTATCAGCCCTAAGAGCTGAGTGTTTCTTGTGGCTGATTACTTTACTGTGGTTTTAGTCTGTTTTCCTTTAATACAGTCCACACATACATTCCAGTCACTAAAATCCAATTGAGGAAGAATTTCACTTTTCATCAACCTCAATAACCTTTCTTTGGAAATGTGACCCAATCTTTGATGCCACAAGTAAGCTGAACTTTTATTTGGTGTACTACGTTTAATGACTACATTACTTTCAACATGAAACAAAGATTCAACAAAATCGTTGTTGAGATTTACACGATAAAGTGAGTCATACAACTTTCCTGACCCACAAAAACAGTTATCTTTGTACAACAAAAAACTGCCCTTACAAATCTCAAAACGATAACCTATTACATCCAGCTTCCTTACTGAAACAAGATTTCTGGCTCATTTAGGTACATAGAGACATCTTTTCAGGTTTAAATGGCACCTAGTGTCCAAAAGCAACCTATAAGTCCTATGCCCTCTAGCCGTGCTTTCATCATGTTTCCCATAAACAAGTACTGTTCATTTTTGTTTATGGGCTGGGTCGTACTGAATCCCTGCATAACATGAGACACATGAGTAGTTGCACCAGAATCTAACCACTAGGTATTATTAGGAACTTCTATAAGATTTGATTCAAAACATATATAAACATAATATGTACCTTTTTTTCTCGAACCATTCCTTTCGTTTAGGACAATCGGCCTTTACGTGTCCTTTGTTACAGAAGAAACACCTTATTTTCTTTTTCTTGATTTGGCCCTCAGAATCCTTTATTGGAGCCTCATCACTTTTTTTCCTTTGTCCCTTTTACCTGATTTGAACTTGCTGCTGCTAGCACCATCAAAAACTGTGAGGTGGATAGAGTGATCTTTTATTTTTTTTAATCTCCCTACCTCCTGTACTAACATGGCCTTTAAGTCTTTAAAGTTCCATTTATCTTTCATGGTGTTGTAATTCACTTGGAACTGGCCAAATTCAGTAGGAAGGGAATTCATTATGAACTGTACGAGAAAGCTATCACTCACATCCATTCCTATAGTCTTCAAATTTGCTGCTAGGTTGGACAATTCTGTTACATGATCATGAATTGACTTTGACCATTCAAATTTCTTTGTAGTCAATTCACCCATGAGATTGCCTACAATGGATTTATTAGCAAGATCCGACTAAGAATAATCTTTAACCTTCAGCATGAACTCTCTAGCATCTTCAGTCTTTGGCATCGATGGCTTAATATTTTCAGCCATAGTCATTTTCATAAGGTTCAAACTCAGCCTGTTAGACCGCTCCTAAGCCCCATAGATAGACTTGTCATCTTCTGAGCTAGTCGCAGTAAGGGTTGTGGGTTTTTTATCTGATACTATAGCTATGTTCAGATCCATAACACCCAGAGTAAACTGGATTTGTTCAGACCAATCAGTATAGTTCAGCCCGTTGAACTTAACAATTGAACTTCCGGATGCAAAAAGACTTAATGAGGTTGCAAAACATTTATACATGCTCAACCATTAGCGCTTTGAGTTAACTTTAATAAATTCAGAAACAATGATGAACTTTAAGCATGTATTTAAGTTCACCTTTGGGTAAGCCTTAAACACATAAACAATTTAATCGATGTCATACGATAGAAACTTTAATGGATAATCATAACATATAATGGTCAAATAAGTGGTATATCTTTGGATATACATCTTATTTAATCAAGGTACAATGATTAATCCCTTTAACGTTATAGACTAGTCGCAATGGTCCGTCTTTGGATGACCTTCTAGCAATTAGTCTATATACTCAATTGTTCAATCAACTTTTCTTGTTGTTTTAGAGGCATCTCTGTACTCATGAACAACTGACATAAAATTAATTTAATGTGTTAGACATTCCATTTAGCCAGGCCACTTTGGTGACTAACAAGCTATTAATGTCTTAACAATAAATTATACTTTTATATTTCAAGCCTTTAACAGAACATAAAAATTTAATTTGGAAATAAAAACATAATATCTAATTTGTTCTGCAAATTTCCGGTAAAGCTTGAAATTCAACCTAACCGGTGTTAAACACCCAATTAATTTTGTGCAAAAACTTTACTGCACAAAAACTTTAATTTCGCTCTTAAACAGTACAAGAGCAACCAATATTACATGTACAATTACCGTACAAACTTTACAGTTAAAAAATATAATAGACACTTTAATCGGAGAAATTACGAGTTCGCAACCTTAAGCTCTGATACCACATGTTAAACTTTAATACACACATGAGTTTCAACCATAAATCATTTTCTAGAAACTTATGATACTTTAATAAAACCCCAAATCTTGGAACACATAATTCTCACGATTTAATGTACAAATACATGTAATGGAAACTAACCTGAATCCATGATGTCGACTTACAACTGTTATGGAAAGCAAAATTTTCGACCTTGTCTTTCTCTTTAATTTCCTCCTTGATGGCGAGGAGAATCTTTCCTTCTTCTTTCCCTTTATTTTCTAGAGACTATTATTTTCTTCTTATTTCTCATCTTTGTGGCCACTTACATCATCCTATTTTATAGAGGGAGGAGCACCACTTTCAATTTGGTTTCTTAACCCTTAAGAAAACCAAATACTATCTACTTTCATGTGCTCACCACCTCAAACAAATGATGAGCTGCCGATGATTATCGACTGAAGTCAATGATCACTATCTCCAATGTGAAATAATATATATACATATGTACATTATTATGTATATATTATGTACAACTTTTAAAGGCACATGAAGAGGGAGTACCACTTTAAAACTCACAAGCTTTAACATAATTTTATTCTCACTTAACCATCAAAGTGAAACACTTTATTGTTAAAACTTTATTTAACATTAATTCATATGTGTCACATTACGGAATAAATCCAACAACAGATGCATGTTGACAGGCTGACTCTATTCCCTCTTTTGTTGGATTGTATTGTAGTTCCCGAAGGACTCGATTTGTTTGGAGTTTGGATAGCAAGAGTGTGAGCCGTGTGGCTCTAGGATGTAAAATTATTCACTTGTAAATTGTAATGACATTCTTAGTATCGAGGTCCTTTATATAATTTTTTTGGCTCCATTTTTTGGTTGAGAATGAACATTATCTATGAATGATTTAATTAGGGAAAGAACTAAATTTTCATCAACCGATAGCGTAGAATCTTTGTTAGACAAGACGTATTTGAAACACGACATGTTGTCAACTAAAATCTAAAAAAATCAAGACAAAGATTGTGATTAAAACGTGTCGTATTCTAAGAAGCGCTTTGTTAAACAAGATTGTACACTAATTAAAAATATTAGGCCTCCATTTTTACAAAGGAAATCGGAAAGGTATTAATTCCATGAAATTGTTTGATAACATTGGATATGCCTCATTGAATTTAATTGCGGGGAAAGGAATTAATTCCGTGAAATTGCTAGATAAGATTTGGTATGCCTCCTTGAATTCAATTACTAGTGAGGAGATAGAATATGATAATCTTATACTCCATCTTTTTACTCAAAAGTCTATATATGAAAAATCTAACAATGAAAGGATATATAACTAACATTATAATCGGTCTACAATAATATGTGAGCATCATCATTGTGTTATTATCACATGTGGAGCGTAAAGTTGAAATATTTTAGAAATTAATTGTAAACATGATTTTTAAAAGTGATCTCTTTTAACTGAAATATCCAAAAATAGTATAGTAAACTTTTTGCCCGAAACGAATGGAGTATCTCATAATGGCAGGGTTATAAATTCCCAACCACAATATCCTTCTTGAAATGAAGCGTAGAGATATCGTAGTACACCAACGTATTGTGTAACATTTTGCATTTAACACACTTTGTTTTTTATTTTATTTTTTAT
The DNA here is from genome assembly GCA_013146195.2 of Codonopsis lanceolata. Classification (NCBI taxonomy): domain Eukaryota; kingdom Viridiplantae; phylum Streptophyta; class Magnoliopsida; order Asterales; family Campanulaceae; genus Codonopsis; species Codonopsis lanceolata. The sequence goes on from CM028380.1 coordinate 49,533,062, forward strand.
AATACTATATTTGTCTCATGTAAAGAATCCACTATTCTATTTTGAGTTGTTTAACTTAAAGAATTCACTTTTAAAAATTATGCCTATATATTATCTATAATCTTTCAACTTTACTTATCGTTTATACCGAAGATCGGCCCAGAGCAAGTGTTAGAGGAGCGAATACTCATGGCCCCTAAAGTATATATATTTAATCTACCTCAAAAGGCATTTGAGCCTCGCTTAGGCAAGGAGGCTCTCTATGACACTGACCCACTATGTTATACATGACTACTGAATGCTTTAGGCCTGGCCCATGGGTGACAAACCAATCCTAACCCCTCGGTATAAATAAACCCTACTAGCTCATAGTATGGGGAGCTCTCTCTTCTACAATTTTCATTCCACACACGAACTCTATCGTACATGGCGGCGCTCCGTTCATGGGTGTCGGAACATCGTTGAACACAACAATGAACAAACCTTTCAGGAAAACTGAGCGAAGAAAACGAGATCGAAACATAAAAACAAAACAATCGGTTGGTGCGCACTGATTAGACGAAACCAGCGCCACCAAACTCATTGCCAACAAATCAGACACGCTCCCACACGCTCCACCAACAGTGGCTGTGTACCCTACCATTTTGAGACATGCCGGTAGAGTGATCCCAAGCCTTCTTCATGCACTACAGGGCTCTGAACAAAAATACAATATGACCAGTCGATGCGACTTAAGGAGACAAGCTCAACACCGTAAAAAACGGCTCCAACCGGCGTTAGACGTGCTCACTCGCCGGTAGAAGCGGCTGGCTAGATCTGACACGCTCCACTTGTCGGCATCACTACAGATGGTTGATGTCATCAATGATGCCATCTTCCTAGCTATTTTCACTCTGTTGCCAATTGTTTCCCCAAATTTTCATTCTGGTCCTTCCAACTCCATCAGCTGCCGTTATCTCCATCAGATGTTGTTACCTTCCATTAAAAATGGCTAACAAACCAATAACTGGTCCAAACAGACCGACTCGGTTCACAACAATGGTCCATGACCCGTTTCACCCCTCATATGGCCAGTTTAGACCGGTTCCGAAGCAAATCATGTGTTCTCTTTCTAATTTTGCCCTCTCCATTCTTAAAAATTATGATCATATGAACTCCTTTTTCACAATGCCATATTATAATTACGTAACAGAGCATAAAATAAAGACTGTGAATAATCCTGCATGGTTACTTTATTGCTCCGAATTAGCATGAGACACCAATTACTTACATGAATATGGATGTAATCAATATATGACGTGATTGAGCTATAATTTTGAGACATTAATTTTCTTTACAATTATTAATTATGATAAATTAATAAATAACAATTATAACTCAATTATAATTGTTATTTATTAATTACCCTGCTATAAATACATATGAAATGACGTCTTGACATGATAATTGTAGTAACTGATTACAATTATTATTAATTAGTGATGAATGAATGACATTTAAATTGTGACAATTACTATACGACATAAATTAGAGTAATTATGATGAATTTATGCTCGTAGCTATGTCATGTTTACTCCAAACTTTCCACCATAATGATCTACGCTATACTACACCAATGTATGCAATTAAATATATTTTACATTCGTAACCATATGTATGTCGTCGCCCTTATGTGCCTTATGATTTTACTAAATCCCTAGCCGCGCATAAAAAAAGAAAATATATACTCACCCTCTTATGAAATGTGACTATCAATGGGGTTAATTATATTCTATATCTGATTATTTATTTGCCTAAGCATGACAGTGGTAATGAAATTAATTTATTCATCGCAATGCCTAAATCATGCATGAACTCCCTATACAAATCATATTTTGGTCACATATGACACATAAATTAATTGTTTATGATTTTATCTCGGGTTGAAATATTTAGTCCTGGTTATATGTGTGTGTGTGTGTGTATATATATATATATATTGGTGCAAGGCACACACTATTTCATGCCTTAATCACACGACTCACATAAAATATAAATTTACGTGTTCATCGCATAATATCAATATTGATGTTATTTTCCCTGGTCATGCTAATATCAATATTTATTTATCGTCACTTAAAATTACTAGCATGAACATCATCTTATAATCATAAGATTAATTACACAATATATACCCCAATTTTATTTAAAAGGGGAATATGTTTGATTTGCAAATGATGCACTTAAACTTTCAGGTACTCAAACCAAGTCAACTAAGCCTTGGTAATCCCGAGGACCATGTCACCTTCCTTTTTAGGGTTGATTCTGCTCGTGCTGAGCGCTTTAAGCACGATTTTAGTGCCAACTTAGACTTCCTCAGAGGAAAAACTACAACAACCATAAGTACTTCCCGACCTCAAGGTAAACAATTACAATCGAGAAGTAGGGGGCCTACCCACAAACATAAAAGCCCAGATATCCTTACAACCATTCAGATGGCCTTAAATACTTTCATGCGACTGACCGACAACCTTGCTCGCCGGTCGAGTAAACTGGGCCATGCCCGGCCAGCAGTCGTCGATACCTAGGTGATATACTTGCAGCAGCTTCGGTGTACAAACATGGACATGGCCATGCCTAGCTTGTTGGTCACCGCTAAGAGTAGGGTCATGCCCGCTAGGCAGTTACCTAGATGCCTGCAAGACAATAGGGGTCATGCCCACAAAATAAACTACTAATATACGGGAAACTACCCTCGTGTTAGTATGTTATTAATACCAGGTAATATACGATTAACATAACCAGTAGACAACCTCCGAAAGGGCCATGCCCAGTTAACTTGTCCCCAAATAAGTTTGGACATGCTCGTTTGGCAATTACCCGGATGCCTGTTAGACAATAGGGGTCATGCCCATAAAATAACTACTAATATACGGGTAACAGCTCTCGTGTTAGTATGTTTTTAACACTCGGGTAATATATGGTTAAAGAGTCGGTATGTAACCTCTAGATAGGGCCATGCCCAATTAGCTCGTCGCCAATGAAGCTGTGCCATGCCTGCTTGGCAATTACCCGGATGCCTGCTAAATAGAGCAGTATGGGCCATGCCCGATAAGCCTTGGTAAATACCGAGCACGTTAAAATTTTTTATGGTTAACTACGTTCCTCGCTCGAGTTTACTCGCAGCTGAGCTGTATATTGTCCTCCTGCTTGAGTAGTATACCGCGCCTACATGCGCTTATGTTCCCCGCTCGAGTTTACTCGCGATTGAGCTTTATATTGTCCTCCCACTCGAGTGTTACTCGCGATTGAGTAATATACCACGCCTACCCACACACTCGAGTTTACTCATGGCTGAGCTTTATATTGTCCTCCCGCTTCAAGTGTTACTCGCGGTTGAGAAGTACACCGCGCTTACCCTCCCCGCTCAAGTTTACTTGTGGCTGAACTTTATATTGTCCTCCTGCTCGAGTGTTACTCACGGTTGAGTAGTACACCACGCCTACTAGCGATTACGCCCCCTGCTCGATTTTACTCACGGCTTAGCTTTATATTGTCCTCCCGTTCGAGCATCTCGCGATTGAGCTTTATATTATCTTCCCACTCGAGTATCTCGCGATTGAGTGGATTACCCTCCCGCTCGAGCAGCTCGCGGTCGAGCTTTATATTATCTTCCCGATCGAGCTTCTCGCGGTTGAGTAGATTACCCTCCCACTCGGCATCTCGCGGTCGAGCTTTATATTATCCTCCAGCTCGAGTGTCTCGTGATTGAGTAGATTACCCTCCCGCTCGAGTATCTTGTGTTCGAGCTTTATATTATCCTCTCGCTCAAGCGTCTCGCGGTTAAGTAGATTATCCTCCGCTCGAGCATATCTCGCGGTTGAGTTGATTACCCTCCCGCTCGAGTATCTCGCGGTCAAGCTTTATGTAAAAACTTGCATGCTTTAGATTTACTTAAAATCATTAAGTTAAAATAGCTAGTATAAATCATGAGTTACTATAAACTTTTAGGCTGTTTACTTAGACTTTAATTATAGCAAGTCTAAATCTATCTGTTGAACTTTCAGCAGATAGATGACCATTGTTGTTTACACAATAGGTGCCACCTAGACTTTGTTAAGAAACCTTTTTAAAGTAAAATATCATATCTGCTTAAACTTAGTCATCAGCAGCTAGTAGATGCTGATACCTCAGTTTCAGCATCTACTTAAACGTTTAAATTCTCCATCTGCTGAAGCCCTGTAGACTATGGGAATATTTTTCTAAAAATACTTAAGACTTTAAATCTTTAACTTTTGTTAAAAGGATTCCAAATAGTATATGAAATAAAAACGCTTGGCCTTCACGATCATATATTTTATTATTATTTGACCATCATATTTCAAACAAATGAACTATTCATTAGAAGTGTAGACACCCTAATTTCGTACCCCTACATTACAACATCCTAAAAATATATTTTATACAATTGAACTAACGAACGTTACCTTTACTAACATTTCAGGGGACCTGAACGCAAAAGACAAAATATGACAAGTCAGGGGGAGAATGAAAAAAGGAAAAAATGCAAAGGAAAACAAGTCGAGGTGCGGCGCCCAGAACTGCATGTGCCGCGCCCCGTATTGCTTCTTCCTTCCCCCAGTTGATGCTCTGTGAACACTGCATGGCTCATCATTTGTGCACAAGGTACCTGCTTCCCACCCCAGTTTTCTCCGATTGTCTGGCTGAATCCTCTCCTATAAATAAAGAGCCCCAGCAAAGCCTCTCCCACGGATTCTATCTTCTCTCCTCTCCTCCCTTCTTCTGTGAAGCGAGCTAAGGTAACAACCTTTATTTCGTCCCTTGTCTTTTGCAAGCGAGCCTTCAGCCTCCCGCCTCCTGCCCCCTGCCCCCTCGGCAGCCTCTTCCTTGTCCGAGCTAGCGAGCCTCTTCCGTAATATTGCGGTTATGCTGCCCGATACCACAAAAATACAACAACAAAAAGACTTTCTCTCTCGAGGAGACAGGGGAAGCACTTATCAATCGCCAAAGGCTAGGCGTACCAGGATTAGATACTCACGCTACAAGAGGTAGATATCAACTTATTATTCTGTCCCGGAGTTAATTTAAAATAGAGTAAATGTAAATATAAATTGTATTATTATGCTTGTAAATATTATTTGTAAATAATATGTTAATTAGTTTATATTTTATTATATTTTAAAAAGTAACAAAATATATTATTTATTTGTTTAATATATTAAATAAAGTAGTATTTATTTAAATGTGTATAAAATATTAAAATAATTCTTATCATGTTTAAATAACGGCTAGCACACTTTAAATAGTAATTCATCATAAAATAATCTTTATTATGCCTAAATAGTATTTAAAAAATATATATATAAATAAATATGAGATCAAAAGGACGAGCTGGGCATCTAACACATTCTCAACTCGTAATTTAGCCCCCGAACCTACACTTTCTAATAAGTTTGGTTTTACTCTGTTTAAATCTTAAAATAGAGGTGGCGACTCTGTAAACACATTTTTAGAGTCCACAATGAAGCCGAGCACATTCCACGCGCTTTAATGTTTTGAAACACGTCGTTTTCACGTGATGGTGGTGGCGTTTGAAACATGGTTCTCACAATAAGACTTTTTCTTTGTCTGTCTTATCAATAGAAGACTTTTATGTATGTCTGAAATGTTCTACAGTATTTCATATCTACTAGCTAACCACCCTCTTTATTATTTCATGCTAGGAGATATCATTGTCTCTAATCTTCTGCAAGATCTCTTTGTATTCAATGAAAGAATTTCATCATCATTTCTTCAAGAAATTCAAGATTCAACCTTGCTCTCTCAAATGGCTCCAAACTTGAAGATTTTTATAAAACATTTGAAGCAAGGATTGAAGAAGGCACCCTTTAGTAGAATTACGTGTGCAGATTTCATAAATCTTACAAATCCTCAAATCACACAAACAATGATAATACGTTGAAGCTTTCTTTCGATTCAGAACGTCAATCTTTATTTGAAAAACTTCTTCTCCAAAACACCTACTAGATAGTCTCTCATATATAATCTCTTTCTAGTTCTTGTTTAAACAATCACTGTTTAGATTGTTCATTTATTGTTTCGAATCGTTGATTGTTGCACGAGTTTGATTGTTTCTCAATCATACTCCTCAAACACTGGTTTTCTATTGTACACTGATCTGTTAGTGATCACTTAGAATATATATAATCTTAGTGCACTTCGAAAATTCAAATTTGATCAACTTGGTAGTGGACGTAGCAATTTATATTGTGAGCCACTCCTAAACACTCTCTCTTTTATCTTTTAGGTGATAGAAATGTTTCTAACACTTAAGCAACTTCCATCTACTTAGGTTTTAGTCAGTTACATTCTTGAATCATTTACTTAATTGTTTTATATATTGTATTTCAGTTAATTTTTTATATTAGTGATTTGCTTAAAACATTTACTATTTAAACATGTGTCAATAAGATGCCACAAAGTGTTTTGTTCATCAGATGATAGAGAGTTTTTATATCTGCTGATAACTTACCCTTTCCGCTGCCAGTTTTGAAGTTTTCAAAATAACCCCTAAAGTTTTTTAAAAGACTATTCACCCCTAGCCTTATTTCGTTGCCTACTAGACTTACACTTTATTTTATCCTCCCGCTCGAGTATCTCGCGGCTGAGTAGATGTTCTGCTCGTCAAAAAATTGTACTCCTTACCCTTGAGATAAATTCAAGGAATAAGGAGTAGGGGACTAGTGAAGTGCATACATTTAATCTACCTCAAAAGGCATTTGGGCCTCTCTTAGGCAAGGGGGCTCTCTACGACATTGGCCCACTATACTATACATGACTATTGATCGCTTCGGGCTTGGCCCATACGTGACAAGCCAACCCTAACCTCTTAGGTATAAATAAACCCTACTAGCTCATAGTATGAGGGCTCTCTCTTCTACACTTTTCACTCCACACATGGGAGCTACGCACCTTCTTATTTTATACGCTAGACTGATAAACACGTCGGAGGGTTTTTGGTGGGGAGCCTCCCCTCCGACTCACGGTGGATTCATTTTGCAGACTTACACATAGCCAGATATCCGACTCAGACAACAATTTCACCACCGATCCGATCAACAGACGATTCATGTACAACGTCAACTTTCGGCACCCATGGTACGATGATATTTTTGCATCATCAGCTCCCAAAAAGGGGCCCCACATATATTTATATTTATAACTTGAAATGTATACTAATATAATTCTTTTTAGCTTCTTTTTATTTTTTGGGGAGATGAATTGAGCCTCTTTTATATAAGAAAAAAAAAGCATTCATATTTATAAGGATAAATTGCAAGTTGGCCCATTTACTAAATTTTCAACCGCTTAAGTACCACTTTTTTTTTTCAACCCCAAAAGTTCACTATTGTTAAATTATTCCTAAAATGCCCACCATGTGCTTGTCGGCTATCACTCGCTTCGTCTTTTCCAAACAAGCCTTTGAATAGCTAGGTTGCAAGAAGGCGGGTTCGTTCCTAAAATGCCAACATAAGAGAAATTATGGCTATAATTCGTCTTGAATTAGATTAATCCACCACCCAAACGTCCCACTCTTTTTCCTCTTCATTTATCCATCTTCAGTTTCAGTAGTTTCAGTGTCTTGTTCTTAAGTTTCATGTGCTTCAGTGCCGTCTTCTTCTTCTTCTGTGTCGTCTTTGAAAATTATTGAAAGGGGACCAGCCCAAATTTCTCCATATTTATAAGATTAATCTAATACGGTCCCCTATTTTTATCATTAAGAAAATAAAATGACTCAAATATTAAAGTTAACTTATTTAGGTTTATAATAAAAAGAAAAAAGGCTTTAAAAATAAGAAAAGTTCTATAACATTGGAATTCTCCGATTCCTTTCCACAATAACTATTTCTCTTCTTTTTTTAAAAAATTTCATTTTGGTATCGATGACTTGTTAAGTTTGGATAGCAAGAATGTGGCTCGTGGATGAAATATTATTAGGATTCCTTCATTTTGGTATCGAGGTCCTTTATATAATTTTTTAGCCAAAATTTTATGTTAGCAAAAAATTTAGGCCTCCATTAATTCTTGGGACGTCGAAAAGGAATTAATTTCATGAGATTGCTTGATAACATTTAGTAGATCTCCTAGAGTTCAATTACGAGTAATGAGATAAAATTTGAGAATTGTATATCTCGTCGGCCATAATGGGCATGATCATAAATCCGCCATCGCACACTCCTTTTTATCATTGAAATGGAATGTAGAGGTATCTTAGCGCACCAATATATTGTATATAATATGGTATTTAATCAACCCTCTATAATTGTTCATAATACTCCTTTTGTTAATTTCATGCAACGAGCCACAATCTTATTTTGGATTGTTTCACCTAAAGAGACTACTTTTAAAAGATTATGCCTATAATCTCAATAATCTTTAATCTTCATTCATGCTATAAACATCTTAGCTAGACTTAAACTTTTTGTAATTATGATCAACTTCAATACTACTTATATATCCTTACTCATTCGAATTTTCAAACGTGAATTTTTTTGAATGAAACAAGGGAGTAATTTATAGGTCTTTCTTTCTCTCTCTCTCTAAGGCTATAATTGCTGGGATCAACGTCAGTTACGGGTTCTATGGGATGAGCTTCAATACCACTTGGCTACATGCCAATTCAGTATAAGTTAACAACATTTTATTTTATTTTACTAGAATCTCCAACACAACCTCTAATACAAACATTAAATTGTATTTGTTTAAAACAAACACGGATGACAAATCCACATCATAGTTTATGAAAATGACACTTCAAAATAACTAGTTTTACACATGTGCATTTAACGCATGGACATATATATATATATATATTTAATTAAATTAAAATCAAACAAAATTAAATGAATAAAAAAAATAATGTTGGATAAAACTACTTAAATAACAATTCATTTCCCTCATTTATTACTCTCAAATTAATGTTGTTAGAGCGATGTTTGTTAAGAGGAAAGAGAAAATAGCTAGTGTAACTTAACTACCTTAAATTAAGGGAAAATTATTTATTTGACCATCGTACTATTCGTAGGTAACCGATTTGACCAACCACTTCACAATATCCCAAATTTGACCAATGTACTCTATAATTGGGTGCGATGTGGTCCATGTCGTTAACGGGCCATCCAATTTTTTAACGTCATTGCTGAGTTGGACTAACTAGGGTTATATCTGACTTGCGTGGAATATTTTATTTTTTAAAAACATTAATATCCCGCGTGGATGGAAAATTCATTTCCATCAACAGATAGAAACCTAAATGCGCAAAGAAATTAGGGGTCTTCCCCATCACTTCAATTCGAAAAAGCTGTGAGGTGATGATTGTTCAAGTTTTGTGCGTATGCTAGAAGATTTCTGAGTTAGGTATGTTAAGTAAGTATTCTTTGTTCAAAAAAGTTAGGGTTCTTCATGAAACAATTTTCTCCCTTTTCTGAATTTGGGTGAAGATTGTTCAAGTGTTTGTTCGTACCTTTGAAAAAACCGGCATCGATTCAATTATTCACTGAAAAAGCTAGGGTTTCATGTCTTTGTTTTTCTTACTTGCAGAATGGAACCCCCAATTTTTGAAGACAAACATCCGGAATCAAATTACTACAATTTCAATAGGTTTTGCTATTGTGGTGTTCGAGCGCCAATGTGGACATCTTGGAGTGATAAGAACCCAAGTAGAAGGTTCATTGGATGTCCAAACTATAAGGTTAGCCTTTCTTTTTAATTATATTTAGATGTTAATTGATTTTTAGTCATATTTGTATGTGAATCCCAGGATCAAGCTAAGCACTGTAATTTTTTCACTTGGATTGACCCAGCACTACCTCACTACATGAGAGATTGAAAAGAATGGTCATTTTGTGGACGGCTGAGATCACAAATAGTGGAACTGAAGCATGGAGTTGAGAAAATTGAAATGTAATTCAATCAAGTGGTTGGCCAAATTGAAAAGGTGAAGAAAAAAAGAGGCAAAGCTAGAAGAAGGATTTCGTAAGAGAGAGAGAGAGAGAGAGAGAGCAGTGGTATTTGTGGGAAATTTTCATAACTTGGACAGTGGTTGTTGGCCTGATAATTGCAATGGTCAAAGGCAAAACAATTTCCAACAATATGTTTATTCCTTAGTGTTTAAGTGTAGTGTATTACATGAAAAATTTTGGTGAATTAAATTTCAGTAGTGCAATAGGAAGTTTACTGATAGATATTGTGAGATTAATGTTAATGTATTATCTGTTTTGATGGAAATGTATTGCTCTGTTTTATAGCAATGTCTTTGCTGAGAATTGTACAATGCTATGTTAATGTATTGTTGTGGTTGCTCAGTTTTTCAAGGTATATGTGTTCATTTTTTTTTCATATTTATTGTAATTTATTTCACATTAACAGACATTTGTACTATGAGCAATGTCATTCATATTTCTAGCAATACTTTCTATCACCAACTAAAAGTAATTGGTCATTCATTTCTATTACCAACCAAAAGAAATTGTCATTCATTTCTATCACCAACCAAAAGAAACTAATGTTCCATAAACATACATCAGAAACATCACAAGTTAGTGATTGCTTTGGTGATACATCATTCACATCATCATAAGCATACATCATTTCTATCACCAACCAAAAGAAAGTAATGTTCAGAGACATCATCAGAAATATAAATCATTCACAAGTTCAAAAGAAGGATTAGTCAAAGGTTATCAAATATCATATTTCTTCTTCAGTCTTTTAAGCCTTGGTGACTACCTTGGTGATTGGGTACAACTTGGTTGAGGGGTTATTGGTGCTTGGCTATTTTGAGAAGGACTAGTCAAAGGCAGCTCAACCTCTTCATTGTCTTGCACATGCGTGGAAATTGTAACCTTCTTGCCATGCCAATACATGGTTTTGGAATTTGGTGATATATAGTATTCGGAAGCAGTAGTAGTGGCATTTGTTCTGGGAGCAATGTGAGTTGTTGTGGCAGTAGTGGTAGAGCCCAATGCAGTGGTTATTGTGGCAATAGTTGTTGGGGCTCTGGCATTGGTTGTTGGCTGGGGAACTGCGCAAGTATTGCTCTGTAAGTAATAATAAATTTATTAGCAAAATACCAACAAAACTAACTCATTATATAACGTTAGACATATCATTCTTACCACAATGTATGCATCTCCACTAATTTGATTAATGTATGTGCCAAACCCTACTGGCACATTCCTTCTAGGCATAAGTTTGGCAGGCCTCCAAGGCCTTCTTTTCTACTTCTTTCCTACAACAACGGTTCCTTTTCTACTTGCTCCTCTTCAATTGGTTCCTCTTGCATTACCTTAACTGGAATCTGTTGCACCAGCTCACCAAATGGTACATCTGTATTAACATCAACTTCCATTTCCACTTCAGAATTCAATCTAAAAAACATGAGTAGTAAAGTAGTTTGTTAGTAAATTAAAGATTAATAAATCAGTGCATCAAAAACAATTGGTCATAGATTGCTTACCTTGCTTTTTGTTTACTTTTACTTTGCTTTTTTCCTTCTCAACTGCAATACAAGATCATCTTCCAATTTTGCATTCTTGCAAGTTCTTGCATTATGATCATCTCCATTGCAATTAGTACATTTCATCTTCCTTCTTTTCCTTGAAATTTGATTGAGGTTCTTGGGATGAGGTTTTCCCCCTTCTTCCCTTCTTCTTAGGGGTGGCAATTTAAGGCACGACACGATTGACCGACACGAACACGGCACGAAATTATAGGGTTTGGGCTAGGGCTTATCGGGTTCGGGCCGTTATAGGGCCAACACGATAAGGCACGATAAAAAATGGGTTGTTATCGGGTTGGCTTGATAAGCACGATAAAGCACGATAAGACACGATAACTAAAATATATATGTTTTAAAAATATATTTTTAAAAATTTACTAGGCGTTATTCATTTCTTTCGAACTATTTTCATGATTATTTCATAGTTTTATCATTTGAAAATTTATGACTTTTAAACTTTCGATTATTTATATTGATAAACTTTCAAAATATGTGTTAAAAAATCAAAATTATATATTATATAATGTTTATTGGGCTTAACGGGTCTGACAAAATAAATCGTGCTTTTTTTTCTTATTGTGCCTATCGTGTCGTGTTCGGGTTTTAATATTAGGCACGATAAGCTTATTGTGTCGTGTTCGTGTTCGTGCTTATCGTGTCGTGCTGTTATCGTGCCGGCCCGATAACAGCCTAGCACGACCGATTTGTCACCCCTACTTCTTCTATTGTACTTTGGCCTTCCAGGCATTCTTTTCAGGATTGGAGGTGAGACTTTCTCGTTTGCAAACTTCTTCCACTAATTTATTCCATTAACAGGTTGCAATAGAAAATGGTAAGCCTTAACTTGGTTGTCTTTTACGAACCAATGACTTACATAGTTATCAAGATCCTCCCCCAATGAAGTAAATTACACATATTGAATGTATGCAAGGGATGCCTGATAACTGCCAAAGCCTACAATTGCATACCCTTTCAACCAAGTCAACAGTGTACCCATTCAATCCCTTCTTGACTTCAAATTTGTTGTGACCATTATGCTTAATACTCCATTCCTTATATTCATCTTTCAAAATTTCCATCTTCGTTCTTATTCTAGGACAAACCTTGTCTTCTAACCTCATAAACAATTGATGTTTCTCAGCTTACCTACACATCATAGCCACCCTTATGTCTTCTAACATACTGATAATTGGCTACTCATAGCTTCTAAAAGGTATGAGTTAAATGAATCTGCCATATTGTTTTCTACACTATCACAATTACTATTACATGACAAATATGCCATGCACCACTTACAAGGTTCCTTTGAAATCAAATGTAGCCAAGCTGTTGAACTTATCTTTTTGATCTCTACCATGATGTTATGAGCCTCCTCTATTGTCCCAGATTTTGCTTCTTTCCAGAATAAATTCTTAAGCTGTACCCCAGTATAGTGCTTCCTAAAGTTGGCATAGACATGCTTGACACAATTTCTGACTTATGTTTTAGGAAATATGGACTCAATGGCATTTAGAAGTCCCTGATTCAATGAAAATGTAAAGACCACAATTAAAATAGTAAGATATATAATATTCATAAGAAATTATTGCACTTCTAACATAAAGACATATCTTTTGTTGATCCGTTATCAGAGTCGGCCATTACCATTGCTAGATCATATGTCATTGCTGAGTAGTTGAAGGAACAAAGTCTAAGTACTTATGCTTTTTGTGTTCACTACAACCCATGCTATAGGGAAGAAATTGTTGTTTCCATCCCTACCTACAACACAAAGTAGTTGGCCTTTGCAAAACCCCTTCAAGAAACAACCATCAAGACCTATCACAGGCCTACAACCTGCAATCCATCCCATTCTTATTGCAGCAAAACATACATAAAACCTATCAAACATCAACTCCCCTGATGACACATACCTTTTAGTTTCAAAAACTATTGTGCTCCCAGTATTGCTTATTTTCAATTCATATGCATAGTCATGCACCTTATTGTAATGTTCTTTCAAAGCTATTTTCACCTCATTCAATACAAGTGTTCTAGCCCTAGAACATTACTTGATAGTCAAATCCACCTTGTATTGTTCAATATGTAAGCTTTCATTTCTTTCACGTTCCACCTAGGACAATTCCTTATCTCAGCTGCACACATCTTTGATATCCAAGTTGCAGCAATTTTTAGCTTGTACTTCCTCACACACTTGTGGATATCTCTAAAAGATTTGATCTGGATTGAGCTTTCTTTCTGCATCATGCTAGCATAAAACCTCAATTTGCATTGAGGTTGCCTACACATAACTAACAATCTCATATTTTCATTTTTTTACCCATTATATATCATAACCATTATTAGTTATATAACAGGTCAGACAATGCTTCAGTTGGACAGTGCTGGAAAACCTCATTCCAAGGGCTGACACGTCATGTGGTCCCATTTAGTTGTAGGGTCAAACACAGGGTAGTGTGCAAAACATCCAGCTCATTCTCCTTTTCATCATCACTATCAAAGTGGGGGGAATCATAGTCACTAGAGTCCACATATTCACTTTGGTACCCACTAGTATCCACACCACTTACATAATTCCTAATGTGCTCCATGTAGGCATTAGTCTCTACTATTGGCATATGATGACTGGTTGTATTTGGACTGGTGGGTTCAAGTATGTGGTGGTCCATCACTTGGGGGTCACACTTTCCTCTTCAAAATTAACATCGGGGAGAGTCACATTTTCTCTAGGTTGGGTCACATCAACTGCCTTTTTCCTCTTGTTATCAATTAATTTATCCCTAAAATAAACAACCTCATCTTCATCTTGACTTATATGATCCAAGCTAGCCACATCATCTTCAGATTCTTCACTAGCATTATAATTAGGATCCTTAGAATCAATATTAGTATCATTGTTTACCTAAGGATTCTCAATGTTGACCTCCCTAGAATTGTCATGCTCAACAAATATCTTAATATATTCATGGGTGCCTCTACCAACATCTACTAAATCCTTAATGTTTTCATCACACCATAGAAGCCTAAGCTCATCATCCATGCTATAATATGGCATTTTGTAGTGTATTTTCTCAATTGACTTTTTGCAATGTGATTTAATCAATCTTTTCAACCCATAAAATGTTATGGTCTGACAAAATATATCCATATACCTTACCACATCATCCATATCATAATGTCTATATGAAGTAGTCCTAATTATCCCATCAAAGTGAATGCACAAAGCCAAAGTTTCAGTCATTCTGCATGGAAGGAAACAAACCAAACAAATAAATACTCCAATAAACAATTGGGAAAATGGAGACATTACATATGTCATCTATTTAATTGTCACAAGTGTTCCTTTTTTTGTTCGCAAAAGTCCAAAAACTACGATATAAAAATTGGTGATGGGGAGACAAACACAGACAAGCCTTTACATAAAGTTGAAAGAGGGGGGGGGGACCATGAACACTAATTTCAAAGACATCACAAACACACAAACAAGAGACAGAGCAAATGACAAAACACAGACAAATGCCTTAATTTCAAAACCTATTTCAAAGCCCAAGCCCTAATTATAGAAAGCCCTAAATTGGAATTTGTAAACAAATCTAACTCTTCATACATCATAAAAGAGCAAACTTGTTTCGAACAAAATATATACAAAACCCAATGGTCCACGCAAGCTGTAAACCCACACTTTTTCACTAAAGAACACTAACTTTATCGAACAAAATGACTTAGTTCACATACATGTAGGTCGAAATTGATGTTCAATCTTCAAGTAAACACACAATAACTTGAACAATATCACCTCTCAGCTTTTTCGAATTGAAGTGGTGGGGAAGAACCCTAATTTCTTCACGCATGTGGGTTTTGTCTATTGAGAAAAATGAATTTTCCCACCAAATCCCGTCATATATTGTTCACGAGGGATATTAGTGTGTTTTTTTTTTTAAGAAATAGTCCACACAAGTCGAAAATAACCCCAGTTAGTCCAACTCAGCAAGCCTGTTAAAAAATTGGATGACCCGATAATGACAGAGACCACATCGCACCCAAGTATAGAGTAACATTGGTTAAATTTGAGATATTATGAAGAGATTGGTCAAATCGGTTACTTGCAAATAGTACGGTGATCAAAAAGATAATTTTCCTTTAAATTAACTTAAATAAGAGTAAATTAGTCTTTTTATAAGCTTCCTTAATATATGTGCAAATTTTTAAAACAATACTTATTTTGAAACGATGAGAGAATTTTTTTTTTAAAAAAAGAAAATGGTCTTTAAACATATGTGATACTCTCATTATTTCATATCAAAATTGGAAAGTCCTCAAGATTGGTAACTCTAAACAAAGATTCTACCTAAATTTTGTTGATAGAAATTGCATAAGACATAATGATTAAAATAGTTTATTTTTTATAATATATACAGATAAAAATAAATCAATGTTATCATGATCTTTATAGAGCCTTCAACAACAAAAATTTGGAATTTATATATGATGACATTTCAATTAAGAAATTAAAACCCAAAAAAAAAAAAAGGAAGAAAAAAAATAAGATTATAAAAATTGGGAGAGATGAAATTTAGGCCCAACAATTCTTTAATTTTTCTTATTGAACAATTAAAATACAAAAAAAATGTTATTTATTGATACGTCCTTAACCCAATCCATATTTACTAGATAAGAAACACTAAAAATTCGATTGATGATAAGCCCGTTCAGCTCGGCCCCGTCATGCTTATACCGAACAACACATCATTTTAGCATGATATATGTATGTTCAACAACAAAACTCTAATTTACTTTTATATTTTTCTCTTGCGGCGCAGCCCCGTCCTTCTCACCACTTTCTCTCGTCTCAATTAATGCTTAGTATTTTCTCTACTATTTGGAAAGATTTGTTATGTTTTTTCAATATTCATGTATCACCTAAGTTTTTATAACTCATATTACTTGCACATTAGTGTGTGTGATTCATGATTATGTGATGTTTAATTTATAGTTGCATGGGTCTTGATTTCATAATATGTGTTCATGTCATTCAAGCAAGCATGGTTCTCGGTGTTGTTTATGCTTGAAATATGTTTGATTTGGGTTTTAGTTCAACCTAGATTGATATCGATTACACTTGCAGTGATCGCTTACAGCCTAATTTCGAGTAATGGTTCTTGTAATGGCTTACTCTGTTTGGTGGAGTCGGAGAATATTAATTCTACTCCCAACCCAATTTATGCTTGTAAAATGTAACCCTTTTTCAAAACAGTTGGTCGAGATCCCCGACCCTATTGACTGTTGCTTTGATACTGCTATAGGGTTTGGGGTTTTCCTGGAACAGATGAGTATAAGGTTGTTGCTATTATAAATTTTGATGACAATGGCATGCTTAGGTGAAACATCTTTGAGATATGGGGAATATTTCTTGTTTGGTTAATTTGATATTGTCCCCAAAGCATGTGTTTGTGGACACTAACAGTGCTCTCCAGTAATGCCATTGTTTCCTTTGACTCTGTGGATGAAGTAATTGGAATGGTCGCTTCACCTAATGTTTGAAAAGGTTTTTCACTGGGGGTTTTTATGTTTCAGGTGTTGTATAAGGAGATAATGCTGAAATATGGATTATGAAATGAATATGGCATTAAAGAGTCGTGGAACAAATGTTTCAATATAAATTTTAGTGAACTGTGGCGCAACATTGGATTTGTTCGGGTTCTATGCCTTCAGAAAGATAGGGAGCTCCTGCTGTTGTATCTTCATGGCGAACTTGTGTCTTTTAAATTAAGAACCTTGTTCTCGAGAAAGATCAATGTTGTGTTTCACCTTTAAACTGTTGACAGACAGTAGATGAGATTGAAAGGTTCCTTCTATGAGGGAAGGTTGCAGGTGCTAGCTAGAACAGGCTTCAACACTAAGGATTGCTTTACAGATGCAACACTGGCAAAATTCAAACTTATATTTCCTGCAAAAAAGGAATGTCAAGGTATACGCAATGTTATAGTACAATGGGCTCTTTCCTTGGTTCCAATCCACATACCAAGGGACCGTACTTAACTATCAAAAAAGGAAAAAAGAAAAAAAAAAGGCTCTGGTGAAATCCTTGGATCCTTATTTCGGCTCTTTTAGTAATTTGAGCAGCTCATTTTACTCAAATATGCATGCTTCATTGATGTTATTGTTTGATAGAGCTTCTCAAGTAGTTTGGTTGTATCATCAACTTCCTAAATTTGAGATATAATATAAAATAAACTCTCGTGTCTTTCATTGTAATCCTTACCTTTATTCAATTGTTCATATCCATTATGATTTTGATTCTAGATAGATTTAACATCCTTTCTTAGCTATTTGGGAATTTCTAAGTGTTTGTAGCTTACCCAGATTTACTCACAAGTCATAATCTATCGACGAAATTATAAAACATGAGAAACAGACACCAAGTAGATTATTGTGCACCATCCTGAGTACTCGATCAAAAAGTTTAAATTTTGTTGATCTGCTGCTACTTGTTCTAGACCACCCAATATATTATGGATAATATAGATTAAGCATTTTTCTGAGATTGGTTGGGCAGTTATCATGGTGACTTTGTAGTTTAAAATAATTCTGATTTACATCTATAGAAATTTTAACAGATCACTTCTCTTATTCCTTTTGTTACATACTAATGTAAGGATTTTTAAACTATTCTGGCATTTGGAGATTTGGATTGTAAAATATTTCAGCCACAGTAGAGATTGATTTTGGTATTGAGTATCTCCCATATATTGTGAGACAATCTATGGCCAACTTGATGGAGAAAGTGCAGTTCATGTTTAGATCCACTACGTGCTTATTGTTGCACGTATAGTCTAATTGCTAGGAGGGATTCATTTATAAGTATCATTTCATGCATGTTTTTTGTCTCGAATTATCATCTTAGAACTTGTATGGAGCTTAAAACCATATCTGATTCTAGGTCATCCTATTGAACTTTCCTTCAAATTATGAGTTTGTTGGAAATTATTTTCCTCGATTTGGTGAATGAACTATAAAGTTCTTGGCTAGGTGATTTGTTTTTGTATTTCCTCAGTGGTTACTTCTATAAAAGGTTGATGTCTCACTTGTAAAAATTAGCTTGTGAAATTAGTTATGAGTTTGGAGCCATCAAAAGTTCCCAGAATGATTCCTCAGAAGGATATCTTGAACTCAACTTTGATAGTACTGATGTGAAAACTATGAGACAAGTTATTGCACTTTACTCATAGTACCTGTTGTTGTATTTATGCACTTGAAATGCCACGAAGTGATAGTAAGATTCAACTTCTCATGCTTTCTGGGATGGGTTTGAAATCATTATGTGCTTGTTGGATAGTATTCAAGTGTGAACATTGAATAGCGGGCTACGCGGATCAAGCATATTCCCTGCTGGGGATATCTGGAAATTGAAGCGTCCGGAATTGGAGGCTACTTTAAGAGAAAATTAGCAGCAACAGTCTTTCACACTTCACAGAGTCAGAGGGAGACTCGTATGAAAGCCACAAGCTTTCTTATGTATGAGCGTTTCAGGTGCCTTTTCAAGACCATTGGTGATGTGGACACTCTTGGTGCCTGAAGTTGCCCCTGAACTCTGTATTTTGAGTACATCTATGACGATAGAAGAGTTAATAAAGTTCATTCAAGTGTATTCACCAGGAAGGCAGTTTAAACAATATGGACATGTTCAATGTGCATCTTTGATAATACAGGGTTATTAGCACTTGGTGGTAGAACACTTGTCCAAGCCAACATCATGATCAAAGAACATATTCCCATTTTTCAGTACTTAGTAGTCTCCTTTGTTTTCTTTCCCTTCTCATTCAAGGCTCAAAGCCTCAAAGGATTAATTGTGTCGTGGTTGAAGATTGCACTGTTTATGTCAGAAACTCGTCAGTGCGGCTGAGTGGTGGTTCTGCTTTTTCTTAAAGTATTCAGGGCTCAAAGCCTCAAATTAGGAAAATTGCACTGTTTCTAACTTCTCCTTGTCATTCAGCGCTCAAAGTACTTGATGTAAGGATTTGGACTATTAGAAGAATATATATGGTACTGCTTTATCTCAAGTAGAATGAACCTGCAACATGATGATTTTAGGATGTGGTTTCTCGGATGTGTCTTTATATTCTTCTCATCTTTCTTTAGTTTCTCCATGATGACTCTTTTCTTGTTATTGCACTACCCCTGGACCTGCTCAAGTTGCTAATTTAGATGAAGCTTGGTGATCTATATCATCTTGTATAATCCTAGCTAATCACAGTTTGGGTCTGTTCCCAGTATGCTGGCATGTACAATTTTCCATACCAAAGTTTAGTATCTCTTATTTTGGTAAGGATTTATGATCTTGCTCTAGTGTAAATAAGTGTATCTCAGCTTCTTCTTTCAGTTTCCAGTCGGTGAAGCTTATAGAGACGCAATAGACTCAAGGGGCCGGGACATCCATTCTGAAAATTGCAGTATCAAAATTAAAAAAAAAAATGAAAATGGGTATTCTATTAGAGAGATTGGAACTGCCCATCAGAAGCCAAAGTCACCTTGTACATCGGTTTATTTTCCTAATTTTTGCTTTCTGTTAGAGTAAATCGTACTTGCAGATGTTTTTCATTAAGCAGAAGCCTGTCTCTAGTGTTTAAGTTATATTTTTGTGAATGGGTTTGAATTAGTACATAACTGTTTCCGTAATTGGCGAATTTGATCTGCATGCGATCTAAATCATTTATGTGATTCAATCGTAATCAAGCTAAAGAGTTATTTTGGAGAGAGTAAATAAACTATGAGAGCTAATTTCTGCCTTGTTGTAAACTTCAATGGTTTGATTGCCTCACGCAATCATATCTAAGCGCTATCAAGAAGATCAATGTCCCTTGTTTCATTGTATTTAGAAACCACATTACACAGCTGATTTTCCCTGGTACGGCAAAAATCTTGCGGCTGTTTGCCTGTTTCAGCCATGAGAAAGGTTGCCATATGGTCAGTCCATCTCCATGGCAATCTTAGTACTGTACAAAATTCCTGTATGTTGTAAATAAAAGATGGGAATAAAATGTCTTTCCAAACTTTTATTAACGTCTCATCCCCTTTTACAAGGCACTAGCAGACAAATTGAAGTCTTTTCCTTTTCCCCTGACATGTGCATGTTCCTCAATCATGAAATGATTTTGTCTTGGCCAGCTTGAAGAATGAAGAGCACAATTTTGACTGTATTGCATGTATGTTAGATAAATGCCACTTTCTTTGTTGAAACTTCTGATAAAATGAGGTACTTGATAGTAATATTTCGATTAAATACTTAAATGGACATGAGCTATCTGGTGAGATTACTCAATCTTCACAGCTAGCTGGTTTGAAAACCTTGTTCTCAAAATGCTCCTTTTCTTTCAATTTTATTCATAAAACAAAACCTTGAGCTTAAAATTGTTTGCTTTAATAATTAAGTGCTTGCTTATCTATATTTTTTTCATGACTTGCCATTTGCCAAGTTATTATGGTACGTGATTGCATACAACCGAACTGGAAACTGTACGCCTCTCGGATATATGCACACCTATACTTGTGATCATGATCTGTTTTGAATAACACTGCTCTTGTTAGTACTACATTTACTGGTTGTCGAAACAAAAATTTCAAAGATGAAAATCTCTTGGTGCAATATTCCACCAAACATTCTCTTCAGTGTTGAAGGGTCTCGGCATAAGTTAGCCTCGGAGGGGACCATTCTAGGTCCCATCATTAGTGAATCGGATGACAGGAGGTTTTTCGGTTAGGCCGAGAAGGGTTTACCTCGGCCCAGTAAATGGTTCCTTAAAAGACAGATCGGTACATAGGGCTAGTACAACTCGGTCTCGGCGAAAGTCGGTTATAAAAGAGACGAGGCATTCAGGGTGCGACAGCCCTGGCCAAGTCCTGCCAATCTGCCATGCACTGAAAATACTGACACACACAACCAACCATTCTCCTGATTGACGTACAGTCTAGTCACTTCTTCTATCTGACGCGGCATCAGAGCATTTATGATTAGTCGCAACATATTCACAAATAGGAAAGCACCATCTCACAGTCCATTCAGGTATAAATATGAGACATTTTCTACAGTTATTGTTAAGCCAAAACAGATCATATCCACAAACAACACACAACATTCATTCCGGTAAAAAAGCAATAAGAAATAATCATTAATGCACTGTATTTACTGTAATTCATATCATCCGTAATCTCATTCTTACGTTGGAGGGTTTGAGTCGGGCCACCCCCTACGTCTTAATGGTGTTGTTCATTTTTGTAAGACGGAGTTCATTCATATCCACGTCATCTTTTAGCTCACCAACTTTGTTGGCTATATAAACTAAAGATAAAGTCACCACAATTTTAACGTAATAAAGTGTAAATATAAATTAAATAAGCCGTGCTTTATCGGTAACAAAACTCAGTTATTCCCCCTCTCATTGATAATCTACTATATTCCTCTTGTCATTTTCAGCTTGTTTGTAAAGATAAAGGATGTGGGCGGCACTTGAGGATGCTTTGTCAAGGAAGAGGTTGTGATAGGACTTCAAAGGTACTTTAGGTTCATGCATACTGTTTATGTTTAATGATTATTACTTTTGCCAGTTACTTTATCACTACAGTTAGTTCCAAACTGTTCTACAGTACATGGGTATCTGATTAGTGGCGATAATTTTTGTCCCATCTCATTTGTTTGTTCAGATCGTTTAATAAATAATGGGGATAGACATATTCAAAATTTTAAGTGGGCACAAATGGCATGCCACTTAAGCACATTAATTATGATGGGTTAAATGGGCACCCACTTGGGCACCCATACTAAAACGCATTCTCTTGTTTTTCTAATTTTATTTTATCAATTACATACATAATTATAAAATACTTAAGATTAATAATAACGTTTAATATAATTAATATATCTATATTGTGCATCCACCCTTCCAACCTCCACCCCCTCCCCTAAAATTAATTCTCTTACTCTTCTAATTTTATTTTATCAATTACATACATAATTATAAAATACTTAAGATTAATAATAACGTTTAACATAATTAATATATCTATATTGTACACTCATCCTTCCAACCCCCACCCCCCACCAAGCGCCCCCTCCCCCTAAAACTCATTCTCTTGCTTTTCTAATTTTATTTTATCAATTACATACATAATTATAAAATAGTTAAAATTAATAATGACGTTTAACATAATTAATATATATATACTGTACACCTACCATTCCAACCCTCATCCCCCTCCAAGTGCCCTCCCCCCCCAATTGCAAAGCAAAGCATGTGATATATATATATATATATATATATATATATATAGTACACCCGCCCTTCCAACCGCCACCTCCACCCCAAATTGCAAAGCAAAGCATGGAATGTCATTCTTTGATTCTGTACCGTTAAATGGAACCCAACATCACTCCCAGATTACTTCATTTCTATGACTATAAATATATGTCCCTGTTACACTATAAATTGATAATTTTTTGTAAAAAAAATTATTTTTTTGTAATTTTTGTATTTATTTGATAAGTGCATGTTAATGAGTAAATGGACGCTCATGTCCATTTAGTGTCCGCCTATATATGCCCATAATATTAAATAAACACTTACTTGCCCGCCCATTTTAACCCGCCGCTCATTTAGGCCCTCCCATGCCCACCCATTTGCCACCTCTACATCTGATTGCCACCGAAATTAAGGAATGAAATTAAGATTTAAGATCATACTCTACTTCCTTCCCAGTCTCCTCGTTCACCCATGGTAAAATGTGACACACGCTTTGTAGGAATGGTTGTTGGAAAACTAGTGGTTTTAAGTGAAGTAAATTGGGGCTTTGAGACACTAATTTATTTGTGAGTCATTTATGTAATGACTATGATTATTGTGGAATTATGTTCTTCTCCGTGAGTATATAAGAATGTTATATTTATTTGTCCAATTCGGATATTGGATGAATAAATTATAGAGATTTAAAGTAGGACATTTGAAATGTTGGAAGTGAGTTATCCCACATTGGGAAAATGTGAAAAGCTTGAAGGGTTTATATACAAAGGCTCCATTGATGTTGGGTAAGCTTGTATAGAAAGTACTATCCCTCCCGCGCCCGCAGGGGGGGTGCAAATCAAGGTCCAAATTTGGCTTGGACTGGCGTACTCGTGTGCTTGCACATGCCGACACGAATGTCGGACCAAATTGTGCTACTTAGACAAACCCGCCTTTCAAAACGTTTTAATAGGTATTTAAAGCGTTTTGATTTTCTGGCCTATTTAAAGAAACCATTCTCCACAACAGAGAATACACGCTCACAAAAAACACTAAGTTTCTCTTCCTCTGATACACTTGCATATTGTTCATCCACTTTCTTGGCCTCCTGTTTGGTGATAGTCTACGTACAGGCATTTATTCAGTTCGCGGACCTACAGTGCATAATCATCACAGCCGTTGTATCCTGGGAGACGATAGTCCTGCGTAAAACTCCAGGCACTTACAGGGAGTGGGACGAATAACGTTTCAAGGAAATTGTGTGTTACACAGGCCTCGGTCACGTTTTTCTTCTACCGGTAGACCTTTAAGTCTTCTACCGGTAGACATCAGTCTTCCACCGGTAGACTTCCAACACTGCCACCAGAAGACATCAGTCCTTCTACCGGTAGACTTCCAATACTGCCACCAGAAGACATCAGTCCCTCTACCGGTAGACTTCTGTCGCCTCCGTAAGACTTCGCCTACACCAGAGACCTTCAGTACTTCGCCAGCAGACCTTTACCAGCAGACCTTGAAGCAAGTCACCAGCAGACATCAAAAGTCTTCTTCAACCAACATCTAACGGTTTTGTTTTCTTTTATATTTTAATTATGTAAGATTGTATAGGGTTCTACCCAACAATCTTGAGACGTTATTTTTCCTTCTGTTTATTATTGTTATTTAATATAACAATAATATCTTCTATAGAGAACTCTATAATCTTACAGATTATAGTCGTATTTCAGATATGACTAACGATAACAATACCTTAGCTCCTACTACTGGAACTGGAACTGAAAAGACTGTGACTGGAGACACTTCAAACTCGAACCCTACAATGACCAATGCAGCAGCCATGGCTCAAATGGTAACTGTTCCACATCTGCCGGTGAACCATAGTGAGAAACCGGAGAAATTCAAAGGATTGAATTTCAAGCGCTGGCAGCAGAAGATGCTGTTTTACTTGACCACGCTTCATTTGGCAAGGTTTCTGAAAGAAGATCCTCCAAATGTTGGTGAAGATGCTGATTTCCAAGCCGTTAGTGCTTTGGATGCATGGAATCAAGTTGATTTCCTTTGCAAGAACTATGTACTGAACGGGTTGGAAGACTCGTTGTACGAAGTTTATCGTTTTAAGAAAATGGCGAAGGAACTATGGAACTCTCTTGACCACAAGTACACCTCCGAGGATGCTGGGGCCAAGAAGTTCATAGTTGGAAGATTCCTGGATTACAAAATGACATATGCTAAATCTGCCAAGCACAGAGTCGCAAGTGCTTTACTCAAATTGAGACGTAGGGATGGAAATTAGTGAAACCTTCAAGGTGGCTGCAATTATTGAAAAATTGCCTCCCTTGAAGGATTTCAAGAGTTACCTAAAGCATAAACGAAAGGAGATGACTGTTGAACAGCTTGTTGTTCGTCTTCGCATAAAAGAGGACAACAGAGGCAATGATAAGAAAACGGTCACTTCTATGGCTGCTAAAGCCAATGTTGTGGAGCATGGTCAAAGCTCCAAAGGCAAAGGGAAGTTTGCTAGAGCTGGAAAAAGGGACAAACTTAGGTCCCAAGGGTGGAGTTTCTAAGAAGAAGTTTCATGGAAACTGCTACAACTATGGAGGCATGGGTCACAAGTCCACGGTTTGCAAGAAACAAAAGAGGGAGCGTGAAACCAATCTTGTGGATGGCATTGCTCAAGATGTGTCAGATATCAACCTTGCTGCGGTGATATCTGAAGTCAACTTGGTGGGTTCAAACCCAAATCAGTGGTGGATTGATACGGGTGCCACTAGGCACGTCTTATCCAACAAGGAGATGTTCAGCACCTTTGAAGCTGCCGAGGATGGAGAAAAGATCTACATGGGAAATTCTGCCACCTCTGATATCAAAGGTCAAGGGAAAGTGGTCTTGAAGATGACTTCAGGCAAGGAACTGACTCTCAACAACGTGCTCTATGTGCCTGAGATTCGGAAGAACTTAGTGTCCGGATCTTTGCTTGTGAAGCATGGCTTCCATGTTGTTTTTGAGTCTGATATGGTAACTTTAGCTAAAAATGGAATGTTTGTGGGCAAAGGGTATGTAAATGATGGGCTGTTTAAGCTATCTGTAATGGTTGTCAAACCAAAGAGCAGTAATAATAAGAACAAATCTTCTGTTTACTTGCTTGAGTCTTCCAATTTGTGGCATGGTAGACTAGGACATGTTAATTATGGTACTTTACGTAGACTAATTAACATGGATTGCATACCAAAATTCCAAATTGATAAAAATCACAAGTGCGAAACTTGTGTAGAAGCAAAGTTAACAAGAACGTCCTTCCATTCTATTGAAAGAAATAGTGAACCTCTTGAATTAATTCACACTGATGTGCGTGATTTTAAATCAACACAATCACGTGGTGGGAATAGGTACTTCATAACTTTTGTTGATGATAGCACAAGATTTTGTTATGTGTATCTTCTTAAAAGTAAAGATGAAGCAATAGAGAAGTTTATTCTCTACAAAACTGAAGTTGAGAATCAACTTAACAAAAAGATTAAGATGTTAAGAAATGATCGTGGAGGTGAATATGAATCACCATTCGCTGAATTTTGCGCTAAGCATGGAATAATTCACGAAACAACAAAGACCTTATGCACCTCAACGTAATGGCATTGCAGAACACAAAAATCGAACTCTTAAAGAGATGATGAATGCCATGTTGTTAAGTTACGATTACCACGTAACATGTGGGGAGAAGCTGTTTTGTCAGCTAATTACCTTTTAAATAAGGTACCCCGCAAGAAACTTGACAAAAGCCCTTACGAGATGTGGCATGGAAGAGTTCCATCCTACAAATATTTACGAGTGTGGGGGTGTCTTGCAAAGGTTGCTGTTCCTTTACCTAAAAAGGTGAAAGTAGGACCAAAAATGGTTGATTGCATATTCATTGGTTATGCACATAACAGTAGTGCTTATCGTTTTCTTGTGCATGAGTCTAAGATAGAAGACATACACAAGAATACAATAATAGAATCTCGAAATGTTTCTTTCTTCAAAGATATATTTCCTTGTAAAAGGAGCAATGAGTCTAACTCATCTAAACGGGTACATGCTTCGGAAGAAGAAGAACATGAAGAGAACGAACAAGAAGAGGTGGAACCTCGTCGTAGCAAAAGAGGTAGGGTAGAAAAATCTTTTGGTCTAGATTTTCTTACCTACATGCTAGAAAGTGAACCTCAAAGCTACAAAGAGGCTGTGAGTTCCTCCGAGGGACCTCAATGGAAAGAAGTCATTAAAAGTGAAATTGATCCCATTCTTCAAAATCACACTTGGGAACTAGTGGACCTTCCTCAAGGAAGTAAACCATTAGGGTATAAGTGGATTTTCAAGAAGAAAATGAAGGTAGATGGAACAATTGATAAGTATAAGGCCAGACTTGTAATTAAAGGTTACAGACAACGTGAAGGCCTTGATTACATTGATACTTATTCTCCTGTTTCGAAAATAACCTCCATTAGATTAGTGCTTGCTATTGTCGCGTTGCGAAATCTGGAAGTACATCAAATGGATGTAAAGACTGCCTTTCTAAATGGTGATTTAGAAGATGAGATTTACATGGAACAACAAGAGGGGTTTTCTGCTCCAGGGCAAGAAAACAAAGTGTGCAAGTTGGTTAAGTCTCTGTATGGCTTAAAACAAGCACCAAAACAATGGCATGAGAAATTTGATAATGCCATGTTGGGTTGTGGATTTAAAATCAATGAATGTGATAAATGTGTATATGTAAAGGACACTGAAAATGGCTATGTCATTTTATGTCTTTATGTAGACGACATGCTTATCATTGGTAGCAATGATAATATGATCAAATCCACAAAAGACATGTTAAACTCGAAATTTGACATGAAAGATTTGGGGTTAGCTGATATAATCCTTGGTGTTAAAGTTTCTAGAATTTCAAGTGGACTTACTTTAAGTCAATCACACTATGTGGATAAAATTCTAGAGAAGTTTAGCAAGGATGATTTTGCAATAACTAGAACTCCTATTGACACAAGTCAACATCTATCAAAAAATAGAGGTGAGACAGTTTCTCAGGTAGAATACTCGAGAATCATAGAAAGTCTGATGTACTTAATGAGTTGTACAAGGCCAGATATTGCCTATGCTGTGAGTAGACTGAGTAGATATACGAGTAATCCTGGTACTGATCACTGGAAAGCGATAGTCAGAGTACTAAGGTACTTAAGATATACTCGGGATTATGGACTGCACTATACAAGAGATCCAGCAGTGATCGAAGGATATACAGATGCTAATTGGATCTCTGATATTAAAGACTCAAGGTCTACTAGTGGATTTGTATTCACTTTGGCAGGTGCATCCATATCATGGAAATCTTCTAAACAGACTGTAATAGCTAGATCCACGATGGAATCTGAGTTTATAGCTCTAGATAAAAGTGGTGAAGAAGCTGAATGGCTACGCCAATTTATAGAAGATATTCCAAGATGGACAAAACTTGTGCCAGCAATTTGCATACATTGTGACAGTCAATCAGCTATTGGTAGGGCACAGAACAATATGTACAATGGTAAGTCTAGACACATACGTCGTAGACATAATACCATTAGACAACTACTCTCAACTAGTACTATCTCTATTGACTACGTAAAGTCAAAGGATAATATAGCGGATCCGTTAACCAAAGGGTTAAATCGAGAGTTAGTTGAAAAGTCATCAAGAAGAATGGGTCTCAAACCTCTTGGAAAATAAATCTATACAATGGAAACCCAACCTAGTTGATTGGAGATCCCAAGATCTAGGTTCAAAGGGACAACCTAATTGTAAAAAGATTTTGAGTCACTGTGGGGGATTTATCTCTTAGCAAGTCACCAGCAGACATCAAAAGTCTTCTTCAACCAGCATCTAACGGTTTTGTTTTCTTTTATATTTTAATTCTGTAAGATTGTATAGGGTTCTACCCAACAATGGTTTACCCAGCTGGCTTGAAATTGCTTATCTGCTATTTAATTAGTCTTAAAAAGTTGAGAAAAAGGGGATAACAATAAGAGTTAATTCCAAAATCTGTTAAACCAACACCTTGGTACGTACACTTGAACTATTGTCTGGGTCATCATCAAGCTCATTGATCCCCCAGTATGAGGTGAAATTTAATGCGTTTAGGGTACTTATAGATATTAATATAGATATAATATTTAGTGTATTTAGATAGTTATTACTGGGTTTTATCAAACAATAATGTCTCTACAAAACACACTTGTGTCTTCCTGGAAAGTAGGGTGTGAAAAATTTGAAACTTTGAGGGTGTGTTTGGATACCCCAATTCCATAGTTTGGAATTGGAATTTAGGGCTGGAAAATTAATTCTATTGTTTGAGAACATAACTATTTGAATTTAAATTGTGTTGTAATTCTAAATCATTTAATTTTATCTTAAATCCTAATAATTTAAATTCTAAATTTTGATAAATTATTAACAACTGATCACCTTTTTTTTACCATCACCACAACAACTTTCAACCACCACCACTTGTGCCACCTCCCGCCGCCGCCAACACCTCCGACCACCGCCACCGCCACCGCAGCCGCTTTCGGAAACTGCCACCTCCAAACTACCTCCGTCGACTGCCATCTACCATCGTTAACCACCACCACTATATATTATTTATTTTTAAAAATGTCAAATTTTTATACTGAGCATTAATTTCCCCCTGATTTAGTATGCTGTTATGAAGCAACGGACATGACGGAGAGAAAAACAAAAAGAAAAGACATAAAAAGGTTTCTAATGCCCTGAACAAAATGGTGAAAATTAGTTTGAAACTTGAGAATGATATACCTAAAAGTGACTTCCATAATAACTGGGCATTTAGCAAAAGTGACATCCGTCTAGGCTGACGTGTGAAAGCAATGACAAGCTACTCTCGTTTAGGAGTTGCAAGTAGTCAAGTAGAGATGACACAGCAATATGTGATTGTAGTTTGTTAAAATTTGGTAAATGAATGCTTGAAGAAGTTGCTGGACCACAACCATTGACGGTGGTGGCCGGAGGAGAGGGAGATAAGATGAGAACGCAGAACCCAAAAGAAGAGAGAGAAATTGTTTTATTGAATTGAATTAATGAAAAAGATACCTAAAACTATTACATCAAAAATACTTATATCTAAAATAAAAATTAAATAGGCTAACAAAGTAATGGGCCCTAATGGGCTTACATGGATTAGGCTTATATTTTTAATACTCCCCCTTAACTCGAACATGCAACTATTGTGAAATGATCGAGTTGGAGAGGTGCAAACAAATGAGTCTCAATGGGCCGGGCCTCATGGGTCAAT
Organism: Codonopsis lanceolata; assembly: GCA_013146195.2. Lineage (NCBI taxonomy): Eukaryota > Viridiplantae > Streptophyta > Magnoliopsida > Asterales > Campanulaceae > Codonopsis > Codonopsis lanceolata. The sequence continues at coordinate 49,563,192 of CM028380.1, forward strand.
ACAAATCAAATGAGCCTTTACGGCAAATAGGCCTCTATGGGCCTGAATAGGAACAATCTTTATCAAGATGTCAAGCAAGTTGATCGAAGCCCACAAACAGATCACCTCGAACACTTGTAGTAGATATTGAACAAGTTGATCGGAGCCCACAAACGGATCATCCTGAACACTTGTAGTATATGTTGAGAGGCCCAAACAAGAGCCAATCCCCGAAAAGCTTGCTAGATCAATGGCTAGTAGATGACGAAGACGTATCTCAAATCGAACTTTTCTGTTCGTAAAGATTACATCCTTAATCTGAAAATGTGAATCGAACACCAACCACACAGTGATATGAAAACCAAGTCATTATTTGACTTTGGTTGATCAAAGAAGTTCAAAGAAATTTATACAATTTCCTTGATAGCAAATTTAGCACAATCCTTCCAAGCCCAGATGGAAGAACCGTCATTACAAACAAGGCACTAAGCACCAGATTGAACAATTGACTTGGGGTGATGCATCACCAAATTGATTGTTTCTGCCATCCAAAAAAGAAGCCCCCAATTCTTCCGTTAAACTCTCTTCCTTGACTTGAGTTAGTTCCACGACGAAGACAAGCGATCGAGAGCATTGGGGGCAACAGAACCAAGCGCTAAAGGGACATGTGGGGAATTTTCAATTTCAATGGCCCCGGATTGTAAAGATGAGTAGCAGCAGAGGGTTTGCAAAAGCAAATGAAGGAAGGACAATGGATCTTGAAGAACAAAAAAAAAACCCTCATGAAAATACTCTTCATTAACTAACAACAACTTATTTCCAGACTTCAACTCCTTCATACAGAAATTGGAAAAAGTCTCAATCGGAAAATAAGGTTCTTGTCAATTTGAGACTCATCAGCAGGAGGGAGATGCAGAAAACTTACAAAAATTCATCAAGATTGAAGTAGCAGGACAATGTATGAAGACCCAGAATCGGAAATCTTGAAAACAAGAACCAAGTTGAGAGATAAGCGAGATGCTTTACAAAGAATAAAGAGAATTATCCAGGGGGTGAAAGAGAGAAAAGATAGTATGAACTGAATCATCAATTCTGTCATACATCAATCTCATACAAAATTTAACAGATCTGGTGAAGTTTACCGGACCCGTCAGATAGAGATGGAACCACCATGGAAAGCTCTTGGAATCCAAGGTTAGTCAGGATCGGCTCGAAGAGTGTTGTCGGAGAGACGGACGAGTCGTGGAGATCGTGAGAGACGTATGACGTTAGTCTTGATTCTCCGGCAAAACCCGCCTTCACCTCTCTCTCTCTCTCTCTCTCTCTCTCTCTCTTGCCCTTCTTGATTTTCATAGAGAGGCTGGAACGCCATGGAAGTAGCAGATGAAGCCCGGAAGTATTGATTCAGACTTCGATGATTGGATTTTCGATGACAGTTATCTTGATTCTCCGGCAATAATCCAGGAACACAAAGGGTTCTCTGGCTCTGATACCATGTTAAAATTTGGTAAATGAATGCTTGAAGAAGTTGCCGGACCACCACCATTGACGGTGGTGGCCGGAGGAGAGGGAGATAAGATGAGAACGTAGAACCCAAAAGAAGAGAGAGAAATTGTTTTATTGAATTGAATTAATGAAAAAGATACCTAAAACTATTACATCAAAAATACTTATATCTAAAACAAAAAGTAAATAGGCTAACAAAGTAATGGGCCCTAATGGGCTTACATGGATTGGGCTTATATTTTTAACATAGTTTTTACCCAGTTATTTGCAAGAGTGAGGACATTGGGTATACTATACATGACTTTTACCTGACATATAATTTAGTTGTTCAAAGATATCTGATTTTGGAGAATTATTTAGTAATTCTTTCAGGTCTAGGGCAGTTTATAAGTTAATTTACGAGCACCTATGCTCGACATGCGTAAATGTAGTGCACTAGTGCAGATATTAGATTTGTAATGCAAGTCATACCACTAGAGCTGTTAAGGTGCGTTGGTAGGGCGGGCCAATCCGTAACCCGCTATAACCCGTTATTTGGCGGTACGGGATGGGCCAACCCATGAAATATGACGGGCCGAGAAATTGTCAATCCAACCCAACTAATCTTAGGTTGTGGGCCAACCCACCAACTTTTTTCTCAATTAATCTAAATAATATAAATAATTATAAATAACACAAAAAAATGTCACAATTCATTAAAAAAATTATATTTTCTACTATTATATTTTTAATAGTGTTTTCTAACAACTTTCTCTAATATTAATAGTATAAAATGAGAAAAAAAATAGAAATAAGAAACTATTTTATCATTACTCTTTTTGAATGTTCTTATAATCATCTTTTTATAAATATTGCGGTTAATATACCTTATTCTGACATCTTTAGTTGCTATAAGTGCCACTTTTTAAACGAATTCAAAATCATTTACTAATATTTCAGATATAAAAAATATTCTTACATTTTGAGCGAAAATGATTTAAACTAATTATTTCAAACTTATGACTTGGTTATTTGAAACTAGTATATGGCGGGTCAACCCGTCGCAGGCTCAACCCATTTGACCCACCTCCTAATGGGTTCATATTTTTCCAACCCAACCCACCTTTTTTAAGTGATGGGACGGGTCAACCCAACGGACCCAACCCATTTTGACAGCTCTACATACCACATATGGCATGAGAATAAGAATTATGACTTTGTGACAATCACCATTAGGGGTGGCAAAATTTTAACCATTGGGTTATCCACCAATCACCACCACCACCATCAGCCGCCCATCGCCACCAACTGCCAACACACCACCGTATGCCGCCAACCTTAGCCTTCGACCACCACCTGCCGTTGGCACCTTCGCCTACCGCCACCACCATCTGCCCTCAACCTCTGCCACCGCTTGCTGTCCATCGCCGCCATCACCACCACTACTATATGTTCTTTACTTAAAAATAATAATAAATAGAAATGAAACTTACTATTAACAAGATTCAAACTTGGATCAAATGACTTGATACCAAAGCTTCCTACCACTAGGCTAGACCCCTTTTGAATTTTTTTTGAAAGTTTAATATAAATATAAACAATTAATTTTAAAAGTTGTTGATTATTATGAACTTATTTATTATTTTGTTTTGGATTATTTATAATTATAATGAATATAAGTATTTAAATTTAAATTTTTTTTGTATTTTGTAAAAATTGCACCTAAATTGAATCAACTTATTGTACCGCACACTCTTCATTTACTTGTCAATTTCATGTTAAATTAGCAGTTGATTCCATTTCATTTATTTAGCTTAATATTTGTTGCTCAATTTCATTTGGTTTAAAAAATATTTAGCTATAAATTAAAAGTTAACAAGACAAAAAAGAAAACAAAGTCTACACAAGTTTAATATGCATTTTTTAATATTTGATGATCCATTTAATTTAATTAACTTTTAGTAACCCATTAGTTATAAAATGACATTTTTATGCCTCAATTTTTGAAAGTGGACTATTTAAGTAAAATATCTCGAAATGAAATAGTGGACTTTTTGCCCTGAACGGAGGGAAAATATTGGTCTAATAGTCGTGGGTGTTTGTTAGTATAGTCGGAATGATTTGCTATTCACTACTTGCTGTATTTTTTAATCTTTGGATTTGTCACTTTTTTTTTATTCTACTATAATTTCTCTAATTTATTTAGAATAACAAAAATATTTTATAGTCAGCATGTGCCGAGACAACTGAAGCATTTTGTGATATAGAGTTTTCTAGAAAGGTCCCCAAGCTATAGTTGTTTTGCTTGCCAATTACAATTAACACAAGTTATGGTTGTGTTATTCTTTAAGCAGATGTTGTGTGAGTGCTCGCATACAGGTAGTGTGTATGTCTTTGAATAGTTTTGTGCGTGTAAGAGTGTGTGTGTTTATGTGTTTTTGTATAGTTTTGTGCGTATTTTTTTTTATGTGTTGTGATTAGTGAATAATAATATATCTAAGAAAGTAATACTCAAAAACAAATTAAAATATGATGTTGCTTATTGGTATTATCCGGATAATATCTATTTATTAATTGATAGAATTAGATATTATCCAATAACACTCATTAAGCTAAGTGGATGTTATTGGATAATATATTGGATAGATAACGATTTTAGTCCCGCCCACATGGAATATATTTATATTATTAATTGGTTAATTAGTTTCCTAATCCAATTAGGTTTAGGATTACTTAACCTACAAGAAATAGGTTTCTTGGTAATAATATAAATAGAGCAACTAAGGGGATAAAACCCTACAACATTACACGCCTAAATCAGTTTGGCCGCCCTCTTCTCTCCCTAAAATCTATCTCACCAAAATACTACCTCTAGCCTAACCATCAAGAGGCTTGGATTTGCAGTGTGAACCAGTATTGATATCCGTGCCCTGTGATATCAATCCGACGAGAGAGACTTGCAGGTTTGTAGATCTTGGTATACGAAGATCGTAGCTCAAGCGAAATTCTTCCGCTTCGCACAAGGTTCAAGTTCGCACAAGGTAATTCGTGATTACTGTTCTGATAGCGAACTTGTTTGATATATGTTAAGATATATCCTTCTTTGGTATCAGAGCCTATATGATTGATTTCTCATATCGCTATGCCACGAATCGCATGCTCTTGTTTTTGGGTTTGTTTAAAAGTTTTACCCACTACTAGAAAATTGTTTTTATGTGATGGTTGGTTGCGATGACTTTTGAAATCATCACATAATCTTCTTTTTTGCGATTGTTTTTTTCCATCGCTTTTCTGCAATCACCTTATTTATATACGATTACTTAACAATTGCTAGGGCCATCACCTTTGAATATTTGAGGGGAATTAACCATAGAAAATAGGCCCCATGGAAAATAGAAAGATAATGTGATGGTTTTCGTAAATACGCGATTGCATTTGTAGTCGCAAAATTTGACTAATTTCGAGCGATGGTTTTATCATCACATTCATAAATAATAAAATAGAAAATAGAAAATAGAAAATAGAAAAATATTTTTTCGTGATTATTAGTTGTGATGGCTTTTGAAGTCATCACTTAATCTTCTTTTTTTGCGATTGCTTTTTCCCTTGCTTTTTCTTCAATCACCTTAAGTTTATGCGATTGTTTTACAGTTGCTAGTATCATCGCCTTTGAATTGATTGCGATGGCTTTTGAAACCATCTCTAAATCTTCCTTTTAGCGATTGCTTTTTTCATCACTTTTTCCACAATCACGTTATGTTTATGTGATTGTTTTACAATCGCTAGTGCCATCACCTAACACTATAAAGAATTCAACATAAAATTTATTTTTATTATAATTGTTTAAAACATAAACAATCGCAAATGCATCTAATGGACGTGTAGTGGTTGATGCGAAATTACTAATGATTTATTACAAAATTAAATCATGTGCACTCTCTATTCTATAGGCAATTTTCCGAAATTTTCTATAGAGAATCCGTCAAAAAATTAATATGGGAGGTAATCTGAATTTGATGTTATCAAAACTTGATGAATATAGATCCAAATTGATTCACTCGCATTACCCAAAAAAGCAACTGCTTATCAGAGGACTTGGTCTGTTGTTACGCTAATCGAGCAATCATGTTATCAACAGATACCGATATGGTAATGGGGCCCATCAATTAAAGTGAGAACCATATGAAAGGTAAACTATGAAAAACTTTGGATTAGCAAGGACAATTTTCCTTGGAAATATAAATCAATGGTAATTTGACGCAGCGAAACAATCAAAGGAACTTTTACACGAGAAAATTCCTTAACAACAAGCCTATGACGGCTTAGGGTTTCAAGTACAAAGCAAGAAAATAAGAAAATTTGAATTTTTATCAAAAGTTGCCAAAATAAATGTTTAAGAGGGTATTTATATGCCCTAAAACAAACCAAACCCTAAAAGGGAAAAATAAACCAAAAGACGAAAAAAAAACCTGAAATCTTCCAAAGCTTGTAACAGTGTTTAAACAGCATTTTTTGGCCTAAAACGAACTCATTACAAGGTAAACCTAATGCGTTTGGTAGATCTCGTTGAGAGCTTCGATTTGATATGCGGTGGGCCTCATAGTTCATCCGGACACGAAAGTTATGCTCCGTTAAAAGTTTTGCCGACCGTTAAATGATTTCTACTAGTGCGTAATGGAAACTGTAAAAACTACCCGTAGGACCAACTTTTAGAAAATGTTGTTGGACTCCCTGAACTTCAAGCTCTTCCCTAGAATCTTGCTCAAATAAGTCTCGGCCATCTGTTCTACATCATAATTCTAGAGGAATTTACCTAGAAATTTGAAAACCAGTAGCTTGAATATGGTTTTTCACCATAACAAATAACATTGACGTGTCTATAATGTATTCAAGCCCACTGTAGGGATAATTTGACTGAATACATGAAATTTGTTTTGCATACACAATGTAAACCATGCATTATCGAGACACTCGTATATGCATGATATCATATAGTTGAGTACTCATCACAATTTTTATACTAGCTTGTTTCCTTGATTTGACATAAGAGTAGAAAAATACAAATGTGGTCTCTGTGACGACATGCTTTGCCGGATGTAGATAACTTGATGAGATGAGAGCATAATATGACATAATTACATTAGAGAAGGATATTGTTGAATTGTAGGAGTTGGTATCCCAGTTAGATAAACATGGACTCTGATTTCTAATTACGATGTCTAACATAAGACCCAAAAGAACCACAATAATTCTACTGATTGGTAGAGATGTTAATAGGGTCGAGAACCATAGGTTCGAACTTATTAAACCGGGGGTTTTTAGGGTCATGTTTGAAAAGTTAGAAACCGTTTAGTTTCCGAGTTAAACGTGTTGGACCTATCGGATCACGTTTTTTTGACTGGTTGGACCACTGTTTGACCCGCGGTTTGAGCTATTATTTTTTTAAACTAGCTTTTGTGTCCGTGCCTATGATACGACATCAGTATGAGAAGGTGTCAGTATTCAAAATAACTAATTTAAAATGAACACTTCTCGGTAATAAATTAAAATAATATGATCATCTAAAGGTGGAAAAAAATTAAAAGTTAGTTTTGTAATTTTTTTTAAGGAAACAGGGCAGTACCCTGCTAGATGTTATTAATATGTAAAGTTGAAAAAGATAATAATACTAATAGAAATTAAAAAGAAAAAAATACAAATACAAATTTTCGCAACCATAAAACTGTAAAACCGTAAAATATTAACTGTAAAATCGTAATATCTCATTAAAAGAGTAACTAATTTTCGTAAATATAAAATAAAAACGTAATAAAAGCGGTTGAGATTGTGAGATTAAATGTGATCGAGATACATTCTTTATATTTTATATATATCAATATTACATTGAAATGAATGTCCGCACATAATTTTTCGTTTAAAAATTTGACATTCATCAACTTTTTAAAAAAACTACAATGAAAATTCTTTTAAAAAATTGAGACGCATGGAAATTGGTGCTGCAAAATAGTTTTTTATTCAATAGCCGTAGGTAAAACAGTAAATTGATTAATTTGTATACGAAATTACAGGTCGAAAAAAACGGGTCGGATAAAAATTAAATTGATTAAGTTAATTACAATAACAGTTAAAAAGAAAAAAAACAAATATTTCAATTAATTTGTATACGAAATTACGAGTCGGAAAAAAATTAAATTGATTAAGTTAATTACGATAACATAAAATTGTAAAACTGTAAAATCGTAATGGAGAAGAGAAGGAGGGAAAGAATACTTGCTTGAAAAATCGTCATTGGCACATGCAAGAGCTAAGAAAAATAAAAACCGTTGGATCACCGTAAAACAATAAATCCTAACCCTATTTTATCTCAAGTCGTTAGCCACCGACCAATATCGAATTATTGATAAGTTGAAACGCTGCCCAATGACCGAACCCTAGCGTCCTCCTTGCGCTATTCTTCCACTTCCACAAAATTCGACACTCACACAGTCAAAGAGAGAGTCCGCCAGAGACCAGACGGCTAAACGCCGACACTCGACAATCGGAATCGGCTAGTCCCCTTCGCTGTCGATTCCGTTCGGCATTCTCCCGCCCGTGACTCAGTCTCAGCCGTCCCCGTGACTCAGTCTCAGTCGTCCTTGTCTAGTGGCAGTCTGGTAGTGTCGCAGTGAGTACATCGCCGTTCGCAGTGAGTGTGCCGTTTTTCGTTCGCTGTTCGGTCCACTCCTAGTTCTCGTCCAGTTGGCAATCGCCCTTTTAAAACTGGTAAGTAATAAGTAATTAGCTTTGTTTGATTTCAAATTATTTGTGCAAAATTATTTGTAATTTCTTCATTAGCTTCGAGGAGAACTGAATGGTTTAGATTGGATTTCTAAAAATTTGAGGAAGCCATGAAATGGATCCACCAACAAACAAACTGGATCGAATCATGTCCATGTTATGCCCCATTTTTTCTTTTTATTAAAAAAAATTAAAGAAAAAGTATTCTGTGTTATGTGTGTTCACCCGTCAATTTACGTTTACCGATCTCTAATCAGCAATTGCAAGAGAATGGGGAAATCGGAGTTGGCAGTCACGTTGTCTCAGGAGATGAATGCATGCCTCGCAAATCTTGTTGGTCCAAAGGATTTCAAACAGAAAAATAGATAGAGCAACAAATTTAATTCAGGCTTTAAGTTCCTGGTCACCGAAAGGGTCCTGAGTACATCAATTTGTGGAAGCATGGGCAATAAATGATGTTGAAGTCATCTTCAAGATTGTGCTTGTTATGGGTAATTCTTTTTCTCACTTAATTATTCTACCCTTCAAAACACAATATGAGATAAGGTCTTTAAATCTATTACCCTGTATGTGGAGATCCTGAAGAAAATGCCTAATAATCTGTTTATTGTTGCAAAAAAAAAAAGATAAATGAAAAGGATGTGTTAACTAGTTAGGGAAATTATGTGTTTGAACTTTGAAATTATGTGTTGTGTTAACTCTCGGTCAAAATCTTTTCTGGTCATGTTCATTCATCAAATCCATCGTTACATTCAATGGTGTTGGACAACGACTTCAGTATCATGCCAGTTCAGTGATCGAGGAGATTAAGTACTATGTTCGCTCTTCTTCTTAGTCATCTCCGACTATCTGTTTGCCTTTAATTTCATTCATGTGATTAGTTCCGAGTTTTGTGGCTTTCCAGTAGCGGATTTCGAGTAGCAACTGAAGGTTTCAGTTAATAGTTATTGCTGAGCAATTTGAAGTCTTTTAGTTTCTGAAGATTTATTTTACTAACCTAATGAGCTAATATTACCTAGCTATCTAGTCTAGGATGAAATGGAATTCGTTCTGCTATTAATTTTTTTTTTCTTTGTTAGTTTAAGTGACTTGAAATAAAGAGGCATATGGGCTTCAAATCTGTTTATTTTCCTTCTATTATGGGCTTCATAAAAGATAATTAAGGTTTGATTGGTTCCTTTCTTGCATGACAACTCATTCTTCTGGTTATTCTTGTGATGTACCTAAACAACTGCATCTGGTTTACCATTTACTCGTGAAGCCAGATGTACTAACTGTTCAACGACATTACTTATCTGTAATATTAGGGGCTTTAGTTCATTCTGGTAAATGCTTTGGTCAAGAATTTGTTTCTTGACTTGAGTTCTTCTTCTTCCTTCGAGAAGCTCAGTCTGTATGGTTCAAACTCCGCTCATTTGAAGTAGAGATCAAGATCCAGTCATCAAGTCCAACAGTTGAAGATCCAGAACCTGCATTGAAGATGTTTGAGGAAGAGCACGAGCATAAAATCCATATGCATTAATGTGTCATCGGGTGCAATAACACCACATCACAACTGAATGGGTGATTTTCACCCATTTACCAATCATCTATGGTGAGTAATCTGTTTATTAAGTAACCCATAAATTCCTTTTTTTTTTTTTTTTTTTGATAAAGAGTAACCCATAAATTCTTTCAAAGTCCAATTACTCAAACCAAATTGAGAGCCAGTATGAAAGGAAATGGCATTTGGATTTTTACTTTTTGTCCCCATGATTAATAGTCTAGCAAATAGTAATAAAGATCATGGGGGCCACATTCACAAGTCAATGGTTTTGAATGCCTCCAAATCTAACAGCTTCTACTAACATTGTTAATGCATAAGGGATTGAACTGAATAGGACTTGTTGACTCTCTAGTTCCATTGAGAAGATTGTTTCTCTTGGAACTTAGAAGGAATCACCTAAGCTTGAAGACACTTATTGATTAACATAATTGTCTACCCCTTGCCTTAGCACATTTTTTTCCACAAAATCTATTAGGAAAGATATGTTTTACTTTGGTCTATGTAATTTATTGTAAAACTATGTATGACCTTACTGAATTCAAATAAACGAGGTATGTAATGCATGACTAATACTGACTTTGCTGAATTCATATATGTATAATCTCTGCTTATTCATATTACATCTACTGAAAGTATCACTTATTTCACTAACATGTTTTTCTCCTTATTGCCATCTTATCTTGTAGCAAACTTGTATTATGTATTATGATGGTGCATCAAATGATTGTTGATGTAGTTTCGATCCAGATGACACTTCTGTTGATTTTCCTTGATAATCATTACTACTTGATGTAAAATTGATTTTAAGAAAAATTTAGATTATTAAGGGTAGTTACAAGTACTTTGATGTTTACTTATTGAACAACATATTTTGCTAGATGAGGTTATATGATATAATTCTTTAATATGAAATATTATGAGTCGTTTGATTTGAAATATTTTGTATGTTTTTGGTATATAAATATGGTACAAATTTATGAAAATGATTGATATCGTGTTAGGTAGGGGAAAATCAATTGTGTTAAAGTGATGGTGAATGCTATCATATTTTATAGGGTATTAGATTGCAGAAGCCATCGCTTAATAGGAGCTAACGCGATGGCAATAACAATCACTTATAAGGAATGATGTGATGTCACATATAACAATAAAGTGACGGTTAATGTAATCGCATTCAATATAAAACGATAACACCAAACAATCAC
>CM028380.1:49574283-49614520 GCA_013146195.2 Codonopsis lanceolata
GCCTTTGAATTGATTGCGATGGCTTTTGAAACCATCTCTAAATCTTCCTTTTAGCGATTGCTTTTTTCATCACTTTTCCACAATCACGTTATGTTTATGTGATTGTTTTACAATCGCTAGTGCCATCACCTAACACTATAAAGAATTCAACATAAAATTTATTTTTATTATAATTGTTTAAAACATAAACAATCGCAAATGCATCTAATGGACGTGTAGTGGTTGATGCGAAATTACTAATGATTTATTACAAAATTAAATCATGTGCACTCTATTCTATAGGCAATTTTCGAAATTTTCTATAGAGAATCCGTCAAAAAATTAATATGGGAGGTAATCTGAATTTGATGTTATCAAAACTTGATGAATATAGATCCAAATTGATTCACTCGCATTACCCAAAAAGCAGCGCTTATCGAGGACTTGGTTGTTACGCTAATCGAGCAATCATGTTATCAACAGAGATACCGATATGGTAATGGGGCCCATCAATTAAAGTGAGAATCATATGAAAGGTAAACTATGAAAACTTTTGGATTAGCAAGGACAATTTTCCTTGGAAATATAAATCAATGGTAATTTGACGCCAGAAACAATCGGAACTTTGAGAAAATTCCTTAACAACAAGCTATGACGGCTTAGGGTTTCAAGTACAAAGCAAGAAAGAAAATTTGAATTTTTATCAAAAGTTGCCGAAATAAATGTTTAAGAGGTATTTATATGCCCTAAAACAAACCAAACTAAAAGGAAAAATAAACCAAAAGGCGAAAAAAACAGAAATCTTCCAGCTTGTAACAGTGTTTAATTGGCATTTTTGGCCTAAAACGAACTCATTACAAGGTAAACCTAATGCGTTTGGTAGATCTGGATTGAGCTTCGATTTGATATGGGGTGGGAGCCTCATGATTAGGACGAAAGTTATCTCGGATTAAAAGTTTTGAAATAGTTAAATGATTTACTAGTGCGTACTTGACTGTAAAAACTACCCGTAGGACCAACTTTTAGAAAATGTTGTTGGACTCCCTGAACTTCAAGCTCTTCCCCAGAATCTTGCTCAAATAAGTCTCGGCCATCTGTTTTACATCATAATTCTAGAGGAATTTACCTAGAAATTTGAAAACCAGTAGCTTGAATATGGTTTTTCACCAAAACAAATAACATTGACGTGTTCATAATGTATTCAAGCCCATCAGAGGGATAATTTGACTGAATACATGAAATTTGTTTTGCATACACAATGTAAACCATGCATTATCGAGACATCAGATATGCATGATATCATATAGTTGAGTACTCATCACAATTTTTATACTAGCTTGTTTCCTTGATTTGACATAAGAGTAGAAAAATACAAATGTGGTCTCTAGGACGACATGCTTTGTTTCTGATGTAGATAACTTGATGAGATGAGAGCATAATATGACATAATTACATTAGAGAAGGATATTGTTGAATTGTAGGAGTTGGTATCCCAGTTAGATAAACATGGACTCTGATTTCTAATTACGATGTCTCAACATAAGACTCAAAAGAACCACAATAATTCTACGATTGGCAGATGTTAATAGGTCGAGAACCATAGGTTCGAACTTATTAAACCGGGGTTTTTGGGTCATGTTTGAAAAATTACAAACCGATTTAGTTTCGAGTTAAGCGTGTTGGACCTATCGGATCACGTTTTTTGACCGGGTTGGACCACTGTTTGACCCCGCTGGTTTGAGCTATTATTTTTAAACTAGCTTTTGTGTGGAGTGCCTACATGATACGACATCGCATGAGTGTCGGTTATTCAAAATAACTAATTTAAAATGAACACCTTCGTAATAAATTAAAATAATATGATCATCTAAAGGTGGAAAAAAAAATTAAAGTTAGTTTTGTAATTTTTTTTAAGGAAACAGGGCAGTACCCTGCTAGATGTTATTAATATGTAAAGTTGAAAAAGATAATAATACTAATAGAAATTAAAAAGAAAAAAAATACAAATACAAATTTTCAACCATAAAATCTGTAAAACCGTAAAATATTAAGCGTAAAATCGTAATATCTCATTAAAAGAGTAACTAATTTTCGTAAATATAAAATAAAAACGTAATAAAAGCGGTTGAGATTGTGAGATTAAATGTGATCGAGATACATTCTTTATATTTTATATATATCAATATTACATTGAAATGAATGTCCGCACATAATTTTTCGTTTAAAAATTTGACATTCATCAACTTTTTAAAAAAACTACAATGAAAATTCTTTTAAAAAATTGAGACGCATGGAAATTGGTGTTGCAAAATAGTTTTTTATTCAATAACCGTAGGTAAAAGCGATGAAATTGATTAATTTGTATACGAAACTTACAGGTTCGAAAAAACGGGTCGGATAAAAATTAAATTGATTAAGTTAATTACAATAACAGTTAAAAAGAAAAAAAACAAATATTTCAATTAATTTGTATACGAAATTACGAGTCGGAAAAAAATTAAATTGATTAAGTTAATTACGATAACATAAAATTGTAAAACTGTAAAATGGTAATGGAGGAAGAGAAGGAGGAAAAAATACTTGCTTGGAAAAATCGTCATTGGCACATGAGTTTCCAGAAAAATAAAAACCGTTGGATCACCGTAAAACAATAAATCCTAACCCTATTTTATCTCAAGTCGTTAGCCACCGACCAATATCGAATTATTGATAAGTTGAAACGCTGCCCAATGACCGAACCCTAGCGTCCTCCTTGCGCTATTCTTCCACTTCCACAAAATTCGACACTCACACAGTCAAAGAGAGAGTCCGCCAGAGACCAGACGGCCAAACGCCGACACTCGACAATCGGAATCGGCTAGTCCCCTTCGCTGTCGATTCCGTTCGGCATTCTCCCGCCCGTGACTCAGTCTCAGCCGTCCCCGTGACTCAGTCTCAGTCGTCCTTGTCTAGTGGCAGTCTGGTAGTGTCGCAGTGAGTACATCGCCGTTCGCAGTGAGTGTGCCGTTTTTCGTTCGCTGTTCGGTCCACTCCTAGTTCTCGTCCAGTTGGCAATCGCCCTTTTAAAACTGGTAAGTAATAAGTAATTAGCTTTGTTTGATTTCAAATTATTTGTGCAAAATTATTTGTAATTTCTTCATTAGCTTCGAGGAGAACTGAATGGTTTAGATTGGATTTCTAAAAATTTGAGGAAGCCATGAAATGGATCCACCAACAAACAAACTGGATCGAATCATGTCCATGTTATGCCCCATTTTTCTTTTTATTAAAAAAAAATTAAAGAAAAGTATTCTGTGTTATGTGTGTTCACCCGTCAATTTACGTTTACCGATCTCTAATCAGCAATTGCAAGAGAATGGGGAAATCGGAGTTGGCAGTCACGTTGTCTCAGGAGATGAATGCATGCCTCGCAAATCTTGTTGGTCCAAAGGATTTCAAACAGAAAAATAGATAGAGCAACAAATTTAATTCAGGCTTTAAGTTCCTGGTCACCGAAAGGGTCCTGGAGTACATCAATTTGTGGAAGCATGGGCAATAAATGATGTTGAAGTCATCTTCAAGATTGTGCTTGTTATGGGTAATTCTTTTTCTCACTTAATTATTCTACCCTTCAAAACACAATATGAGATAAGGTCTTTAAATCTATTACCCTGTATGTGGAGATCCTGAAGAAAATGCCTAATAATCTGTTTATTGTTGCAAAAAAAAAAAGATAAATGAAAAGGATGTGTTAACTAGTTAGGGAAATTATGTGTTTGAACTTTGAAATTATGTGTTGTGTTAACTCTCGGGTCAAAATCTTTTCTGGTCATGTTCATTCATCAAATCCATCGTTACATTCAATGGTGTTGGACAACGACTTCAGTATCATGCCAGTTCAGTGATCGAGGAGATTAAGTACTATGTTCGTCTTCTTCTTAGTCATCTCCGACTATCTGTTTGCCTTTAATTTCATTCATGTGATTAGTTCCGAGTTTTGTGGCTTTCCAGTAGCGGATTTCGAGTAGCAACTGAAGGTTTCAGTTAATAGTTATTGCTGAGCAATTTGAAGTCTTTTAGTTTCTGAAGATTTATTTTACTAACCTAATGAGCTAATATTACCTAGCTATCTAGTCTAGGATGAAATGGAATTCGTTCTGCTATTAATTTTTTTTTTCTTTGTTAGTTTAAGTGACTTGAAATAAAGAGGCATAAGGGCTTCAAATCTGTTTATTTTCCTTCTATTATGGGCTTCATAAAAAGATAATTAAGGTTTGATTGGTTCCTTTCTTGCATGACAACTCATTCTTCTGGTTATTCTTGTGATGTACCTAAACAACTGCATCTGGTTTACCATTTACTCGTGAAGCCAGATGTACTAACTGTTCAACGACATTACTTATCTGTAATATTAGGGGTTTTTAGTTCATTCTGGTAAATGCTTTGGTCAAGAATTTGTTTCTTGACTTGAGTTCTTTCTTCCTTCGATAGGCTCAGTCTGTATGGTTCAAACTCCGTTCATTTGAAGTAGAGATCAAGATCCAGTCATCAAGTCCAACAGTTGAAGACAGAACCTGCATTGAAGATGTTTGAGGAAGAGCACGAGCATAAAATCCATATGCATTAATGTGTCATCGGTGCAATAACACCACATCACAACTGGATGGGTGATTTTCACCCAATTACTCAATCATCTATGGTGAGTAATCTGTTTATTAAGTAACCCATAAATTCTTTTTTTTTTTTTTTTTTTTGATAAAGAGTAACCCATAAATTCTTTCAAAGTCCAATTACTAAAACCAAATTGGATAGCCATGGATGAGAGGTTTTGGCGAATTTGGATTTTGACGCTAAACCCACATCAGATACAATCAAGTCTAGCAAATAATTAATAAAGATCATGGGGCCACACCTCTCACAAGTCAATTGGTTTTGAGATAGACCCCCAAATCTAACAGCTTCTACTAACATTGTTAATGCATAAGGGACTAAACTGAATAGGACTTGTTGACTCTCTAGTTCCATTGAGAAGATTGTTTCTCTTGGAACTTAGAAGGAATCACTTAAGCTTGAAGACACTTATTGATTAACATAATTGTCTACCCCTTGCCTTAGCACATTTTTTTCCACAAAATCTATTAGGAAAGATATGTTTTAATTTGGTCTATGTAATTTATTGTAAAACTATGTATGACCTTACTGAATTCAAATAAACGAGGTATGTAATGCATGACTAATACTGACTTTGCTGAATTCATGTATGTATAATTCTCTGCTTATTCATATTACATCTACTGAAAGTATCTCACTGGTTTCACTAACATGTTTTTCTCCTTATTGCCATCTTATCTTGTAGCAAACTTGTATTATGTAATATGAACATCAACATGATGGTGCTTCTATACCTCCTACAAATGATGGTGCTTCAGCTGATGCTGCTTTAGGTATTCTGGATGGTCCAGATGGTTCAGATGGTCCTTCGTCTTCTCATGGTTGTGATGATTTTGACACTGAAGATAATGGTGATAACGATGATGAATCCGAGTCTAATGATGATTGATTTTTCTGAGTTATTTTCTCTTGATTAAATCATGTACTACTTGATGCGTAAAGATGGATTTTAAGAAAAAAAAATTTAGATTATTAAGGGTAGTTACAAGTACTTTGATGTTTACTTATTGAACAACATATTTTGCTAGATGAGGTTATATGATATAATTCTTTAATATGAAATATTATGAGTCGTTTGATTTGAAATATTTTGTATGTTTTTGGTATATAAATATGGTACAAATTTATGAAAATGATTGATATCGTGTTAGGTAGGGGAAAATCAATTGTGTTAAAGTGATGGTGAATGCTATCGCATTTTATAGGGTATTAGATTGCAGAAGCCATCGCTTAATAGGAGCTAATGCGATGGCAATAACAATCACGTATAAGGAATGATGTGATGTCACATATAACAATAAAGTGATGGTTAATGCAATCGCGTACTTCAATATAAAACGATGACCAAAGCAATCACATATTCAGAGATAAAGTAATGGGAAAAACAATCACGTATGCCACAATAAAGCGATTATAAAAGCAATCGCGCATACGGAGATAAAGCGATGATCAATGCAATCGTGTAACCTCAGATAAAATGATGGTTAAAGCACTCGTGTATTCCTAAATAATGTAATGACCAAAGCAATCACTTATGGCTCACTAGAGAGATGGTTAAAACAATCACGTATTTTAAGATAACGTGATGGAAATACCAATCGCCTAACTTCCTCTAAAGTGATTGAATAAGCTATCGTCTATTGTGAAGACGATTGCTTTAGCAATCACTTATTTAGTACTAAGGTGATGGTTTAACAATCGTCTTTTTATAGATTATGCGATGACTTTGTATTTTTATGAATTAAAAAAATAAATATTATTTTTCATATTAGGTGATTGTTTATGTCATCACCTAAAATCTATGAGATAATGCAACAACTTTTACCATCACTTAAAGTTTCAGCGACAAGGCTTTATGCGATGAAACCAGTGATTGTTTTGACCATCGCATATAGTCTAAGGCGATGGTTTTTTAATATTGGCGATTGCTTTCGGCCATCACGTAAAAGCAATTTTCTAGTAGTGACTCGCACGAGGTTACCTTGTCGTTCTAGTTTACCAGCGTGAACAACTGCTATTATGTCACAAATGGGTCAAACGATTGCGACCACTATTTGTTCGATCAGCCATGACTCTGTCGATGTTTCTGAACAACACGTTCTGATTCGGCGTCCAAACTTGTTGCTTCAAAATTTTTCTTTATAATTGCCCTCGCTAGCGAAAAATTTTCCATGCTCTCCCACCATTGTGTCAAGACCCTAAAATCACATAGTATAAGCTCTCTGTTTTCTTACGTAACTAAATGAGGCTGATATAATTTTCAACATACTAAATTCAGCATTAGCAAGTCAATGATTGGATTCCTCATCAGTAGCATTTTCTTTTCCGGCTATATTTTCTTTATAGTATGCAAACAAGATTTTCAAAGCCCCATATCCATTTTAGGCGCATCGTTTCAACCCAACAAGTTTTCCACTGTTCATAAAATCTCTCCAATAGAAATCAGTGATTCCCACTTTGCGAAAGTTTGCATGCTGTTATGACCTGTTTAAGTTAATTAGTATCTAATCCAAGTGGGTTTAAACTTAACCTCAAGTGGTTTCTTGTATTTTAGGGAAACTAGGGGATAAAACCTAATGTACTTGTCTCTCTCTCCCAGCCTACTCAAGAGGCTTGAGCGGTGTGAGCTGCTTGATATCCAACGACATATCTATGCTTAATTTGCACAAGAATTCTTATTCTTGTTTTGTTAAATTGTTTGATATATGATTAGATATATCCTTCATTGTATCGAGCCATATTGCTTGATTGCTCGTATTGTTATGCCATGAATCGCATGCTCTTGTTTTTGGGTTTGTTTAAAAGTTTTACCCGATAACAAACAAATGGGTTTTATTATTTTATGTGTAAAACTTTAAAATTTTGGAGAAAATTTATATGTCTGAGTTCCCTACGATGAGGCGAACAACATTTTCTCGGGTTGGGTAAAAATCGCAAACCCAAGTTTTGTTGAAAAGTGTTTTCCGAAAAACAAAAATCGTGATTTTATGGACTGTACTTGTAGTACTCCGTGAGGGCTTTCCAACGACATATTATATGCTTAATTTGGACTTAAAATGAGCGTTTATGGCCTCGCGATACACGTGGGTTAAAAATTCGACCAAAAACGACCCCACTTTTGTGCCTTTTGCACTCCTTTCGAGGTAAAAAGTACACCAATGGGAAGTACTCGATGAGTCGAGTCCAACGTCCACCTTCGGCATGAGACCACCGGAAGGCGGTGCGTGGCTCAATCAATCGAGGCGCGTGGAGGCGGCGTGAAGAGATCAGCTGATGGCGGTCAACGGTCAACCGTGGCGTGGTATTCCACGCACATCACGCGTCATCGGTGGGGCCCACTCGAGAAAAGTCTTCTTTGATAGCGTCATCGTGCCCGTAGGCACGCCATTCTAGTCGGCGCGTGCGGCTTCTCGGCTCCGATCGAAAACGGCCGGCGCGTCGGCTTGTTTGGCCTTCGAGTCCAATGGTGGCCTGTTTTGATCAATTCAACCTTTAAATATTTGTTTTTGATTTTTCGGTGTATAAAAACATGTTTTCGATTTTTTAAAATTACAAAAATAATATTCGAGGGGTTGTTTTGTCATTCTATATATTTGTTTTTGGGGCTGATTGGGACGTAATTTTTTAAAATTCTTTGTGAATTTTAAGCTATTTTAAGTCATTTTTAGCATATTTAATTGTCGTTTTGGGCTCTAAAATTGCGATTGGGACTATCACGAGACCCAATAAATTTATTTTCGATAGTGAAAATATTTATGTACATGATTTGTACTTGCTTGATGGATTTGTTCTATCATATTTCTTTTGTTTAAATTATCAATTTATGAATATTTTCACGTTGTGCATATTTTGGTTGTGATTACGAGCCTCGCGGATTTTCCCTCCTTACGTGTATGATGTGATTATATTTAGTAATTGATTTTTAGAACAAAAGTGAATTAAATATATATATATGCTTATGTCTTATTTTTGCAACAAATTGTAGTGAAATGGCTTCTCGAAATGTAATCGTGACCTTAATAAGGGTGAGAAATTAGATGGCTCAAACTATAGGTGTTTGGCAAAGGAAAATCACGTACTTGCTAAGCGAGCAAGAGGTTCTGACAACCTTGATCTTGTGATGGTAGAACCGAGATGGGTAACTTGACCATCGCCCGACATCGCCAGAAAATGCGAATTCCTTGGTGGAAAAAAGAAAGATCGATGTGCACGCTTTACTATCTTTGCCGAGTAGCATGCATAATGATCGATTGGCGAGTTTGAGGATTGCTGACTTGCTAAACAAATGTGGGACCAAATTAAGCGCATTTATGGGAATACTTCGCTACAAAGTTAAGGACTTTGACCTACAAGTTTGAAAGCTATAAGATTGACCGAAAACGTAACATTCTTGAACAACTACGTGAGATGTCCTAGAATGATTCGTGATCTTAAAAGCTTGGTTCTATCTTATCGATGAACAACAAGTTCAAGCGGTGATTCGTTCCTTTGCGACCGCCTCTTGGAGTGGTTTGAGGCGTATCTTTGACTCATACGACTCCATTCGGACTTTGCGGATGTATCTCGCCATGTTGAGCTTGAGGTGAGTGTCATGAATCGAATCGCGATAAGTCTTTGCGACTCGTGATCTTGCTCTTGTTTCCCTTGAGGGTCGCGCAAGCCACACGCAACGCAAGAAACAAGCTAAAGGCAAGAAGACTCGAAATTTGGCCCCAAAAGTGACAAGATTGCTAAACGCCGTAGAGGCAAAAAGAATATTGCTAGCGAAGTGCTACAACTGTGGTGCTTGGGTCATTTGCTCGGACTTGTCCCGAGCCCAAGAAGGTATCACTTAATCCTATCTCCATGCAAAGTTGTGTTTGCTCTCATGTTTTATTGGCTGACTCTCTCCCTGTGTGGATTGTAGACTCGGGCTCAACCAAACATGTGACGAGGGATCGAGAAGGATTTGTAGATTATCGAAAAGTTCTGCGGTACAAGAAGAATTTTCATGGGAAACAGGTTAGATGCATTGAAGTCAAAGGAGTTGGCTCATACCAACTTCAATTGCGGAATGGACGCACATTGACTCTTCATGAAGTTCTTTATGCACTGGAATTCGACATAATCTATTATCGGTGAGTACAATTGCTAGACATGGATATTCTTTTTAATTTTAGTAATGATCACTTGGATATTTGTTTTGGTGATGAGGATTTTGGGACATGGTTCTTTGTCGATAATTTCTTTAAATTAGATTTGTTGGATTCCCATAATTCTTACATTAATTCTTCTTCTTGTATGGTTTATGATGATTCTAATTCGAGTTATGGCATGCTAGACTTGGACATATAGGAAAAGATAGGATGACTAGATTGGCTAGAGAGGCCTATTGGGGTCTCTCAAAGAAAGTCAACCTACCCTTGTGTGAATCTTGTTTGGCAGAAAAGCTTGCCGAAAGCCTTTTGGTAAGGCAAAAGAGCCACACATCCATTAGAGTTAGTCCATTCGGACATTTGCGGACCAATGAATGTTAAGGCACGTCATGGAGCTTCCTATTTTCTCACTTTTATCGATGACTATACACGTTATGGTTATGTTTACCTTATTTCTCACCGCGATGAAGCTCTCAAGTGTTTTGAGCATTTTCTCGCAGAGGTTGAGAATCAAAATGATAAAAGCTTAAAAACTTTTAGAACTGACCAGGGCCGTGAATATTTATCGATCAATTTAAAGAATTGTGTGAGAAAAAGAGAATACGCCGACAGCTTGACAATTCCTAGAACTCCGCAACAAAATGGTGTTGCGAGCGAAGGAATCGAACATTGTTGGAAATGGTTAGGTCGATGATGGCACAAGCCAACCTCCCAATTTCGTTTTTTGGGGGATGCGCTAATGACCGCCGCCACATACTTAACCGAGTGTCCTTCTAAGTCGGTTCCCCACAACCCCTTATGAACTTTGGAAAGGTGAGAAGCCTAAATTGGGGCATCTTCATCCTTGGGGTTGTGCGTGTTATGTCCATAGTACTTCGATAAGTTTGGAAAACTAGGCCCTAGAGGAAACAAGTGTGTTTTCATAAGGTATTCGAGATACCTCAAAGGGTTATGTTATGTACGGTGGAAAACCTAACGAAGGAATGACCGAATCGAGTCGCAATGTTGATTTCATTGAGAATGATTTCCCAGATAGGTGAAGTTAGGAAAGACTTTGAACTTTTTGAGATGGAAGAAGAACACATGACATCTTTTGGCGAAGGTGGGGAATTGCCTCAACCTAATCCTATGGTACAACATGAGGTTGAACTTGTGGAAGTCGCCAATGAGAGTCAAGGTGATCTTCATCCGAGTGGGAGTACGGATCCTAGTGGGAGTCCGATACTAGAACGAAGAAGTAAACGTGGAAATATACCTCGTCCGTCGATTCGCGATCGAAGAGGAATCTTTCTTAACTACTTCTTTCAATTCTAGTGAGCCTACATCGTTCAAAGAAGCCCTTTCTTTACCTACAAGCAATGAATGGATGACTTGCAATGAAAGATGAAATTTCCTCTATGAAAAAGAATCAGGTTTGGGAGTTAGTTGATCTTCAAGGTCGCAAGACTATTGGAAACAAATGGGTTTTCAAAGTCAAGCGAAAGGCAGATGGGATCAATTGACAAATATAAGGCACGTCTTGTGGCGAAAGGCTTTACCCAAAGAGAGGGTTTAGACTATGAGGAGACATTCTCCCCTGTGGTGAGATTTTCCTCTGTTCGCCTAATCCTAGCGATAGTAGCACACATGGATCTAGAACTTTATCAGATGGATGTTAAAACTGCATTTCTCAATGGAGAACTAGATGAAGAGATCTATATGACTCAACCAGAGGGTTTTGAAGTCAAGGGACAAGAGCGCAAAGTGTGCCGACTCAAGCGCTCCATCTATGGTCTCAAACAATCATCTAGACAAGTGGTACATTCGCTTTCACCAAGCGATAACCTCAATTGGCTTTGTGATGATTGAGGAAGACCATTTGTGTATGTTAAGCGATCCAAGAAAAAGATCTTGATTACGTCATTATATGTTGATGACATCCTACTAGCCGGAATGATATGGAGATGATAAATGCCACTAAAGAGTGGTCAGCGCTTTCGATATGACGACTTGGGTGAAGCAAGCTATGTGCTTGGAGTAAAGTCATTAGAGATCGCTTCAAAAGATTTCTCATTTTGTCTCAAGAGACTTACATTAAGAAAGTTATCGAACGATTTGGCATGACTAACGCAAAACCCGTTGTCACTCCAATGGAAAAGGGATGTGTCCTTAGTACAAACCAATGCCCTAAGAATGAAGAAGAGAAGAAGAGAATGTCTACGACTCCATATGCAAATGCGGTAGGAAGCTTGATGTATGCTATGGTGTGTACTCGGCACGACCTATGCTTTCTAGGGATGTTGAGTCGATTCCAAAGTAATCACGGACCTCAACACCGGATGGCAGTGAAGAGGGTTTTGTGTTACTTGGTGGGAACCACAAATTTAACCCTTTGTTACCAAGGTGGTGATTTGAGCTTGAAAGGTTTCACTGACGCGGATTGGGCTGGAGATGTAGATGGTTATAAATCTACTTCGGACTACACTTTCCTCCTTGGTGGTGGAGCTATCTCTTGGAGTAGCAAGCGACAGACTAGCACCGCCCTATCTACGATGGAGTCAGAGTACATGGCTTGCTCAGCTGCGGTTCAAGAAACTGTGTGATTGAGGAGTTTTCTTCAACATCTTGATGTTACGACGCATGTGGATCGTCCTGTAGTCATTGCTTGTGATAGCATGGCTGCTTTAGGTTACACTAAAGATCCCAAGTATCATGGGAAGACGTAACACATTAACATTAATTATCATTTCACTAGGGACATAGTTGCAGAAAAGAAAGTTGTTCTAGAATACATTCCTACTAGAAGCATGTTAGCTGACCCTATGACTAAGCCTCTAGCTAGAGAGATCTTTCAGGATCATATGTTGGGTCTAGGGCTTCGTAGGATTTGAGTTTTATTCTGAGAACACTTATGTTGACATTTGATTATTATTTTTCATTATCGTTTGAATAAATTGTAGTTTCATTTTGTTCCTTTTATATGTTAATTGGATGTCTCAAATATGAAATTGCGTAGCATATGTATTTTGATTAAAAAGATGTCGTGGATATTGAATTGGCCCTCTACACGGATAATTCACCTTGTCGCTAGGTGGGCGAGCAAGTTGAGATAGTAAAAGTCTTTGGTACCTACGAAGGGGGGTACGCAAATGACATTACATTTATCGCCTTGGCATACGGCCAAGATGAGACCTTTTATAAGGTTGACTTTATATCCCAAGGAAAAGTCCGAATGTGAGATCTTAAAAGAGAGACACTAGAAGAGTGACTACTTTTAAGTATTCAAGTTAGACACCAGAAGGGTGGCTAGACTAAGGTTCGTATGACGTTTGAGCATGACATGCCTACTTCGTGTGGGAGTTCCGTCACAGCATACACTTCATACTATATGTGACTATAATGCGAATTAAGAAAGTGATTGAATGATCCCTGCTTCATCACTGTGTGACTTCTAGTGATCAAATCCAGATCACAATTATACCCTATGTGACTTAGAACTATATCATGAACTTGGACGTTGATGATGCTACTTTGGCATGCCGACCAATCTATGCACATACAGATCCTACGAGCATTGCTGGGAAAGCAATCAACCAAGAGTGATTAATATGAGTGTCTAAGGAAGATAGTATGATATGCATTTCTATTTTTGTGTTTCAATGCCATGGCGATCATATTGAACATACGGTTCGAGAGATTGATCTTGATACACAAACATCTTGAGATTTAAGCACTGCTCTTGAGGGATTGAGGATGCTTAAACTGATGCATATATACGGTCTGGGGTATAGACGAGTTTTGTTTTTTAACGAGGACATTCTATGCTGGTCAGATGGTGATTTGGTATAGCGCTCCACCCTTTATCTTTCTCGTTATGTCGTACGCTTCACTTCCAGTATGAAGATGCAGTGTTTAACGGGTTTTTGATGATACGATGTGGTTAGAGAGATGAGTCTATGTGTACGAGTGGGAGATGTTGGTAATTGGGCTTGCGGCCCGATTATTTAGTCCCGCCCACATGGAATATATTTATATTATTAATTGGTTAATTAGTTTCCTAATCCAATTAGGTTTAGGATTACTTAACCTATAAGAAATATGTTTCTTGGTAATAATATAAATAGGGCAACTAAGGGGATAAAACCCTACAACATTACACGCCTAAATCAGTTTGGCCGCCCTCCTCTCTCCCTAAAATCTATCTCACCAAAATACTTCCTCTAGCCTAACCATCAAGAGGCTTGGATCCTAATCATCAAGAGACTTGGATTTGCGGTGTGAACCAGTATTGATATCCGTGCCCTGTGATATCAATCCGACGAGAAAGACTTGCAGGTTTGTAGATCTTGGTATACGAAGATCGTAGCTCAAGCGAAATTCTTCCGCTTCGCACAAGGTTCAAGTTCGTACAAGGTAATTTGTGATTAATAGCGAACTTGTTTGATATATGTTAAGATATATCCTTCAGATAATATATTGGATAGATAACGATTTTATCCAAATTATCCGCTAACACCAATTGCCACCCCTAATCACTGTATCCAAATCAACCTCTGTTAGTAATAATTATGCTCGATGCTCGCGACATGCGTAAATGTGAAGTAACAGAATGAGTTTGAATTATCAGGTGCAGGGGAGGTTGGATGTTAAGGAAGTAAGCACTGAATGATATCCTGTTTTTCGTGAATCAAATCATTTGGACCAAAAGGACGCACAAATAAGTCTGCTTTGAGAGTTGTTCTACAAAAGTAGTATCAAACTTGGAACATTTTCGTGCCACTGCCACTGCCACTGCCACTTGTTTATATTTCCGTCTTTACTGTATGCCCCTGCACTCTGCAGGAGGAAGGGATTTTAACCTAATATTCTGTCTATCACAAATTCGCAATTGATGAAGACTTGATTATAACATTACATATCCTGCTCCAAATTCCCTCTACTGCATGTATATAAATCAACTTAACTTTGCGGTTTGCCGGGATTGGTGCTTTCTCTTTAAGGAGATGTATTTCTGCCTTTACAGTGTGCTCGTGCTGTCGTGCAGGAGGAGAAGATTGTCGCTTAATATTTTGTCCATCTAAGTGGAAAGAAACTTGTGTAATGACTCCATTTATAACATTACACAGTAATTTACATAACTAGCTACAAAATCCCTACATATACATCAATTCCACTTTTTCCTCATAGCCACCATGAATCCTAGATTTATGCATTGATATCCGTATTTCTACTACATGAGAGATCATACAAATATGGGAAAACACCAAGGTGGATTTATCAGCTATAGATGTGCTAAGCATCTTGATCTTTGCTTATGCAGAACCTTACACAGGGACATGATTAGTGAATTTGAGAATCTTACAGTTGATCACATCAAAATAGCGTAGCGCATGCTGTCGCTAACCATGAGATGGTTAATCTCTGATACTCGTGCGAACTCACCAGACACCCAGACTCCATCGGCACCATTGATGTGAGGATGAGATAAGCATGATAGAAGCGAGAGCGGAGCTCGTACAATGCTGTATATAATTGAAAGACCATTTCGTCCTTGCCTCGCTCTGTCTAGATTATGAGCAAAGGTTGGTAATTCAGCTCTGTTCCCTTCTCCAAACATGCTCTCATCCGCCACTTTTGGACTCTTTCGTATGTTTTGGAGGTTTTGCCTCACCTCGGCAAGTATATGCCTCATTGATCTGGGATGAGGTGTTGCCGCGCGAGAAGCCTTTCTTGAAGGTAGTTAAGGTACGTTGGTGTGAAGTGGGAAGTAAGAATGAAGTGAAGGAAGGGCTCCTTTTGTATATGGGCTATGAGCCTATGATAATGGCTTGCGGGTGGTGGGTGTGTGAGTGCTAGTGCTTATCACAAAGGTGTTTATGGGTGTGACTGCTTTTGAGGACTTTCACTTTGTTTTTTCTATTTTTGGGGTGGGGTCTTTCTGAAGCCAACTTGCCGACTAATCTGCCTAATTTTACATACAAAACTATGGAATTACAAAACAAAACCTAATGTAGCTAAAGTAAAAGGAATTACTTTATGCAACTATTGCACTTGCTTTTGAAAACAACACACTGAAGGTCCTAGAATAAAATCATGATTATTGATGTCCAAAGACTAAAGTACACCCGAGATGTTATTATTGGCTATTGGCTAATGGCTAAATCTGCCCGATATTTATCATTCTGACTGTTTTGATTGGAAGAATATATGGGAGAGAATCAATACCTCTTGAGCTACAAATATGATATAGACCTTGTCTTTGCCCTTTGGTACCACGAAGATTCTTTCTATTGGCTGTCTCTTTTCTTCTCCAAGCAACGTCATCCAATTTTGCAATTTTGGTTTCTATCTTGTTCTAATATTTTTTATTATTAACGCACATGGATTTGATTACTCATGTGACATCGAGAGACCATACCCCTATTCACGTATGATGCACTCGGGCGACTCTGAATTTTTAAGGGACCATGGCGAAAAAAATAAAAAAGGCCTTTTATAGAGATGTAAACATAAAAAGGGTTAATTGCATAAAAACCTAGTCCTATTTTAGTTTTTTTTTCCGTTTTGAACCATGTTTTGTTTTTTGTGACTGGAGTGGTTGCCCACGTGGACTGTTTAGCTGATAAGGGCCTATTTGACAAATCTACAAGTTAGGGTATTTTTCTGAAAATTAGAAACAACTATAATAAAGATCTCAAGTCCAACTTCTTCTTCACAACTAGCAGCCAGACTCCATTGAACCAGGAGCTCTTCGATTTTTCCAACCCCAGCTTTCTCCTCACCGAATCCAGCTTCGAGTTCATCGCAGCAACTACATAGTCGGCCCAGCAAGCTCCTTCTCCTTCCCCAAGCTCTCTCACCACAGCCGGCCTCCCTTTTACAACGTCAGAACCCAACTCCACAGTCGGTCTCTGCTCAGCCTCTCTCTTCTACAGCGCATACAACCTCAGTCGACTCATTCACCAACTCCGTTCCAACAGCAACCGACTTTCCTCCTGCGCCATCTCCGGCAAAACAAACCCCTCTCAGTCTCTCTCCCTAGTTCGTTCCCCGCCATCATCTTCTTTATTGTCGTCGGCCTTCTTCCCCCCTCAAACCCAAGTCGCGTCAACAGCAAATCTAACATCAACAACGTCTCTCATTTGCTATGTCTTTCTCTCAAGCCTAACAACATCTTCGCTCCGACCTTCTCTCTCTTCTACGACGAATATTCTCCATCGCCGACACCAACTCCAGATCTGCCCTTACCCAACTATCACCACAATTTCCATCCTTCTCTCTCCACCGCTCGAGATCTTAGTCCATACTCCTCCATTTACTAGACTAATAAAATTAGTAAATTAGGAAACTTTTTGACATCAACTGGGTGAAGTCTGTAATGACCAGTGATGTGGCAAATCCTCAGCTTGGGCCGTCTGTACTTTGGGTAGGATATCTGGGCTTGAATCTGCTTCCTTGAACCTGGCTGAGAGCAAAGAAAACCTGAGTGGGAGTGCAAGGCAGGGCCTCGCGAAACCCCTCCGGCGTGAGAGTAAGTATCGTGTGTAAAGCAGAATACCAGAGTTCAAGGAAGAAAAAGAGCGTATGAATGCGTGTACCTTTGCTATGTCTGGTGGAGGAGTATTTATTGGCCCTTTTGTGGTTGAATCCGTGTAGGATCTGGTTTCCTCAGTCGTCTGGTTCAACAAGGAAGGGATCCCTAGTTTTTAGGCATGATACGCGGCTGGCCGCGAGATATAAGGAACAGATAAGGCAAGTGTCCTGCCCACACATGGTAATCTTCAACAGTGTCTTGGTGGGCAAGCTACTGGTGTCTTTTGCTCGATATTGGACTGGGCGGGCAAAGCCCTGCCCGCTTATGTAATAGATGCTGGACTGGGGCGAGCATGTTTCCCGGGCATGGCCCCTGGTCGGACAGGCAGGGCCTGTGCCCGTCCAGGCTTGGTCGGGAACATCATGCTCGCTGCTCGACGCTGCCATAGCTTTGCTTGTTGGGCCTGTGGGCCTTATAGGGTTTGTGCTCGTGACCGAAACGTGATGATATCTCGTGCTCTGCTCGTGACCGGTTTTGGGTCGGGTATATCAACCAACATGAGCCAATCTACTACATTTCATCAAAGAATTAGATACTGAAGTAGAAGAAATTTTGGAGTAGAAAAAACCACATACCTAAAAACCCTATTATTTTATAAAGTACCATGGTTTGGGAATTAAATTAACAAATACTATAGTTTGGGAATATTTTATATAAAATTACAATATTTTGGTAAAAAAACTCATATATATATATATATATATATATATATATATATATATATTGTAATAGAAGAAAACTCAACAGAAGATGAAACGAAGTTACAACTTACCCCCGGACTTTAAGACCTTTATTATTATTGTTTCTAATTTTCAAAAAAATACCACAGCTTGTAAATTTGTCAAATAGGCCCTTATAAGTTAAACAGTCCACGTAGGCAGCCACTACCGTCACAAAACTAATGAGTTTTGGACGGAATGTTTTATTTAGAAATAAAAAACTTGGGTTGAGGTTTTTCATGCAAAAAAAAAAACACATGGTTCAAAACAAAAAAACTAAAATAGGTCAGGTTTTTTTTTTTTTTTTTTTTGCAATTAACCCAAATAAAAATTTAACACAAAAAAGTATGGAATAATTGTGGGTTGGTCCCATTTTCTGAAATTATAACCGCTACAGTGCTCCATTTTTATTTTCAACCGCATAAGTCCAGTTTTATTAAATTCTTGACATTGGGTGAGAGAGATGGCAAGGGCACTCAAACAATGACCTTGAGGTCCTTGGTTCCAATCCTCATACCAATAAAGAGTCACACTTACCTATAAAAAATCATTAAATTCTTCCTTAAATGTCTCTCCTCCTCCTACCGTTCTTCGTTCAAAATTCCATAGCCATTTTGTTAAATTCAACCTTTACAGTACATCGTCATTTCACCTCCTTAAACTCTTTGAAAAATTTTATAGCATAATGAAGATGCCGAATGCTAAAGATATTTGACCAGTCATTCCTAATTTATGGAAAAAGTAAATGTGATTAGGGTACAGGAAGGTAAGTGAATTAGTATGATTAGAAAGGATGCTTCTTAAATTGCAATTGATTGAGCCTTCCGTCTGTATTCTTTTAGGGCCATTGCCTTTGATAGCAGTCAAAGATGAACATCATGAACTTTTATCAAATTGTGATTCACTTCCGATTTGTGAAAAAGGGAATCGGCCTTTGCCTCTTTATTACTTCCTCCATTGATCCCATGTTTGAAAGCCTACGATTGTTCAGTTTGAGTCGGATTGTGTAGTTCTTTAGATGCCCTTGATTCTTCATTCTCTATCTTTTTTTCTCTTAGCCTATGATTGTTCTTCGAAATGTGCAATGTAGGCATCGATACATGCGATGTGGGCGTCGTTATGTGCGAGATGTGGGCGTAGGAATGTGTGATGCAAGAGTTGGAATGTGCAATGTGGGCGTTAGAATCGGAGTGGGCATCGTTGCCACCTCCAATTTCTTTCCTGGCTCTAACTTTGTTTCCGACTCAAACATGTTTTCACTCGACACAAGAATCGGAGTGGGCATTGTTGCCTCGATGTGGGCTTCGTTGTCATGGCCAACTTCATCTTGATGGGCGGACTCCATCAATTTGTAATTTTCTTCTTGGTAATCTTGCAATGGGTTTTATGGGTTGGTCCATTCATCAAAATGCCCTTGCTGCCATTTACCATGTGATAGTCATCAGGGCCATTCTCTTCAAGTCCAGATCTAAAGTTTTTGTATCTTTGCCGGTTATTTTTTTTTTCCTTCTGAATCTAGTTTTCTTGTTCTTGTTGTTATGGATCATGTGTTAATTATTGTTTGTAAATCATCATGTAATGTTGTATTCTCAAGGTGGTCGACATCTTATAAATGAACAACTTATTTATTTTATGGTTTCATTTTCTCTATTCGTCAACAACTCGTTGCTTTCCGTTGATAAAAGGACTGAGCTTTATAGAGAAATCTTAATATTACCGATGCATAAAATTAATTACCGATGCCTAATTTTGGTATTGTGATGCCCAAATTTGGGCAATTTTTTTTTGTATTGTGATGCCCAATTTTTTTTTATTGTGATGTCCAAATTTGGGCAATGGCTTTGTCTGCACGTATTTTCTTCATTAAGGGCATTTTTGTCATTTCTTTCCCAAAAGTGTACTTTAGCGATTAAATAATAATATGTTGGATTGGAAAGGTTAACATTTCACCAAAAAGTACCGGCCAGATTATATCCCGAAAAATATTGAATGTCTAGCCTAGGGTTTGAACCTATGATTTCATATCTAACATCTATATCTATATCTATCTATCTATATCTAAATATCTAATTACTAAACAAGAATGATCCATTGGGACAACTAGTCCATTATGAATTTTATAGTACATTATATAATATATATCTTTGAAAGGAAATTCACAAACCAAAATTAATTAAAAAAATTATCAACCTCAAGGATTCGACTCATGGTCTGCAAAATGTCCCTAGCGCGAGTCACCATTACATCAAGCAAGCAATTGTGAATGTTTTTAACATTACATTATATATACAAGGATAATATAATTTTTTGGTCCCTGAACTATACCAATACTATGCATTTGGTCCCTGTATTTTTTTTTAAAATGAGTTTGGTCCTTAAAATAGGTTTTTAGTAAGAGATTACCCCCTAACGAGGTTACCATCAGTTTTGCCGTTATGTTTTTTCTGAAAACTCAAATTTACCCTTAGTAATGTTAGTGGTTCAAAATTTAAAAAAATAAGAAATAAGAAATAAGAAAAAAAGAAAAAGGGAATCGGTTCCATCGCCATCTCAATCTCTTATGGTATTGCAGAAGTACTTAAGAGAATTTTGATCGGTCGTAAACCAGGTCCAACCATCCTTCCAGAAGAAGATCCGTTTGGACCAAGGGCTCTTGATACTCCTATTCCGTTGCCCTCTTGGTTCACTGAGGAAGATCTTAAGTATAACGCTGACAAGTTCGACCAAAAGGGGTTTACCGGAGGGTTATCTCATCTACAGCCCTGCTCCAGCCATCTCCATCCCAGTCTACATCTCCATCTTCGGCCACCTTCTGCTCCGGCCATCTCCATCATCACCGCCGCCACCGCCTTAGCAGTCCATCCACAAAATCATCATTCTTCAAACCCACCAAGTCAAACCCCGTTCCTAAACTAGGTAACTCAACGATTTCGCTCAATACCCCGTTGCTGACAAGTCAATCCCAGAAACCAACGACGCCAAGTCAAACCCCGTGGTTGCTTGTACGTCGCGTGGGAACAGTGACACAGGACGAGGCAACGACCCATTTACCCCAATTGCGCAT
Source organism: Codonopsis lanceolata (assembly GCA_013146195.2). NCBI lineage: Eukaryota > Viridiplantae > Streptophyta > Magnoliopsida > Asterales > Campanulaceae > Codonopsis > Codonopsis lanceolata. The sequence goes on from CM028380.1 coordinate 49,595,404, forward strand.
TCGTACCCCGCGGTAGACCGGGTGCTTGGTGCTGGTTTCTCGATTTCGTTTGAGTTTTTTTGGAGGTTTCTGGTGGTAAGGTGGTGGTGTTGGTGGCTGTGTGCTTGGTGCTTGGTGCTTGGTGCACACCAGTTGTTTGTCTTTTTGTCTCTTAAAGATGGAGAGAAAGAGATACGAAATTGTCTATTTGGAAGCAAAATGGACGAGGAAACGAGACTGAAGCGACACGTATCTTGATTTTTGTATGTCTTAGCCCCAGAAATTCAACCAAGCGATACTTGGGGATATGGTCCAAGAAGATAGCAACTGGAACGGTTGTTTGGGTAGCCAACAGAGAGAGCCCACTCAACGATACTTCCGGTACATTAAGGGTGAATCAGCAGGGAATTCTAGCACTTTACAGCTACAATAGCATGATTTGGTCATCAGATGGATCGAGATCTGTGAGTAATCCAATGGCGCAGCTTCTAGATACAGGGAATCTTGTTCTTAAAACTGAGAATGACCCAGAAGATTTCATTTGGCAAAGTTTCGATTATCCAGGAGATACTTCCCTGCTAGAGACAAAGTTAGGAAAGGACTTTGTGACCGGCCTAGATAGATATCGACATCCGGAAGAGCCGATGACCCATCTCTAGGTAAGTATAAAACGGATGGATATACACAGATGTCATCTCCATCTCCGGTGGAGATGGCCGGAGCAGAAGGTGGCCAGAGATGGAGATAAAGATGGCCGGAGCAGGGGCTGTAGATGAGATGGAGATTGAGATGGAGATGGCTGGAGATGACCGATTCCCTTTTTCTTTTTTCTTTTTTTTTTTAATTTTTGAATCACTAACATTACTAAGGGTAAATTTGAGTTTTCAAAAAAAACATAACGGCAAAACTGACGGTAACCCCGTTAGGGGGTAATCTCGTACCAAAAACCTACTTTAAGGACCAAACACATTACAAAAAAAATACAGGGACCAAATGCATAGTATTGGTATAGTTCAGGGACCAAAAAATTATATTATCCTATATACAATACATAAGGTCGTTTCTACAAATTAGGGGCCCTAGGGGGTCACCCTTCTCGCCCTCCCCCATGGACGACTCTGACTGCACTCACCTTTTACGGCCCTCTTTGCATCATTTGTCTTATTATTATTTTTTAATCTTTTATGAGGAGAAAATATCTAGTGGTATTAGAATAGCACGTCACTCACCAACTACGTGGAACTCCACAAGAACCACAACTAACACGAGATCAATAATATGTTGACACAAATTCTCAGAAACTCAAAAAAGAAATATATATATATATATATATATATATATATATATATATATATATATATATATATATATAAATGTTCAACTGAAAAATACGCTCTTATCGACATATTCTGGATCTCCCGTGAAAAATATGTTTTGATGTCCAGTACTTAAATGTACAAAGATTATCAATACGATTTTAACTTATTATTATTATACTTTGCATATATTTTTTTAGTTCAATTACAAAAGTAGCTGCTGGTCGATAATGGCCTCATTTGATATATGATTGAATTGAATAAAAGCATGTGGAAAATCTAATCAGAATAAGTTCATGAACTTGAGTATCTTAGCTCAGTACCCACCTTCAATTTCATTTAAAAAAAAAACCGTCACCAGCCAATTGTTTTGTTAACAGCTTTAATAAAATGATTTAAAATCCTAACCTAAAAAAGGTAAATTACTTTTGTTAAAACCGACAACTAAATTACTACGAAAAAAAAATTAGACAAGAATTTACGTGATTCGGAATTTCGTATTTACACGGTGACAAAAGTTTTAACTAAATAAAAAGGAGATAAAAATACAAAAATAGTGGCTCAACAAATACCCAAATCAGACTGCATGATTGAAATTCAACAAAATCTGATTTTCTTATCTTGATTATATTTATGGTAATGCGGCTTTCAATTTGCAATAGTCGGAAATGCGGTCTTACCAAGTTTGGAGTCCAGATCTCTTGTACCATTTGTGTGTATCACTGGTGTACCACTTTTTATCTCAATCATTGGTTGAGATGCAATGATTGGGATGTAATGGTGGAGATAAAAAATAATACACCAGTGATACATGCAAGTGGTACAGGAAATCTGAACTTCCAAGTTTGAGTTTTACGAGAGGAGAAAAGTCAACGGAAGTGATGGAGGTAGCATTATACAGTAGTTTTTTGTTTTTTAAGGAAAAGGAAAAAGAGAGATAATACTTCATAGAAAATTATATATTTATATATGACCGAGGATTGACCGATTTATTTACTACTATTGCTTCCTCCACTAAGTAGCCCATAAATGGATAAGGAGGTTTGTTTAAAAAGTAGTACTATTAACTATTGGGCATTACGCGGAAGTAGTAGTTATGAGTTTATTTGTAGATTGTATTTGTGGTGAACTAATGATACATGTCATCGGGATCATGTCCAGAAATTTCTTATCTAACTGTCTATTGTCTAATACTAATGGGTAGAAAGGTTTCGTTGATTATTTTCTCTAATGATTGAGAGTAAGAATTGTTTGTTGTTTTAGTGGAGTGGACTTTAGTTGTTATCCGTCCCAATATTAATTGAAGGCCCTCTTTTCGGTGATGTATCCAGAAGTGTCTAAAATTTTAATTATTGCATAAATAATTTACAAATTATAATTGTCATTTACTTGTTTTTATTTGTTAAAAATGTTTAATTATATCAATTATTACTAACATTCATTAATAAGTATTTTTTCAATATAATATATTAGAAAATCATTTAAAAACTGATCAGACATTCGATTTTGTAAATCCGTCTTGACACAAGTCACAAATAAATTCCCTAAATCAATAAATCGCACACAAGTAAATAAGATGAGTAACAAAAAGTTAAACTAATTTTTTTAAACACAAAACCCCTAATTTCATATATAAGCTAAAATAGTTTTCAAGAAACCCAATAAAATAGCAAATAATTTCAAAATCAAATTTTTAATTTTATCTTCAAATTCTCCAATATAAGCTCAACCAAAGTTTCAAAGACACCAAAGCTTGTTACTAGATTAGGACTTTAGGAGAATGAGATGGAGTCCGGGAGAGGGAGTGAGTTGAGTACCGACTAGATTACTAGATTATGACTTTAGGAGTTATTGTCTACTTAATTTGCTGAGTTATGACTTATGAGGTTTAGTTTAGGGGGAAAATTGGGAGGGGTCCAATAGAAAAAATGGGAGGGGTCCAATAGAAAACATTAAAAAAAATTACTTTGTTTTTTTGTTGTTGACCGGTGTTCATGGACACCTGAATAGTTGCCTTCCGTCCCCCAATGTTCCTTTAATCTTTAAACCAACTTTCAAAATGATAACTATTTTCTCTTCCATTACTTTTTTGTTGTTGATCGGTGTCCATGGACACCTGAATAGTTGCCTTCCATTGCATTTTTTGAAAAAAACAAATATTGACAAGGAAAGCTAGAACGATATAATCTCCACATGATTTTTAGAAGGTTACAAAGGTGAAAGTGGTTAAATTGAGATATGTTGACGTGATTAAAGATATGTACGATGCATCTACAATGTTAGGACTACATTAAGAGAGACCTCTAAGCAATCGATTACTGTAGATTACACCAATAATCGTCCTTGAGTCCCTTTCTTTTTGTTTTGGGGATGGATGAATTAACCGAGCATATACAAGATGATATACCACTCTGCATGTTGTTTGTTGATGATATTGTTTTTGATTGATGAGACGAAGAACATGATCGATGGCAAACTAAAAAAAATGGGAAGGAACTTTAGAAGTCAAATGTTTTAAAATAAGTAGAAGTAAAACAGAGTACAACAAGTGCAAATTTAGCAATAACTAGAGTAATAGTGGGAACAAAGAATGGTTAGATAGTCAAGAAATAACACAAAAGGAACAAATATAATATATGTATGAAACCGAACATTAGTTAATTAAAAATGAATATTTTAACAAAATTAGTGTAGTTGAAATGCAAATGTTAAAATAGATATGTCGCAAACTAGGAAAAATAAAAATTGTAATGAACAATATATATCGACAATAAGAGTTTTATAAGTCTAGTTGGCAACGAAATAAGGCTAGAGGGGGGATGAATAACATTTTAAAAACTTTAAGAGTTATTTTGAAAACCTTCAAAAGATGCAACGGAAAAAATAAGTTTTTCAGCAGCTGATCAGCAGGTACCATCTGCTGAACGTAAAACAATTTTGGTAGCAGCTGGTGAATAAAAAGGGTTTGGTTTGGTTTGATTTTCTTTTGATCACTTAAATATAGGGATTGATTTGAAGTATAATATATAAGATCAACTATGTAAATAATTCAGAAATGTAACTTTAAACACTTAAGTAGATAGAGACTGCTTAATTGTATAAACAGTAAAAACAGCAGATAGAAGAACATAGTATTTAGAGTGATTCACAGTGTTAAAACTGATACGTCCACTACCAAGTTGGTCAAACTTGGATTTTGAAGTGCACTAAATATATTAAAATTCTAAGTGATCACTAATGGATCTGTGTACAACAAAAACCAGTGTTTGAGGATTATGATTGAGTAACAATCATGCTCGTGCAACAATCAAGTATTCTTTTAAGATTAGGAAGAATACAATGATTGTCTAAACAAGACCTAGAAAGAAATATGAGGTGAAAGAACATCTAGTAATTGTTTAAGGACTGGAATACATGAAGGGAAAAATTGCTTGAAGGAATCATATGAGTGTCCAGCCTTAGATTGAAGTAAATCAAATAAGGAATATCATTTGAGTAGAGCTGGCAAAACGAGCATGCGGGGCGGGTTTGCCCATGAGCCTAAAAAGCCCGTTGTGAAATGGGCTGGGGCAGGAAAGCCCACAAACATAACGGTTCTAGAAACCCCTAGCCCAACCCGCCCCGCTTAGGGCCGCAGGCAAAACGGGCAAAGCCCGCAAAATTGAGTTTATTTAATATTTTTTATATATTATCAATTATTTGAATTTAGAATAGATTTGGATTTTGGACAAATAAACCATTAAATTCAAAATACTTAAAATACTAAATAACAAAAAAAAAACAAAATTACATATCCATTAAATTCAAAATACTAAATAACAAATAGCAATGGGTGGATCTGGAAGCAGGATGGCCGGATGGGAGAGAGAGCTTGAGATCTGACTTCGGAAGAGAAGAAATCGGCGGCAGTGAAGTTGGAGGAGCGGAGATGGAGGCGGCGAAGCTGGAGGAGCAAAGACGGAGCCAGAGGATAGAGGAAGTCGCCGTCACTGCCCATCGTCACTAACTCATTGGATTGGAGAAACTAAGGAAGCCGAAACCGGAATAGAAGAACTCACTGAATGAATGAATGAGAGAACGAGTGAGAGATGGGCGGGAGAGAACTATATCTCACATCTATGATCCATTAGTGACTTTGAGTCTTTGACTTATCACCTCACCTAACCCTAAGTCCTAAGACAAGTGACCACTGACCAGTAAAGTAACCCACGCATAAGACACAATCTAAACTCTAAAAAGACTAAAGACCTATGTTAATGGGTTGCAAACTAAAAATGGGTCAGTCCATATTCCATAATTCCATAAATAAATTATAATGTGACTTAATGCACGGGCGGCCCGCCCGCAAACGCCCGCGGCCCGCATCCAAACGGGTATCGAATACACCAACCCAACCCGTCCCTAATAGGTGGCGGGGCGGGCATACCCGCAGGCTTTTGCCCTATTTGACAACCCTACATTTGAGTGATGAATGATTTCTTCAACCCTTTTATCCTCTGTTCTCTTTTATCTTCTATCATGAGAACTTGAACATTTCAAGGAAGGAGTAGCTTGAAGGGATAAGTGAAATGTTTGTACTCAGTTCTTCATATATTGAATTCTTACTCCAAACTGCTTTATATAGAGATCCTTGAAAAATAGCCGTTTGAAAGAGCGAAGATGATTTTTAAGAGCGATGATCAAATCTATCTTTTGAAGCTTAGAAAACTTGAAGAGGATTTCTGATACGGAAGATATCACCGAGCATAAGTTCATAAATTTATAGATAGATGTTAGATATCTTTTTCCATACAATGAGGAGAGTAGATATCTTCTAGCGTGAAATATTTAAGAGGGTGGTTGGCTAGAAGATATGATACACTGTTGAACATTTAATGCAATGGTAAACTGTTGAGTAATTTAATGAATTTACAAAAATTCTCATTTTAAACAGTTTAACGTTTGAAATTAGATGACCAAGAATTAGATGCGTGAGAGTGGTCGAAAGTGTTTTTTTTTAATATTTGTTAAAAATATTGTTTGAAAGAATATATATATATATAAATAAGAAATTGTTAAAGTATTTTAATCAAAAGAGTGTAAGTAGATTGAATATTTTTTAAAATAGTCTTTTAAAGCGGTGACTTACACTGATTATCAGCAGATGCTATTTTTTGATTATTTTAGCTTACAACATAAATGTTTTATTTTTTAACGAAAAGATGATTTTTAGCTAAGTGTTTAAACTAAAGTAAAGTCCACGTGTTTTCGAAAATATTGTTTTATGAAATTTTGAAAGCATTAATTTCGAAATTAGATTGGAGCGCATTATTTCAATAGAGTACAGTTTTCAGCAGATAGGGATTTAGTTATAGAAAAACATAGCAGCTGAAAACTAAATTTTAGATAACAACATGTGTAATAAAACTTCCTAGAAAAACTACAGCTGTCAAATAAGGGGATCAACAGCTAGCTAGCTGCTGATGACTAAGTTACGGCAGATAGATAAATAAGATTTGTGAGGGCTGCCTATCTTAGTCTAAGTTTATTTTTTCTCGCTTAAAGTGGTAAAATATTAGTTGGAGGTCTACATGCTGAACTTTAGTAGGAAGAGTTCTAGACTTGCTAAAGTCTAATCAATTTAATTCTAGTTAACAACTAACTAATGTTTTAATCATGCAAGATTGTAATTAACTCATCCTATTGAACTTCACATAAATATATCTAGTAGAGTGAACTTAATTTAGTATGTGGGTTTCTTTAAATCCTTACTGATTATTAATTACTGTTTTATGTTCTAAGGTCTAATTAATGAGTTTAAATAATTTTATACATTCATGTTTCAACAAGTTCCCAAATAATTGTATTCTTTTTTTATTCGTTCCAAAATAGCTGTCCTATTTCCTAACTTTTATTTTTAAGAAACATTTTTATCACTTTATCCTTACTTTTTTGATCTATTTTAATTATGATCACATGCATAAGGGTATTAAAAGAAATCACACATTACATCAATATATTATAATACAGTCAATTACTTTTTTCTTAAATAATGTACCGGGTTAAAGGAAGATGATTATTTAGAAACTGGGGAGTAACAAATAAAATGAGATAAAATCTCGTCTAAGATGGTTTGGAGATACACAACGTAAACCAATTAGTGTACGTGCTAGGAAGTGCAAGCGGCCCAATATTAACTAGATTATAAATAGGAGAATGAGAAGACTAAAACTAACATGAACATTTGTAATAAGGAAATATATGAACAATGTGGTATGTGTGAATAAGTGTGATGAGTGATGACCTTGTTTTGGACCAAATTGAATGGTAAAACTTGATTGATGTAGCCTACAGCATACAATTGGGAAAATAGCAAAGGTGACTTGTTAATATATATATATATATATATATATACTAGTTACTACTCAGGCGATGCATGATTTTAATATTATTATTTTTTTTACAAAAATTGTTTATAATAAGATTATTTTGCTAAACTTGTTATAAGTAATTAAAATTATTCATTAGTATACTTTGAACAAAACTAAGAAAAAAGTAAATATTGAAATTGACCATATAAATGGGTAATTGAAATATTTGTGTAGGAATTTTCTGTAGAAAGAAAAACTTAAAAAATGAAGTAATTAAATAGATATAGATTAATTAGTTATTTTTGTTGAAATTGATCATTTTAACAGAAAAGTCACCACATGACAACATTGGCTTCCGTTAGTAGTAACTAGCTTTACACCCGTGCGTTAAACGCACGTCATATATCTTTTACAATCAAATTATACATAAGCAACATGAAGTGAAAAAATAAAATTAAAAGAATAAATTATTGTAAAACTTATATCATGATTAAAAACTTTAATGATAATAAATAAAATAAACAAATAATTGTACCGTAAGGATTGTACTGAACAAATTATTATAACACATGGATTAAGAAAACGTAAAATTAGTAATAAAGAATACAATAAATAAATAAAATCTTTTATAAATTTTAGAATATTTTTTAAATACAACATTTGTCATTAAATATGTGTGATTACTACTACTATCACTATGATTAAATATGTACAATTACTGCTACTATATATCACTGTCACATAACAAAACTCACGTAATCTATATTAATCAATATTAATATAATGTTTTTTTATTTTTTAGTTAGTGTGTTATGAAAATTAAACACATAATTAAAAAGTAAGGATAAAAGTATAAGTAAATTTAATTATTGCTTATTACATGAATGAAAAATTCATATATATTTTAGAATACATCTTTAAACAAATATATATTTGTTAGATAATAAAATTGATATAACAAATTCAAATGATGATAAACCAAAGAAAAACAACTCAAATTACATACTTCTTACAATCATCCCTCCCCCAAAATGACCAAAATGTCCCCGACTCAAAAACATCTTCATTAATAGTGTCACCCAAATGATGTGACACTGATAATATGTGTACTTAATTACAAGGTTCTAAAAATCGTTAGGCAGCCGCTAGGCGGCACACTAGCGCCTAGGGGACTAGTCGGGGCGTAATCGGGGCCTAGGCGGGGCCTGGAATTAAGGCATAATTACCATTTTTTTGATAATTTACATCAAAGATCAAACACATTGAATACAATTTTTTTTATATGTTTGTCATTTTATCAAACATTTGTCTATATTCGTAAAATGAACAAAAATATACAAACCTACCATTAATCTCAATTCTCAACAACCCCAAAGCAATAAACCAGCCAAGTTTAGAGCTAAAAACAAAAAAAAGATATTACTTCAGTTCGCCCCCATTACTTCCCTCTCTGCATCACCATTACCACTCCCCATTCCTTCTCCAGTTCGCCCCCCCTTCCTTCTCCGGTCACTGCATGCTACAAAATCAAAGCTACAAAAATAAATTAAGATCGGCGAGGTTTTGCGTAGACGCCGACTTGATCGATTAGGCGGCGACTAAGAAAATCGTGGCGGTAGAGAGGGGCCTAGCGCCTAGACGGAGCTAGGCGGAGAGTTTTAGAACACTGCTTAATTATTACAATTATATCTACAAATATTTAAGCTCAATTCAATAGACAATAAAATATACATTTATACTATGATTGCTATCAATTCATTGTACCTCTCATGGAGTATGATATACTCGGCTACTCACCAATATACATAATCACACCCCTTTACAGTCATCGTACATGTTCCCAGAGTATTTAAACTATGATTTACTTGATCATATTCATCTTCCAATGTCAATGAGCGAAAATGGAATCCGGTAATGATGATGTTGTCACCTCTCACCAGGACCTTGTTGATCTTTAAAAGTCCACTCATCCAATATGTCATAACTATGTCATAACTAATGCTACTAGTTTTGTTGGTGAAATTACGTGGTTATAGACAACAAAAGCGGTCACAAAATATTTATATTCAAGGAGAAAACACATTTATGGATGAGTAAATAATGTTTGTTGAGTATCAAATTAAATATGACAAACTTTAAAGATCCATAGTTGTTCATCAAATTATATTTCACTATGTACTTGTTCTTTAGCTCCTATGGATATAATTTGTCTTGACAAAACTCATAAGTAAATTAATATTCAAAGAGGAAGCACATTTATGACTAAGTAAGTAATGTTTATTAAGTTTTTAGATTGTTAGTCTTGTTTCCCTTGCATATTGGTAAGAAAAAAAAAGACATTTCCTCTTAGATTGATGATATTTAATTTTTTAACAGCTTCTTATGTTTTTTTTATTTACTTATCAATACTTGTATATGTGTTCATACGTAAATAATATCCTTATTTGGTAAGTAGTTACAGTGGTTATCTAGCAATCTTGAGATAAACAAATTACATTTGTCATTATATATATCTTCCTATTTTTGGCAAGTGCATTTTGAAGGGATCTTGCTATATTTGGATGTGCTAATCACATTTGTCATTATATATATAAAGAAAATGTAACAAAACAAAGTGTTCCAATTTCCAATGCCTTGTTAATTAAATGTTTAGTATAAAAACTAAGAAAAATGTAATAAAACAAAGTGTTTCAACTTCCGATATATATTTATGTTTTCATTTATAGAAAACATTTAGGCGAAAAAATCACGATTATTATTATTATTATTATTATTATTATTATTATTATTATATATTAATAATTAATAAATATAGATTAATAGAAGAAAAAATAAATATGAAATTGTCCCGTGAATAACTTGTATAAATCAAATAGTATGGAAATGAAAAGAAATGAGAATTGAAGAGTTTCACCCAAGTTAAATTCGTATAAATTAAATAGGATAAAATCTAGTTTTTCGAGTAAGCAATATTTGACAAAAATAAAAATAAAATAAAAATTCTCATTTTATAAAAAGTTGGCAAAAGAATAGAGCTGAAGTCGAGTATGAAAGTAACATTAATCTAAAGTCTCATGTAACTTGAATTGGGTTGACGCTTGTGTCACAAGGGATAAAAAAATGGAGCCAAGAAGAACATATGAAATTCTTGTCTCTAAGTTTCTCATCATATATGTCAAAACTGGAACATGAAAATTGGACCACTACTAAGATAAAAGCATGAATGAATTCATAATCTAGGAGATGACATTATTTATCCCGAAAGGTACAAACATTGTTTGATTAGCGTGAATAAATGTGTCTACTTGGCATCCGCCGATAAAATATAATAACCAATCTAGCATTACATAGGCCATCACCACAGTCCGCTCTTTCAAAAACAGTTGCAACCCCAAGCATGTGCCTACAACCATCAAATAGTTTAAGAGCCACCCTAAACACAACACCAAAAATACTAAACGCAACACCATTTTAATAATCAAATTACCTAACTACCCCTCATTAAAATAATTCACCCACCCACACACCCAGCCCCCTCCACACTGACCCCCTCCACACCCGCCCCACACAGCCACCCCACCCCCACACACTTGGTCTCTTCTCAAAATCTCTCTTTCTCTCACTTGGTCTCTCTCTCACCCACACACCCAGCTCATATTTCACTCACACTCTCTCAAAAACTATCTAAAGCATCCAACCCAATTCATAATGAGTTATGATTATAATCCTAACGAAGATGCAACTACTAACAATGATGATTATTTTCAGGTGAGTGACCCTAAACGCAAAACTTATTGAATTTTTTTTGTATTTGCACTGTAATTCGGTAAAAAATTCGAACATTTCAAAACATCCGCTAGGTCACGCGGATGTACACTCAAAGAACCGCATCGACCGGCGGATGTTTTGCAAAAAGTACCGCGATTTAGAAGCGGATGTTTTGTGGTAGGTTCGTCTTTTTGAAGCGGTTGTTTTTTGGTTGATCCGTTTTTTAGTAGCGGATGTAATTTATTAGAACCGCTTCTGACTAGCGGCTGTTTTCATAAAGAACCGCTACTATGTAGCGGCTCTTTCAGTGAATTTTGCTGGAATTTTTGTGAATTTTTTTTTTCATTATTAAACGGTTAATATGATTTTTTTGTTGTTTGTTGATAGGATTACCAATTCGAAAACGAGAATCATTTATTTCCGGATGTATCTCATTTTTTTGTGACGGATGAAAATTTTATTGATCGAGAAGCAGCAGAAAAGTGGGTTAGAGATACCGGACGTGCCGAGAATATGTACTTTTATGTGTCTAGAAGTAAAAGTAAATTTGATAAGACTCGTAAAATTTGGTTGAGTTGTGAGAATGGTGGAAAACCTCGGTACGATGGTAAAAAAGACTTGAATGATGTGAAGAAAAATGGTTCGAAGAAGCTTCTTTGTAAATTTGAAGTGTATTTGCAGGAAATAAAAGATGATGGTTGGAGAGTTAAAGTTAGCGAGTTTAACAATGCTCACAACCATCCACTTTCAATGGGAGAAAAATGGCACACTTCTGCATCGAAGTTGACAAAGGCTGAGATTGAAAGGGTTGATCAACTTTATAGTGCTAATGTGAAGCCGAAACAGATATTGAATCTATTGAAGAAGGAAAATCCTGATAACAGAAGTTCGCGAAAGCATGTAGAGAATGCTTTGGTAGGTATAAGAAAGAAGAAGATGGGAAATAAATCAAAAATGGAGTATTTTTTAGATGAGATGCGTCGACTTGGATATATTTTCTGGTTCAGGTCAAAGAAACTTGCCCAAAAAAACAAAGCTTTATTAACTGATGTTATGTTTGCTCATCCGAAGGCTGAAGAGATGTTAGCCTTATTTCCGTACGTTCTCCTTATGGATTCAACATACAAGACTAATAAATATGATTTGCCGTTATTGGAAATCATTGGAGTTACATCAGTGGGGAAGAATTTTCATGTCGCATTTGCATTCCTGAAGAATGAGAAAAGTGAAACATTTGGTTGGGCATTACATCAGTTGCGTGCTTTATTAGTTCATGTTCGCCCACCGGATGTCATTGTCACGATAGGAATTGGCTCTCATGAATGCAATACGGGACTACTTTCCAACGCCTCAACATATGTTGTGTAAGAGACACATAGCAAAGGATGTCGAAAAGTATGTAAGGACCTGTTGAGAAGTAGAAAATATACTGCAATATTTATGAAGAGGTGGATGGATATAGTTGAGTCAAGAACTGAGGAAGAATACATAGAACATTGTCGAGAGATGGAAGAAGCGTGGGCAAATACTCAAGCAGTTGTTCGATATGTTAATTCTACTTGGTTGGAGCCCTATAAGGATAGATTTGTCAGTGCTTGGACCAAACAATACATGCATTTCGGTAATCAAACGACAAATAGGTACAACTTATACGTTTATGAATGCAATATATTTATTATTTATGAATGCAATATATTTATTGTTTATGAATGCAATATATTTATTGTAATCTGCAAATATGTTACGAGTTGAGAGTGCACACTCCCAGTTGAAAAGATGGTTATGCACGTCAGCTGGTGGTTTCGATCATATATTCGATCAAATCCACGATGCTATCGAGCTGCAGTTCAATGAGATCTTGGCTCTATTTGAAAGGAATTTGAATGTAGCTCATCCTTTGACATCCTCAATGTTTATTCTCCGTCGATTAAGATATAAGGTATCTTCTCATGCCCTTGAGTTGCTAGCATACGATTGGAATTCGACACAATGTATAGAGGAGCCAATAGAGGGTGATTCTAAAAGGTGTGGGTGTTTGTTGAGGACAAGTTACGGTTTGCCATGTAGTTGCGAAATGTGGCACATGTCTCAGGAAAATGTCCCGATTGAACCCCATCAAATCCATGTGTTTTGGAAGACGTTGTCTATGGGCGGAGTTCAAGATATGAGTACATCAAGGGAATCTGCTTCTGATTTGATCAAAAACCTATTATCAGATATGGACGGGACTTCTGAATCGCAACAATATCACTATGCTAAACAGTTTTTCGATGTTGTACATCCCCCAACTAACATTGAGGAACCAGAAATAGTGCGGCACAAAGGGCGTCCAAAGAAGAACTCGACAAAGAGAGACCTCTCGGGTTTTACAATGTTAAATGTATATGCCACATTACTTTTTACATTTGTGTATAGTATATGATTTATGGCTTAATTTTTATAATTTTCGCATCAACAGGTTATGAACATGCTAACCGTCAACCAGAAAGACAATCTGGAGGTAGAGGTAGAGGTCGAGGTCGAGGAAAAGGACGTAGTTCATTAGCATCGACGGGTAATTCAATTCCATACGCCTCGCACCTTCCACCATTGATGATCACTTTCATATCAAATGTTATAGATGTCGAAGCGGATGGAAATTGTGGTTTCCGAGTAATTGCCCACTTTATTTATCACGACGAAGAAAAATGGGATCAAGTGCGTAATGACTTGATGCAGGAACTTTCTGACTATTGGGACTTCTACTCACCATCAACTTCTTGAAGGTGACCTGAAGGAGCAAGTGGTATGTCCGAATTGGCATACCTCTCCGCCTCCAACCGAGCATTGGTTAAATCTGGGCATGCTTGGTTTTATCATTGCTACACGGTATCAGAGGATTGTGACTTGTTTGTCGAATATATCGCTTGGTTGCAATACATGGTTACCGCTTGCAAGCACGGCACGGCCTTGATGGACAACCGCCACAACCCTGGTCCACAAGTATTGACTTTGGGTGGGTGAATTGTATCCATTTCATAGCACTTGGGATGAAGCCTTCAAGTCCCCTGCCTCGTCTGCCTATTATTCCGAGGTGGGACATATCTTGTGACCCAACGATACGACATTGGCTGCCAATTTGGCATGATCGATTTACTACTTACCTTAGTGTAGAGATGTAACAGTTAATTTTACACTTCTTGTGATGTAAAACATTAATTAATTAATTACGAGGGTTAATTGTGATCGATATACTTTTTGTGATGTAGGGGCTTAATTGTTTAATTTCGACTAGTTTAGGGGGTTGATTGTTGAATTTGCAAAAGTGTAGGGGGTTAATTGTAAAATTTTGATAGTATATGGTGCTCATTGTTATTTTATGATAGCAACATATTTCATAAACATAACATGAAAGTATGATGGGGAAAAAGAAAAAAAGGATATAAATTTCTACCCAATAAAACAGAACTGAAGATCGGAGTGCAAATAGTTTCCAAGCATGATATGGTGAGATAGAGAGTAATAATCAAGTAGAACAAGAGAAAGGAAAAGGGAAAAACTACAGAAAATGATCGGCATGGGTGGACTTGGGAAGGAGGAGACGGCACCATAAATTCATATGGGTTTTTCCTACCCAAGAACACCATGCCGATTACCTTCTGTAAAATCTCTCTCCTTTTCCATCTTATTCCTTCACCGGTGAGTATCAATTCGAGAGAAGGGTTGATATTTATAGTTGAAAATAAGAAAAAAAAAAAAAGAGTAAAAACTTTTGGTGATTTGGTAGATCTAATGTGACTCGTTTCCACCGCAAAAAGGGGTGAGAATACGCGTTTCTTTTATTATAGGATCAATTGAATGGATGGATTCATAATTCATAAAAAGAAAAAAGATAAAAGAAAAAGATTTCAAAGAAAAGGGGGGTTCTTCTGAGATAATCCTTATCAGATTGGGTACTAGCTACGTACTGTTTGCACTCCGATCTTCAGTTCTGTTTTATTGGGTAGAAATTTATATCCTTTTTTTCTTTTTCCCCATCATACTTTCATGTTATTTTATGATAGTATATGGTGCTCATTGCGTGTTTTACCCTTTCCTTATTTATCAAGAGTGAATGACTCTTCTTATTTATAGAGAAGAGTGAATAAATACATTTTTAAATAGATAAAAAAAATATAAATAACAATAAGACCGAGTTTAAAATTTATAAATGCATCACAACACAAACAACAAGTATATCACATAAACATATAGTATATCACAATACATCCTCAAACCGTGAATAACTGCCAACGCTGACATATAAGTACCCCGACCACAAGTGAATCTCGCCTGGACCGATGAAGTGCCCTGAGGTGAGGAAGTACGCCTGCGACTCGATCCTCAGCCGATCTACGTGCAAATCTCGATGGATGAGAAGACCTGGGATGCCCTCTGGCGGCCGCATCGGATCGTGGGTGATCCACGATGGTTGATCATCCCCATCTCCTCGTTGTCGCCGATCATCATCATCATCCTCGCCATCATCATCATCATCAACCAAGTGGCATCACACGATAATGTGTCCGTTCTCGAAACCACCGCCAGAACCATCTACAAGTGGTGGATGGAATCCCGGCTACACCTGCTCCAGCCTCTTGGGTTTATAGAATGATGCTCCCATTGTTGGAAATTGCGAAGCATCTCATCGTGGACACAAATGTACTTCAACGGCTTTGGACCTCTATAAACCTTTGTTGGGCGGAATACATGACCGGAATAATTTGGATATATCCAAACCTGCCTCAAGCAACGATCGGGCATGTATGGCTCAGTGATTTTACGGCAATGAATTATGCCCGAGAACAAACTGATCGGTACCTCATGTGATGGTCTACGAGTAAACGGAGTCCAAGTCACCTAGAAAAATAAATATTAATATAAATATCCAACAGTCATCTTTAATACATTATTTATAAATGATAAATACTTACGGCATCAACAAATATCCGATCGGATCATACGATACTCTTCGAGTATCGATCATTTCTTCTTCCACCGAGAGTAGAGGTCCATCTCTTAGCATATGGCTCTCGAGAGGTCCATGTCGCCGAAATACTTGGTCCGAATTGAGGAAAGTATTCATATATCCGCACCTACAATAAAATAAAATAGCATCAAATAAAATAATGTCAAATAAATAACATCAAATATAATAGCCGAATAAAAAAATGTAAATTTTATAGTATCTAAACAATTTATTTTTATACCAGAAGAGACAAGCACCCACCATCCTGCCTACAACCAATCTCGATGCTATACCGAGCCGCCGATAGAAAGGATAAAGTCGCCGCACCCCAAGCGTGATTGGGCATATCACCGATATCCAAAGACATACGGTAGAAAGTGAACATTTACCCGATTCGACGACTTGTCCATGAACAACGCCGTCCCCAAAGAACCACAACAAATAACCAACCATCCTCTGGCCGAGCCGACACGCCTCGCCACCCAAAGATTCTTGCAATGTCAAAAATCTAATACCACTTCCCTTCACCTCACCGCCACCCCGGTAGTAGGCAAACGTAGGAGAATGGCTAGAGATGACTTGATCGGGCTAACTTCGCACTGCCAAAATGGGTTTCCCAACCACCGGATGTAAAATGTAATGCACATCGTGCAACGCCGCCATCTCCCGAACGGTAAATGGAAACTGTTGGTTTCCGGGTGCCACCTTTCCACAAAGGCTGATATCAATGGCATGTTCAAGTGCCGCAACATGCACTCCCTCAAGTGTCCCAAGTTACTCATAGTGAGCAACTGAATACTCTCCGTATCATTTATGGTCCAAGGCAATGTTGTTCGGCGGTCAACGGAGCTATGACAACTCAATACCGGCTCTTCCTGTTGAACATAATAAAATAATCTCTCATCAATATAAAAACAATACTACGTAGTCAATTTAATAAATTTTTTTCAATACTACGTAGTCAATTTAATAAATTTGTGTCAATACTATCATGGTCAATATAATTAATTACCTCGCCATTCCATATTGCGATGCAATATGACCAAGAAATCCGTAAAGTAGCTCTGTTCTCGGTCCACCTCCATGTGGCTCCATCAACATCCAACCATAGACATCACCACCGTCGTCTGAATCATCATCGTCATCATCACCACCATCACCACCATCACCACAACCTCCTACTCTGCCTCTACCTCTGCCTCTACTATGTGCTCTGCCCGCTCTCTGTCGTCGACCAAAACCCAAATCCTCCTCCTCATCGTCCTCTTCATCAACTAACCGGTGTCTATCTCGTATTGTAGTATATACATCAGGATTCATTGACCTTTCCCACGCCCGGTAACATGCTCGAAGTACTACTCATGCCACCCATACCACTCATGCCACCATGCCACCCATGCCAACCATACCCAAGCATGCCACCCATACCACCCATAGCAGGCATGCCACTCATATCAGGCATGCCACCCATACCAGGCATGCCACCCGTACCAGGCATGCCACCCATAAAAGGCATGCCACCCATGCCACCCATCATGTTTAATTCAGCTTCCATCTGCTGATCCTCTCTCGTAATCGGTGAATGTCCTCTCCCCCTAAATGGAGCATTATAAGGAGCCTCAAATGGAATATCAGTGGGGTCTGGACTCCTTCTATCATCTCCGTGAATAGGGGTCCGTGCATAAGCACCCTCATCCCCCTCATTAGTGGATATATGCACTGGATGATTAGCAGCTCTCCTGCGTTCTGACGCAGTCACAACCCTATTACGCAGTCGACCCTGATCGTCTGCATGTAATTTGGACGCTTCCCGACGCTCGAATCCATCTATTACAAAAAATAAATACAAGTTAAGTTATGAAATGATAAGTTATCTATAAGTTTATTGGCATAAAACATCCGCGAATTTGTTTCGACATGATTGTTAGATAAGTTTATTGGCATAATTGTTAAGTTTCGAAAAGTGCAGGGGGTGAATTGTTAAATTTTGTAAAAGTGTAAGGGGGTTAATTGTAACTAAGTTTCAAAAAGTTTAGGGGTTAATTGATAAATTTGAAAAAATGTAGGGGTTTAATTGTTAAGTTTCAAAAAGTGCAGGGGTGAATTGTTAAATTTTGTAAAAGTGTAGGGGGTTAATTGTAACTAAGTTTCAAAAAGTTTAGGGGTTAATTGATAAATTTGAAAAATGTAGGGGTTTAATTGTTAAGTTTCAAAAGTGTGGGGTGAATTGTTAAATTTTGTAAAAGTGTAGGGGTTAATTGTAACTAAGTTTCAAAAAGTGTAGGGGTTAATTGTTAAATTTGAAAAAATGTAGGGGTTTAATTGTTAAGTTTCAAAAGTAGTAAAAGTGTAGGGGGTTAATTGTAACTAATTGTTAAATTTTGTAAAAGTGTAGGGGTTAATAATTAAGTTTCAAAAGTGTAGGGGTGAATTGTTAAATTTTGTAAAAGTGTAGGGGTTAATTGTTAAGTTTCAAAAGTGCAGGGGTGAATTGTTAAATTTTGTTATAAAAGTATAGTTAATAACTAATTTCAAACATGGGGGTGAATTGTTAAATTTCAAAAGTGTAGGGGTGAATTGTTAAAGTAATGAAAAAATGTCAAAATAAAATTATCTAACAATTATGTCAAAAAAAATTTGTGAATGTTTTATCTAACAATCATGTCCAAAATCAATATATCAAATAAATTATCTAAAAAAAATTTCATTTTTTAAAA
>CM028380.1:49614620-49683294 GCA_013146195.2 Codonopsis lanceolata
GATCGTTTCCATTTAACCATGCACCTTACCAATCAAGATCATCTATTCAGTATTTGGTCCTCAGTTTCGCTCCGGTCTCAATTAGGGGCAATGATGTTAAGTATTTTTTCCTTCACATGTTGGGAAATTTGGAAGGCTAGGTGTCGATGTTTTCGACAACAATAAGATGGATATGAATCGATTAAGGCAGGGTTACGGATGGTGTTCGTGGAGCTATACGTTGCTTCATCCCGAAGTCTAACAACAATAGGTTGGCTTGTGTGACTTTCCAATCTTTTCGGTTGTCGATTGGGCAAGTTCGGGTTAGGCTTGAGGTAATGGGTGCGATGGTGGCCCTCGGAGGTTACAAGCTCAATACGGATGGTTCTTCAAAAGATGGGAGGTGCTTGCAGTGGTGGGGTTATTCGGGACGCTCAGGGGGTTTTCCTTTGTGCCTTCTCTAGTGATTACGGGCAAGGCACGAATATGCGGGCGGAAATTTTAGCTCTTAAAGAGGGACTTCAGCTCTGTCGGTCTTTTATGTTAGGCAGTGTGGTTGTGGAGTATGATTCCTCTTGGCGGTTAATATTCTCTAAGGGTCATAAAGAACCGTGGAGATATGTTTATTTGCGAGATTGCCGGGAGCTTTTAGGTGGTTTTATGTTACAAAGATGTCTTTCGGGAACAAAAGCGGGGTAGCGGATCGTTTGGCTGCGATTGCTCATGATCATGGGAGGCGGATTGTTTATTCGGCTTATTGGACTTACATTGCAGTAAAACGGCGCTAGCTTTTGATGACTCTGGTTTACATAGTTATAGGACTTAGTTGCCTTTCCTTAGCTCGCCATGTATTGTTTCATTGAGGTTTAGGCTCCTTTGTCCCCGTTTAGGGAGTAAGGTTGGTTGTCCCCCTCTGTAGTTTCGCTTTTATTTTAATAAATTCAAGTGCGCCTTGCTTTCTTAAAAAAAAAAACAAACAAAAAGCATTAAATGCATGGAGCGACTTTGTAGATTTCGTCTTTACGTCTTGGCGAGGGAATGTGTGGGTTCCTGGGAATGCGATGCTCCGCGCCCGCGGCGCGGATAGGGTGCGCGCGTCCATGCGGATGCGGTGACATCTCTTGCTCGTTCCACCCTCCTTGTCTAGGGAGGACGAAATCAAAAGTGCGGGAGGAGTCTTTGTCGGAATAGCGCGTTGGAATGCACCTCGGTTGCCTTTAGTGGATTTTTGATCCAATATGGAGCTTTGGAATTTCTATGTCAAGTTATCCCTTTTTAGGGGATACCGGGATATAGGAATACATCACATTTCCATTCCCATTCTCCCTTGTTTAGGGAGAACGTGAAAGTGGAAGAAAGATGTTGCGGCGCCCACTATGGATTTTATGAAAATAGCCTTAACTGGCATATTTCGATCATTATGGGTGCTTTGGGTTTCTATGTCAAGTTATCCCTTGTTTGGGGGATACCGGAGATAGGAATACATCACCTTTCCATTCTCATTCTCCTTTTTAGGGGAGAGACGTGAAAGTGCAAATTAGAAAGATGTTGCGAGGCCCCTGGATCCAAAATGTTTTAAGTCGCCATCTTTATTTTTTAAGGCAAAAATAAAGCAAAACCATAAAAGAAAACGAGAGATGAAGAAAACGGTTCGAGGCTAAGGTTACGAGTTGGGAAGGTGCTAGGCACCCAATTAGCCTTTCGTCTCAAAACGGTTTTTGGCTAAAGTATGCTTTTTGTTATATTTATTTACAGATAAATAAAGCATTAATCGCTGCAAATACATCCATTACATCTATATCTGGGACTTTTAACAATCTCTTTTACAAACAATTACAAATATACTTGAAAATATTTTGCCATTATAAGGCTACATTTAGTATTATTTTTCCTAACAATCAGGGCGGCATAACGCTTATATTACATTGGACCGGATTGGAATAATACTATTACAAATAAAGACTTTAATGAATAAATAATACAAATAATTACAAATACATCAAAAATTTGCTATAACAATCATTATATTTAGTACTATTTCTAACTAAATCGAGGAGTACAACCGCTTGTATATCTACATTGGGCGGATTGGAAATAATACTTTACAAAAAATGAAAGACTTTAAAATAAACTACGAGACACTTAGGGTGTGCTCGCTCTGTCCCTCGGAGGGAGAGAGTCTTTTTTTTGTTGTTGTTGTTGTTGTGTGTTGTGTGTTGTATGTTGCGTGAATTTGGGCAGCGTGACTGCTCTGGAAAGTTACTTTCGGCCTATGGTTTTTAGGCGGGAATGCTTGTTTGTTTTTTGGTTGTTTGTTGGCAGGTAAAGCGAGAATAACGACTTATTTGAGCGATTTGGTCTTTAAATTAGGCAGCAAGCTGCTCTTTCCACGATTTTTGGACCGGGGAAAAGGGTGGATACCTAGTCGGGGCTAAGGTACACTTATCCCGGTTGGTTTGTGTTTGGCGGAGGTTTGGCGAGTTTCGAGGCTTTTGAGGTGATCACTCACTATCTCACATCGCTCCCTCTAATTCTCAAACAGTAACGTTAACGCGGAGAAGCTTTACGTAAAATTTCAGGTCGAAATGAGAAGCCGGGTGTCTCTATTTATAGGAGGAAAGCAGGGACATCGGAGGAATTTAATTTCCTTCTCTGCGCATCGTTTGAGTGTACAATGCGTTGCGAGAGTTGCATTTTACGGCAAAGTTTTTGATGAACAGTGATGAGGAGGAAAATTGGGCGCCACCTCTCCCAATTTGGGCGCCATGCCCAAATATTATGGGAGCCACGCCCACTATTCAAAGTTTATCATTTTTGAACACTTTAGTCCCTACTGGCCCTCACAAGTCCTTTTCGCATCTGCTTTGTCCTTTGCACTTTTGACCTCAGAACTTGACATTTGTTAATGTTTTAACAGTCTTGATATTTTATGTCATGTCACATACCAGGGAGTGTACTAAATGGGGTGTCTGGCTGGAATGGTGAAGAGTTGTTGTAGCAATTGGCGTGATGATCAATGAGTCGTTAGAGCTGCGCACCGCAATAGCTGGTGGCCATGCCTGTGCAGCCACTGTTCATCACGCTCGCTGTCACTTTTCAGAGGCGAAAGTCTTCATACTTTTTCGAAAAGCTAGAAGGACATGTCTCGAGAAGTCAAGTGTTGAAAGAAGATTGGTTTAATTCAAATTCAAACCGATAAAGGTTGAATTTAATTAATAAGCCGCTTAAAGCTCGATGACCGGGCACGCCATGCTTGAACAAGTGCGACAAGGTGGCCGCCAAGATGGATCTTGTATGAAGTCTTCCTGAAGCCTTCGCTGAATTCTTTTGTCGAACCTCGTAAGCCTACAAAACTATTATAAGACAAAGTTCTATACACGCTAAGCCACGTGATGACTGTATTTTATCGCAGCTATTGGGTATTATTCCGACTTAAATTATGCTATTTCTCGAGGTTTTTGTTGTCTAATATGTGTTTTAGTGTTGTTTTATAGTTTCGTGGACTTTTGGAATAATTGTGCAAAATATAGGCATTTTATGCTTTGAATTGAAGAACTTCAGGGACCAAACTGCAAAAGTTGGAAACTTGAAGTGCAAAAAGCTGAAAATCAGATTTTATCATCCTCAAATCAGCCGCCCACTTTTGTGTTACAATTGTCTTGGGAAACGTGAAAGTCCTATTTTCATTCTTTTTAGTGTTTTAATTATAATGTATCTCCTTTTCCTCCTTGCTGTAGGATTAATTAGGTATAAATAGATCCCTTTAGTTAGGAAAAAAGAGGAGAGAAGTTCGTATTATTTTTCTTTGTCTATGAAGAAAGATTCTTCAAGAATGGTTCAAGGTTTTGTATTTTCAATTATGGAGAGCTAACTCCATAATCTAGAATTGGAGGTAACTTGTATCGAATCTATTGTTTTATATTAATTCTTATTCATTTAATTCTTGTTGATTGTGGTGTTTATCAATCCCTCTATTATTTCGCTTTGAACAAATGAATGTAATCGCAAATAATAAAGGCCTAGAGGTGCGGATAATCGCATGACCAATGTGCATATGTCGTACATCGGCTCACCATCACAATAAATTGGACCTATCGATGCACGAGAGTGATAAGTTAGGACCAGGTTCATACATGATCTAGGTGACGATAGATCATAATCTAGGTGATGACTAGATTACATGTTCTTGTGCTTAGGATATAGAATGGATGAATTTTATGGGATGGAGGTCGAACCAATTGTTCAACGTACTATATCTATCTTTTGTGAACGAACCCAAGAAATTGAATGATGATTATTTTGAATTAAACAATAGATTAGATACAAGTGAATCCTAATTCCTAGGCGATTTACAAATCTTTGATTTATCTCATATTTATATGCTTTGTTAGTTAAATTATTTTATTGCTTTCTAGTTAATTTAATTTATAAAAACCAAAAAACCCATTAGTTATTAATTGCTTTTTTTAATAGATTAGTTAAATTTACTATAATCAAATCCAAATCTCTGTGGTTCGACCCTTGCTTCCCAAGCTGTTCTACAATAGTCTTGTCCACTTGCAAGGAAAATAAATTTAAAATAAGACATCGATCAAGTTTTTTGCGCCGTTGCCGGGGATTTGTTATTTTGATTTAGTTAATTTAGCTTTTCTTTTATTATTTTCATTTTTTTTTTCAAAAAAAAATTTCTTAAATTTTTTTTATTTAATTCGAAAATTTCAAAAAAATAATAATAATAAATTCCTAAAATTATAAAAATATATTAATTAAAAAAACTCTTAAAAAAATGGCGTACAATAATTATCATTGGGGTATGGAAAATTACGCACCTATGAGAGCCACAAATGAATATGCCTACCGAAATGCTAGAATAAATCAACCATCTTTTCCTAATAGTTATGAAAGGGATTATCACAATCATCCATCTTTTCCGCCCTATCATAATAACTATAATGAGCCACCCTATTATAATCCGCCCTTTTATAATGAACCTCCTCCTTATTCGTCCTATTATAATGAGTCTCCTTCTTATTGTCATCAATCATCTTTCTCCTCGCATAATTATTATAATGAACCACATTCGTATTGTCAACAACCTCCAAAGTTAGACGAAGCAAGCAAAAGTCAAGCTGCCCTTATGAAATATTTGCTAGAAGAGATAGAAAATTTAAAGGAGATACTTGCAAAAGCTAACGAAGAAAGAGAAGAGGTAAGCAATCATATTCAACCTTCTGATATGCCTGATAAAGTAGATAATTCTGATAAAGAAGTTGAAAAAGATAAAAGTGAAAATAATCAAGAAAAAGATGAAAAAGTAGAACTAGAAGTGCGAGAGAAGGAGTTGATTCCTAAAGATGATGAGATACCCATGGAAGTCTCTAAGGGGGAATGTAATATAGAAATGGATAAAGGAAAAACAAATATTGAGGAAAAAGAATTTGAAGTAATAGATGAGCCGATTGAAAAAGATGATGAGTTGATTTTAGAATCCCAAGATTTTCCACAAAATGACGTACCACCTCATTGTTCTCAAGAACCCGAAGAAATTTCGGAGATTGACATTGAAAATTGCCCTCCAATTGATTCTCCGCTAGACACTTATGTGGAGTTAGGGACGCCTTCTTCATATTTTCTTGAAGAGAATCAAGAACCTATTTTAGATATGCATGAGCAATGTAGTTGTGATGAAAAAGTGGTGGAAATTCCGGATAGGATTACATTGGAAGATTTAGGTGTGAAATTACCCGTCCCCAAATCAATTAAATGGCCATCGAGAAAAGAAAATTTCGCCAAGGAAGTGTTTGGTTTTAATGGTCTAAAATTAAGACACTACATGAATGGTGGATTTTATGGACAAAAAATGTGTGCATTCCTAAGTGATCCGGCGATGCCTTCTTAGCGAAAAGGAAGGATTTAAGTCAAGCTAACGACTATAACTTAGAACAATTTCTAACCCTTATCTCTTTGTATTTATATTGTTGCTTTTTGAGTCACTCGTTAGAGTCTCCCTGAGTTTGTGGGTTTATAGGGGAGTGTTAATAGTGTCACCCTCACAAAAAGATTTTATTTTTATGTATTTATATGCACTAATTTTATTTTTAGTTTTTGTAGATTTTTTATTTTAGTTTAAACAGGTTGAAGGTTGCTCAAAAAGATTTAATTTATGGATTCAACTGAAATTAATAAAGCAGTTTATGACTGATTCAAGAAATAATAAAAATTCGGGGGCTTCAGTGAAATTACCTTGCGGTCGCAAGGCCCCTTAACCTTGCAACCGCAAGATAGACAGAAAGTTGGTGCTAGAAGCCTGGAAGGGAGTACACATTATTATTAAACAAATAAAAAAAAAGGAAAAGAAGAAAAGTACATCGAAAAGACGGCGGCTGCAGGACGTCTCTCTCTCTCACCCATCGCAATCATCCCCAATAGCAAGCCGCTCACCATCCCTCTTCTCTCTCTATCCATCTCCGGCCCAGCCCCATAATCACATCCGCCCAAAACCAGTCAAACCCGGCTAATCCAATCACCCGCCGGCGTCGCCCCCTTCGCCAAATCCACAGCCCGACCCAGCCTCCATATCCTTCCTCTTTCTCTCCCGTATCTCTCCACCCCGTCTTCAGACCGCTCCAGCTGCTTCTGTTCAATTCAACCGCCCCGACTCCAGCGAATCAGCTTCCAGCCTGATCACCTGCAAGTCTTTCGCCGGGCGTCGACAACAACCTCCATATCAGGGTCGGTTTCACCATCACAGTTAAGGCTTGAATTTTGGATCTCCTACTCAAAAATCTCAAGTAAGATTGCTTCAATTTTTCTATCAATTGCTGAAATTGGAAATTTTGTTATGAGAATTTTGCTGAAAATCTGTTCATAAGTATGATATGGTTTATTGGCGATTTTGTGAGAATTCAACTGTGGTGGTGCTGAGTTATCTGCTGAAAATTTTGAAATCACTGCCTTATGATTTGTTGCCCTTATGCAATACATGCTACTGCCTAGTCAAGTGTTGGAAGAATTGTAAATTTTCATATATTGGTTACCCGAATTTAAGCTTATTTTGGATTTCATTTCAATCTGATTTAGGAAAATTGTGATGATAGACAATAATTTGTTGCTAATTGTTGAAATTGTGCCGTTTATGATTCGAAATTAGCACCCATTTTAGTCACAGTTTGGCTGTGGAAAATTTGGAAATCGATACAGAATGATAACTGGCTTGGGTACAAATTTAATTTATTTATTCTAGTACATCCATGTAATTTTGAATAGAACAACTTGAATTGGGAGATGATATTTTTGGCTTGGAATATAATTGTTTTATAATTAGTCGGAAATATGCGTTCCTTTCTAATTATGTTTCAATCAAACTATTCTCTTTTTGCAATTGGATAATTTTACGATGAAATTATATCGATAAGTATATTCAGGTTATACTTGTATCAATTGGTGACATTGTCAAATTGTATTGTGGTTGAGGGTTTGTTCTAAAAATTTAATCTTGGGAAATTAAATTTTGATTATGAAATTGTTTAAATTGGTTGGAAGAGTAATTTCATGCTGCTCATTTGAAAAAAAAAATTAAAAAAAATAAATAAATAAATAAAAATTGGTTGGATAATTTTTGTGTTGACCTAAGGTGATGTTGACTATTGTGTAAGCCCAATATTATGGCAATTTTGTCTCCCCCATGTCTATATTTTATTCACATTGAGGACAATGTGAAATTTAAGTTTTGGGGGTGGGAATGACCTTGCGGCTAAATGATCATATTTTTTGAGAAAAGCCATTTTACCTGTTTTTAGTTAATTTAGTTTTTTTTTGTTTTTGTTAGTTTTAGTAGTTAGTTTATTTTAGTTTTTTGTTTAAAAAAAATTAAAATTTCAAAAATTTTCCGAGTCTTTGATTTTGGTGTGGTTACTTCCGCCAATGATAACATGTTTGTTAATAGCGATGCATGTATACTTGTCTACGAGCCTTAGCTTGGTCTAGTTGATGGAACTTTATATCTTCAAAATTTTTAGCACAAAAATACCATGACTTGATTTATTAAAGAATTTGGGTATTTTTATCGAGTTTATAGTGCACATTTCATTCCTTTGGACCTTGCTATTTTTGTGGTCATGAACATTTTAAACAGCCGTCATTACATGATTGTTGCATTATATTTGCGACTTAGGGTTGATTGCATGCTAAGTTAGATTTGTTAGACTTCTTTTGCTAATATATCTCAAGCACACTTTCGAACCGTGAGTGCATTTAAGTCTTGATTTTCCCTACCTCTTTTCTAGCGAATGCTTATGTGAAATACTTGTGGAGCTCGTTTTTAAAACTCTGAGTTAGGGAATGATTTGAAACTTTGTTGAATTTCTGTGAAAACGAAGCATGAACATTGTGGCAGTTATGATATGATTTAGGCCATCTTTGAAACGTTTGAGCCTTTTTATCTCACCATCCCTATTATATATTAATCCTAGTGTCCCTTTGAGCTTTATTAAAAAGAATGGCGTGTGCTAAGCACACATCGACCCCCATTCGACATCGTTTCTATTACCCACATTAACTTAACCCTAAAGCTTATACACTTTTGCCTACCCTTTGAGAGAGTAGGATTGGGTTGGGAATGTTGTCTACATGGTGATTGATGCAGTTCAAAAATAGCACCAATGAGTTCTTGTATTGGAAAAGAAAAAAAAATATATATATATATATATATATATATATATATATATATATATATGAAAAAAAAATGAAAAGGGTGCGAAAATCAAAAATTGCACATGCCCTTAAAAAAAAAAAAAAGAAAGAAAGCAAAGAAAAGGATCATTGGGAAGAAAATCTTTATGATGATGATGATACCTTCTTCAACCCAAAAGTTCAAGTTTGGGGGTTGTTGAAGGAAAGTGAGTGCTTTGTATGGGAAAAAGGGAAATATTCTTACTCTCTCATTTTGAAATTTCTTATCCCTTTTATTGTTACCCCTCACCTTGGCCTTACATTACAAGCTTAATAAAGTCCTATTGATCTAGTTGCCACATTTGTTTGTGTTAGTTGACATGGTTTGGAAGCATAGTTGATTTGACCCTTGTTTTGAATTATATACACATCTTCATATAGCTCACACTATTTGCATAATCTCAGCTATTATAAGTAATTGGGACTTGAGAGCATTGTATTTCATACATAGTTAGTGCATGGGATGGATGTATAAGCACTTGAATTCTATCATGATCTCTCTTCGTGTTGTTAACCGGGTATTGATGGTATGTACATGTTTTGTGATGCACACGTTTTTATTGAAATATTTTGGGAATGAATGTTGTGCTTAGCTTGATAAAACCTTCTAAGTTTGGAGATAGTCAATTAATGGTTCACACACACACACGGAGATGTACAAGTGAGATTGATGATGATTTAGTGAAAGTCTAGACTTGTGACTATGTGTTGTTATTTATCATTCTTTGAGGCATTATGTGATACCATACCGATATTTTGACTTGTGAAAGAAAAAAAATATTTTATATGCTTTAATTTAGTTTGGTTTAATTAAGTTTAGTTTAGTTTTTTTTTATTTTACTCGAGAACGAGCAAAAGTTTAAGTTTGGGGGTATTTGATGACTGTATTTTATACGCAGTTATTGGGTATTATTTCGACTTAAATTATGTTATTTCTCGAGGTTTTTGTTGTCTAATATGTGTTTTAGTGTTGTTTTATAGTTTCAGGGACTTTTGGAATAATTGTGTAAAATATAGGCATTTTATGCTGAATTGAAGAACTTCAGGGACCAAACTGCAAAAGTTGGAAACTTGAAGTGCAAAAAGCTGAAAATCAGATTTTATCATCCTCAAATCAGCCGCCCACTTTGTGTTACAATTATCTTGGGAAACGTGAAAGTCCTACTTTAACTATTTTTAGTGTTTTAATTATATTGTATCTCCTTTTCCTCCTTGTTGTAGGATTAATTAGGTATAAATAGATCCCTTTAGTTAGGAAAAAAAGAGGAGAGAAGTTCTGTATTATTTTTCTTTGTCCATAAAGAAAGATTCTTCAAGAATGGTTCAAGGTTTTGTATTTTCAATTATGGAGAGCTAACTCCATAATCTATGAATTAGAGGTAACTTGTATCGAATCTATTGTTTTATATTAATTCTTATTCATTTAATTCTTGTTGATTGTGATGTTTATCAATCCCTATATTATTTTGCTTTGAACAAATGAATGTAATCGCAAATAATAAAGGCCTAGAGGTGCAGATAACTGCATGACCAATGTGCATATGTCGTACACTGGCTCACCATCACAATAAATTGGACCTATCGATGCACGAGAGTGATAAGTTAGGACCAGGTTCATGTATGATCTAGATGATAGATAGATCATAAATCTAGGTGACAGCTAGATTGCAGTTCTTGTGCTTAGGATATAGAATGGATGAATTTTGCGGGGATGGAGGCTGAACCAATTGTTCAACAGACTATATCTATCTTTTGTGAACGAACCCAAGAAATTGAATGATAATTATTTTGAATTAAACAATAGATTAGATACAAGTGAATCCTAATTCCTAGGCGATTTACAAATCTTTGATTTATCTCATATTTATATGTTTTGTTAGTTAAATTATTTTATTGCTTTCTAGTTAATTTAATTTATAAAAACCAAAAAACCTCATTAGTTATTAACTGTTTTTTTAATAGATTAGTTAAATTTACTATAATCAAATCCAAATCTCTGTGATTCGACCCTTGCTTCCCAAACTATTCTACAATAGTCTTGTCCACTTGCAAGGAAAATAAATTTAAAATAAGACATCGATCACCACGCTAACTGGTACGCAGCCTAATTAGCCACTAAGCATAAAACTTAATGTAATGAATGAACAAATGCAAATCAAGATACAATGAGAAACAACAATCTCCTCATATTTGCATCTGGTCATCATTACTTACAAGTGAGGGCTATGAAAGCTTTTTAGGATAGATAATAGCATGTCAGGAAAAAAAAATTAGTTTTAAAACTGCAGACATGCCTCTATCAAAAAGAAAAACACCTCAAGTGTAACAACTAATCTAAGTGTTTACAGACAGAAGAGATGGAGGAACAGCACAAAGATTAGTATTAAACATTTCAAAAATGGATTTAAACTGAATGTTTAAATTCTAAGCAGATATATGAATTAAGTAACACGAATTTAAACAGAAGACATTTTGGAAAAGCATAAGCTTCTGTATTCAAACGAGAAGTTTAATTGTACAGAGTTTTCAAAAAACTTAGATAGATACAAAGGATTAGGGATAGAAAAATATAAGAGCTACCACGACCTTTTCCCTTTTCCTTTGTCTGCTCTGTCAGCTGCTTCTCTTTCTCTTCGTTGATGCTCGAGTTCTTCAACTCTTCTGGTGTATTCATCATCGATAGAGGTTGGAGGTCTGGTGGAGTGAGAACGGTAGTCCAGTTCTTCACGTAGTCTGTTGTTCTCCTTCATTAGAGTTCGATTCAAAGACCTTAATTGTCTCTCCTCCATGATGGCCAGATCACGTTCACGCTCGGCATTGATTTTATCATGGGATGCATTGAGAGTGATGTCGTTGAGTTCGAGGCAGCAGAGTCTAAGGTTTGAATGGGAATAGTGTGGGTTCATTCGGATGGTGTACTTGGGTTGGTTGGATTACGAGGGGGTGAAGATGGGGTAGAAGGGTTTGGTGAGTAGTTGAAGGGTGAAGGAGGGGCTGGAGAGGGTGATAGGGTAGGCTCCTCCGGAGGGGTTGATTCCCTATGAGTAGATGACTTAATGGGAGTGGGTTGAGAAGAGGGAGAAGGTTGGGTACTGGCAGATTTCCTTTTCTGCCTTAGCAGCTGAATAGGAGGTTCAGCTGCTTTATCGGCAGAGGATGTAGGGTCTGCTGGTGGCTTGGTCGGTAGACCTTTACGTAGCCGTCTACGTTTAGGCTTGGGTGACGGTGATGGTTGGTCAGAAGAAGGTTTAGGATTGGGTGTTTGGGATGGCTGGAGAGCGGAGGTTGTTGGTTTAGGGTTAGATGGCTGGGTAGAGGATGACTGACCAACATCGGTAGAGGAGCTGCCAGCAGGCTTGTCACGTCTACCGGCCTTCAGTTCCTGCCGAATCCATTTGGCCTGAAGTTTTTCAGCATCTTCGTCCTTCCTTGCCTTCTTTGCCTGAGCCGCTTCCTTCTGTCTCTACAGACGCTCAGACTCAGCAGCCAGATCTTTGGCTTCTTGGAGAATGTCGCGAGCAATGGTAGGGTCTCCTTTTGAAACGCGTAACAACCATTGGCGAGGGCTTGGCCACTTTTTCAATAGAGATATGTGGTAGCCCTCGTTGCTGCCTTCTCTTGTTTTCATAGTCCATGTATTTCTTGAAGAATGTGCCCGTCATCTGCTTATCTTTGGCCACTGTGATGAGCTCATCCTCTTTAACGGTAGAGTTGACCTCAGGCGTATCCCTTAGAAGGTTGTTGATGAGCCGGACAAAGGGCCTTTTAAAGTTGGGGCTCTCCTTCACATTTTCAACGTAGTTCCGAAGCTCGTTGAAGATGATGGTGCCGTAGTTGAGGTGAGTCTTTTAGTAGACGCATGCTCAAACCGACCGCATGGTCCCTGGATTTCACAATTTCATCCTTGTTGCTTCCTTGCTCGGCCTCGGACTCTCCCCCCTTGCAACCTCAAGTCCTCCAAAGCCAAAAAGGTCTAGAATTCAATCTTAAAGACCTCCAAATCATAACCTAAACATTAAGGGTTCCAACCTTACTCAAAAATGGTTTAGAACTCAAGAAAAACACTCCCAAACAACAACCGAAAAGACCAAACGAAGAAGGGTTAACAACTAGAAGCAAACTAGAAACCAAACCGACGATGCAACAAGCTTTCAATCAACATCTAAATCATGTTAATGATGTTATGAATGGCTTCTAACATTTATCCATATGATTTCATCATATATAAACAAACAAAGTCCCAAGGCATGTCATGAAGAAAAGATGCACTCGAGCATAGAAACCGATGTCAACGAACATGCCATTGATTCTAAACATATGAATGAGCTAACTTAACATACTTATGATAAATATGAATGTATGAACTCAAGCATAACACAAGCAAGCAATATTCTAGGGTTTTACACAAACAATTTTCGAAAATTTATAATATGCTGTCAAAAGTAAATATAAATCTTCCTTTACTTAATGTCATCAAAAATATTTGAAAGAAAGGGGATTAAAGCAAAGACGAAAAACACAATAATGAAGTAGCAAAAATAAAGAAAGCTATTTTGATACATGATCTGGTCAATGAAGCTTACAATGAATAGTTCATTGAAGACTTCATTGAGATATCAATGTTGCGGAATTCAAATAAACAAAACAGGAAGGAACAAAACTAAACACAAGAGATACATTTGATCAATACGTAAAATAAACATATTGATCGAGCATCATGGCTAAAAATATTCTACTAGTAAAACAGTTTAAGCGTATTATAAAGAATGACTAACAAAGTAGAATTTATGTAAAAACTCTAAGAAGTAGATATGGCGTTGTATGATCCTAACACCTCTGACTACCTAGACTGATGTACGCTCAATATTTTTTAACATAACAGTAGGAGGTGTAATATGGAAAACAGTGTTGGGGTCAGAATGAATGAAGACTGTGATGCAACTTCATTCAACAATACATTCAGAACAGGACAACCACTGAATTCATGATCTCTACTCTCTTCTATCAATATGTATTGTGTATATGCTCAGTCCCGCTTCGTAATATTCTCAGCCTTGTGTCCTCTTATTTATACTTGCATCCTTGACCTAGAAAACTTGTAGAATAAGAAAACCACTTACCATAAAAGATTAGTAGGTTAGAGCATTAAACAAGAACTTAAATCTTACCTCATAAAGAGTTACCAAATGTGTAGGATTCCTAATCTAAATAAATTAGGTCAAGCCGTGTCTCATAGACATAGACCTACGGCATACAATGACTTGTATTCCAAAAATACATAATCCTACTAGAATAAAGATTCATATACAAACCCTAAAACACCAATTAAAGTATAATCTCCAAAATAACATTTCTATAAAAGTTGTAACAATAATAATTAATTAAAGTAAATACCAAGAAAGGCAAAACAAATAATTAATTAAAATAAACCAATTATAAAATATAATAACTCATTAATTAAATATTCAACAATATTCCATCATATGCAAAGTTTTTCAAAGATCTTTACATTAAGAAACACAAATTTGAAAAAAAAAATGAAAGAAAATTGTTTCTGAAAATGTGAGTGTTGTATTGCAACCTGAACTCCCACCTAAGTTGAAAGACCCTGGTAGTTTTAATATACAAAGTTCAATGGGTAGTAAGAAAAAGATGAGAGCTATGCTAGATCTAGGTGCTAGTATAAATTTAATGACTCACTTAGTTTACAAGTAATTATGTTTAGGGGAATTAAAACCCACAACTATGCCCCTGCAATTGGCTAACCGTTCGGTCAAACATCCCTTAGGAATAGTTGAACATATCCTAGTACAAGTCGATAAGCTAATCATACCTGTTGACTTTGTGGTCTTGGAGATGGAAAGAAAATTTTGCACCAATAATGAAGTTCATATTCTGTTAGGACGACCTTTTATGGCCACGATCAACACAATCATTAATGTGAAGAATGTTAAGTTGTCTATGTCGGTAATGGATCAAACAGTAGAAATTTCGGTTTTTGATGCCATGAATAGATCAAGTGACATGAATGCATGCTTTTCAATAGATGAAATAGACACCTTAACAGCCCAAAGCCTTGTCACAGATCATAAAGAAAATAAATTAGAGTAAGTAATAAACGGAGAAAGTGATAATGAAAATGAAGAAGTCAAAGATATCATAAAAAGTTTGAATAAGTCAAAAGAGGTCCTTCCTAAGGATGTTCCTCATGAACATGTGGGAATTAAAAACCCTAAGCTAGTCCCACCCATCATATCTCCTCCAGAACTTGAATTAAAACCCATGCCATCCCATCTAAAATATGCGTTTCTTGGGGAAGGTAAAACTTTGCCTGACATTATTGCATCAGACCTATCAGAAAAACAAGAGGCAAGTTTATTAAAGGTTTTATGGACACATAGAGAAGCTATAAGATGGACTCTAGCAGATTTGAAAGGAATAAGCCCTTCTATGTGTATGCATAGGATACATTTAGAAGAAGGTTCTAAACTTTCGTGTTGATCCTCACAGGCTCTAGATTTGGTTAAGTCATCCTTTTGATTCTATTATACAGTGCCTAAAAGGTCTGTGTACCGGTTAACCTGACAATTGTCTTAGAATCAAGATTGTAATAGAATTAGTTTAGTGTTAGTTTCCTCCAAGGCACGGTCCAACAGGCTTCAACAATAGATCTCAAGATCTCTCTTCACCAGCAGTCCCCCAAGTCTGATCTGATGTGTCATGAAGACTGATCAAACACGCGGAGCCCAAGTCACATATTATTGATCTAGATATTTTAAATATCTAATTAATAATATTCAAATATCTCCTCATCAGATTTCCCTTCAAAAGGAAATCAAAGACATTACCTCTTTTGGCTAAGAAAACTTTCAAGTTGTACACTCCTGCCAACTGGAACTTACTATGTTTGGTCAGTCTGTCCCTGCAACACTGCACATCTGATGGATGTTCACCGAACAACCTATATAGCGTTAAATGCATTTAATGCATATTATCATTGGAGACATCTTCCCCAATTTGAAATCCAACGGTCCTCAAGGTCTCCTTTGGTATAAATTCTAGTATTGAAGACCTGAAGAGCCACCTCTTGAACATTCAATACTCAGGCATTTATTCTCCAAATCTTCAAGCATTCAAGAGATCAACATGACAAGAACTAACACTCTAGCAAACTCACTGAAGCTGTAGCTCTTCTCTTAAAGCATTCATTACAGCTTCTTTAGTTTGATTTAACTGTTCTATTACTTTAGCACTTGAGAGAATATATCTTCATTGATTATCCCTCTCATCAATTTTCACTGGTTAAAAATCTTTCTGTGCACGATCCATGAGAGATCTCAGTATAATCACTCCAGTGGATAAACAAGTGCACCTTTCAAAATCCAAAGCTAACCACTTTGGTAGTGGACATAGTACTTTATAGTACGAACCACTTCTAAATCCTTGTGTATTTGTTATGTACTTTATCTTCTTACTGATATGTCCACTGCCTTTATTACTTTTCAAAGAAAATGTTGTTGTACGTTATTACATCCAACATCCTTTCTTACACCCCTTTTTACTCTCTTCATTCCACTGCCCTAACTTAGTTCATAAGTTGGCTGTTTTTAAAAGAGAAGAAACACATGAGATAATTTTTTTAAAAAAATTATCATTAGGCTATTCAACCCCCCCCCCTCTAGCCTAATTTGAGCCCCTTTAGGACCAACACTTCGAGAGAACACTAACAAAGACTTAACCCACACATGGAAGAAGGTTAGGAAAGAAATTTTGAAACATCTAGATGCAGGTATAATCTACCCCATCTTAGATAGTAAATGGGTAAGTTCAGTCCAAGTAGTCCCAAAGAAGTCATGAATTACAGTTTAAAAAAATGAGAAAGATGAGTTAATTCTTATGAGAACAATTACAGGCTATTGGATGTGCATTGACTTGCAGAAGTTGAATGCAGCCACAAGGAAATATCATTTTCCTTTACCTTTCATTGACCAAATCTGTAACGTCCCCAAACCTGGGCCCAACTTCGTGGGCCCATATTTGGCCACGTTACTATAAAATTCTAACTTAACTTCCATTAGTCAAAAGTCAATTACCATAACCTCAAAATACAATTAAAGAATTCACTTTTCTTACTAATCGCTAAAAATCCATTACAAAACAAAATAACAATAAAACTCTAAATAACCATAGCTGCTCCCCATGTTTCCCTACGTGAAGATCGAATCTACTTGTGACCTGAAGAGGAGTAATTTGAAAGGGTGAGCGAACAAATGCCCAGTAGGTTCATACACCGTCCCTCCGGTTTCTAAAGAGGGGAGGACTCACAAGAAATCATATATATAAATCAAAGTTATGACAAAAGATTTTATAATAGTTGATAGAGTTCGAAGAACGATAACGAGTAAACGAATCATAACGAACCGTCCCTTACCAGTTCGTTACGACATTTTACATCCATAAAATATGATCACATAAATAGTTCAATTATCCAATCAAACAAAATCCCGTAGGATACAATAATCAAAGGTAAAGCCGGATTACCGCACTCACAAGCCTCGTAGTGCAAGTATCAAATAACAAAAGGGTCACTTTGGTGACAATTTAATCAAATGTAGTGATCATAACGAAATTCAAACAAGTAGCATATTTTTCGAAAGTAAAACGCATCTCATGTATTATCAGGTTTTTAACATGAGACTTCGCCAAATTACAATTCACAAAGAAGAAACAAAGATATTAACCGACGGAGTCAAAATCAATTACCGATGCGATTTCGGCATAGAGATCAAAAACGGTAATTCAAAAATATAGGAAACCTAATGGAAAAATACGTTGTACAAATCAACTTAAAGGAAGTATAATCCCTTACCTCAAAAGCGATGCAAAAGCTAATACTGTGTACAAATATTCCACGACACGTGCTTGACCAAATCTAAAAAAATATAAAACAAAACTTTAATCCCAAACCTGAACCCTTTGTATGAACTTAGTGAGACTAATCTAAAAATCATGTATCCATTTAACTACTTTTTACATATTTTACCATTAAAATAATATATTCTATACACTAGCCATCAAAATCACTCGCTCTTTATTTTTATATTCGTCCTTTCTTTGTCCAGCTTACTCTCTCTTCCTTTCTCTCTTATGAACTTATTATTATTTTTATTTTTTATTCCTCCATCTTCTTCATATCAGCGCCATAGCCACCTATATTACTCATACACACACATCATGCACACACCGTCCTATCCTCAATTGCCAACAGAGACAAGAAGAAAATAATAACAACTATGTGACTCACCTCAATCCTCAATTCTTATATGCGGTCTTCGCTTTCGGTAGACGCCGACGATCGAAATTCTCTTTCTCTTGAATTTGCATCTATCAGAATTCCTAGTAAACTGATCGACATTTCCCTTTTAATTAAGTCTCACTACAAGTCATCAACTACCCATGAACCCACGATCAAATAACTGCTCCAGTTGTGCGGCATCAACTACCCACAAATCCTCGTCTGATTAACTGCTCGCTTGTGTGATAACTCCTCTCATGTTTCCTGTTATTGCTTATATCCATTAACTATCTATTATTACATATATTATTATTACTATTCTATATTAATAGTTTACTATTTTTCTTTATTAAATATATTATTATTACTATTATTATTTGTTATTCTTACTATTATATATTAAACTATTCAATAACAAATACATGGATTGAACCCAACTAATAAATAGTACCCATTCAGATGGCTGGCCCAAGTAACACACAAGTCCAACCCAAATTACAAATATCAAACCATAATTTAACAATATAATATTAACTATAAAAATAAACAAATTTACGGGGTATTACAAAAATCAAATTCTCTCATTGTTTGGTGATCTAGCATCGAAGGAGGAAAGCGACTACGAATATAGAGACATTCGAAGAAATAAGTTTGACTAAACGGAAGCTAAATAGATTATATTTATCCATTTGAGCAAGGTAATGTCAACATGTTTCTTGGTGGTGGTGATGGAGGTGGTGGCGATTGAAAGGATGACAGTGGCGGCGATTGAATTTGGGTTTTGAAATAGTGAAATTTGAGGTTGTGGTGGTGCTGAGTATATAAATGATAAGTTTTACAGATGGGTTAATTTCAAAGAAAAAGTAAGGAATTAGATAAAGAAAATAATATTTTTTGTAGTTCATTAGTAATAAAATGACATTTTTATACATTAATTTTTTAAAGTGAAGTTTTTAAATAAAGCATCCCAAAATAGAATAGTGGACTCTTTGCCCGAAACGGATGGAGTAAATATTACGGACCATGACTAACCAATTATATACTCCCCAACTATACACTGACTTCAAATCATCTATCTCACTCTCTGTCACATCTCCTATCCTATTGAATCTCATCCCTACACGTTTCCTTATAAAAAGAAGGCTGACTAAAATAACAAAGAAAGTGTACGGCCGAGATTCAATGGGACATGGAAAGTGACAGAGAGTGAGATAGACGATTTGGAGTCCTATACACTATTTGTTTCATTATTATTTATTTATTCCTAAAAATGGAAAGTTAACTAAAACCGCCAAGAAATAATCATAGCACATCGCACCGTTAGAATAGAACTGGTAATAAGAAAAGAAAGACGATTTCAGACAAAGAAGGTGAACCACAACATTCCAATTAACCTCGTACAGGCCTCAAACATTAGCTAAAAAGTTGGTTGAAAGTGTTTGTTGAGCCTTCCTAGCTAGATACTATAACACTATAAATACCTTCATAAGCTTAATGTTTTATCAATATCATTCACATAATAAGATTATCTAAGCATCAAATTAAACAAATACACGATCAAGATCGAAGATGGATACTAAATTCTGTGTTACATTCACATGCTTGTTGTTTGCGTTTGCCCGTGTTGAAGCGCAGCTTGACATTACAAAGTATGGTGCAAAGCCTGATGGGAATGCAGATATCAGCAAGGTGTGATCGAAAGCTAGCTGTTCAATACCATTTATTACTGGATAATTATATAGATCTGAATTCAATCTTCTGAAACTTAATTTTTACATTTTGAATTTGTATTCTTAGGCTCTGACTGATGCTTGGAAAGAGGCTTGTCAAGCTACAGCTCCAACTCCAATCGTGATTCCAAAGGGGACATTCCTGTTGAGTCAAGCAATTACCTTTGCAGGTCCTTGCAAGGCTCCTATGGAAATGCAAGTCATCGGTATCGTCAAAGCCTCTCCTGATCCCGCTAGATACAAGGGTGAAAATGTCGGATGGGTTACTTTCTCACATTTTGACAATTTTAAGATGTTGGGTGGTGGAACCTTTGATGGTCAAGGATCCACTGCCTGGTCCCAAAATGATTGTCATAAAACAGGAAAATGCTCCAGTCTTGCAACTGTAAGCCCATCTGATCCTATCTTTTCTTGATTTTAAATCGAGCAATGCATGATAACATCTATATATATCTTCATTTCATTTGTATGCTAATTTTTCTTTTTGAAAACAGAATATACGCTTCAACTTTGTGAATAACGCACTTATCCAAGACATTACATCCAAAGATAGCAAATTATTCCACGTTAACGTCTTGGGATGTAAGAACATCACTTTCCAACGATTTACCATAGATGCACCAGAAACCAGTCTAAACACTGATGGAATCCATGTTGGGCGATCAAACGGGGTCAACATCACTGACACACATATCAAAACTGGAGATGATTGTGTGTCCATTGGGGATGGTAGCCAACAAGTAACCATCTCAAAAGTAACCTGCGGTCCAGGCCACGGAATCAGCGTGGGAAGTCTAGGAAAGTACCCTAATGAGGAACCTGTGGTTGGAATCACTGTTACTAATTGCACGCTAACCAACACAATGAATGGTGTGAGGGTTAAAACATGGCCGGCTTCCACTGCAGGCACTGCCACAGATATGCATTTTGACAATATCATCATGCAAAATGTTGGGAATCCAGTACTTATTGATCAAGAGTATTGCCCTGCTAATAAGTGCACCAAAGAGGTATAATAATACAAATTAAACGTCTTTTTTTAGCATCAATATTTATATGGTAATTTATATATATTTATATATATAAATATTTATATGTTGTTTACAGAGTCCCTCGCGGGTTAAGATCAGCAAAGTTAGCTTTAAGAACATTAGAGGGACTTCATCAACTCAGGTGGCTGTCAAGCTTGTGTGCAGCAAGGCCCTACCATGCGATGGCGTGGAGGTTGGTGACATTGACTTGACATACAGTGGACCAGAAGGCGCAGCCATAGCCCAATGTGCCAATATTCAGCCAAAGTTCAGTGGAAAGATGAATCCAGCCACCTGCAGTGCTCCTGCTAAGTCTTCTTAATTAAAGCCGATCATCCATCAGTGTCCTTGTTTATAGTTTAGTAATTTGTTTTTTGTTATTTTACCAAACAAAGGAAGTTTTGGCAGAGAGCGAATGAATTTGGCTCCGCAATTCCTTGTTGAATAAAGAAATATATGTCTTTGGTAGGTAGGTGATGAATTGTATATGTAAATAAGAGCAATAAGACATGAACGGGTAATAATATATAGTTTTTATTTTGGACAAATATATTGTGACTTGATTTCATACATTTTTCCTTTATTTTTACGGCTATCCATTTATTCAATTCTTAACAAAATTAGCTTCATTGTCTCCCATTATAAGGTATTGTAAATAGGTTGGAAAATCATTAAACATAGTTGGTGTTTGAAATTTTGGGGGTAAAGTTATTGACACACATCTATTTGTTAACAATAATTGTTAAAGAGGGTTTTATTTTACATTAAAATCGACATGAATTATTAAATAAATTTTTTAAAAAATAACATTATTGAAAAAGAAATTCATATAGAAATGTATTCTTTAAAAAGTATATATATTTAGCGCGGGATAATTTTTATGTTGACTATTATATGTTGAATTATAATTGTTCTTAATTTTGCTTGCAAATTTAATTCTAAAAATACAATTAAATCATACTTCTAAAGAATATTAATAAAAATAATAAGTTTTGAAAAACCATATACTCTCTAACACCTTCTAATATTTAAGAACCAAAAAACCCTATATCTAACACCTTCTACTATTATGGATTTCCCAATATTTTGAAAAACCTTAGTGGAGACCACTAAAATTAAATTTTGTTAAAAATGGATGACAATTAGGGATAATAGCGAAATTGCAGTCCTTCAAAACTACAATGACAACTTTTATCATAGTTGCAAAAAATTATATTATCTTTTTGTTATTGATGACATCTATTTGTTAACAATAATGTTTATAGATGGTTTTAATTGTAACTTTTATTGCCTGATAAAAAATGTAGATTAGATTCATAAAATATTACTCAATAATACAATTAGTCATTACATAGTTTGTATATTTTTTGTTCATTTCAAATAAAAATATAATTCATGACGTTAAAATCTTAAAAGATAAATATTGTTATTGTCTACATAACATTATCTTATATAAATATACTTGATAAATAATTACAAATTTATAATAGTGAAAATAGACTCTCCCAAAAATAAATTAAAATATAAATTTAAGTTGAATAAAGGAAAAGAAACGTAAAAGAAATTCGAAAAAGAAATTGTATATAATCCAAGTAAGTGACTATTTAAAGGGTATTTATGTCTTAGCATAAACTAATTTGAAGGATTAATTATTAATGAATGTAGTGGATAATCAATCAATGTTGTGGAAATAACCTCCCCCAAAAACTTATATATATATATATATATATATATAATATATATACTCATCTGTTGGGCAAAGAGTCCACTATTTCATTTTGAAATATTTTACTTAAAAAGTTCATTTTAAAAAACTAAGGCATAAAAGTTTCATTTTAGGGTAAAATTCTGGCCGGTCCCTTTTTTCAAAGTTTCTAAGCCCAAAAGTCCACCGTTTGTTTTTTCAACCGCAAAAAACTACTTTTTCGAAATACTGTTCCAAAAATATCATCGTCTTCTTCAACAGCTCTGACAACACATTTTTTATTCGAAATCACCAATGTTGGGAAACGAAACGGGAATCACGATGCAACTTGGATTATGTGTTGGGTTGAAGAATTTTTCAGGACGAAGATGGAGGAGAAGAGGGAAGAAGGCTTACGGCAGAAGAGATGGAAGAGGAAGGTGGAAGACATGGTTTGCTTCATTATCATTTTGTATCACGGTGCAAAAATGGATTAATGATATTTTATGTATCACAGTTCAAAAATTAATTTATCGCGGTACATAAAAGTTGATACTGCGGTTCAACTTCGATTATATATGTGTATCGCGGTTCAAAAATTAATTCATCACGGTATATAAAAGTTGGTACCACGATGCAATTAAACTATTGAACATCGGTGCATAAATTAGTGCAATAAAATTGATGAATTGCGGTGCAATATATAGGACTAGGCAAATTAAATTATTGAACTACGGTGCAAAAATTAATCCAATAAAATTGATGAATTGCGGTGCAAATTAGACTAGACAATTAAACTATTGAACTGTGGTGCAAAAATTAATGCAATAAATTTGATGAATCGCGGTTCAATAGTCAATGCATCCCGATTCATTTATGTAATGCGTCGCATGCTCATTAAGGGCATCGTAGTCTTTTTACCTCAAAAGTGTCCTTTTCTGGTTTGAAAAAAAAAACACGGAACTCTAACGATTAGAAACTTTGAAAAGTAGACAGGTCCGTAATTTTTTCTTTATTTTATTTCCAATGGGATACTAAAAATGTCATTTTTAAAGGGTTAATGACACTATTAGTCCCTCGGCTATGGGTCGTTCTCAATAATAGTCCCGTAAGAATTTTTTGTCAAATTTGGGTCCTAAGAGTATTAAATTTTCAAAGCTGCAGTCTTTTTTATGGATGTCATTAGAAAAATACCGTTAAGTTTTCCATGTGCAAGTAAGGGCTAAAATGAAATTATTTCAAACCTAACTTATATCAAAATTTACAATCAAGTTCCTAAAGTTTAAAAAATGACCCTAAGGCCTTCTTTCCCAAAATATTTGGGAAACCCAACAGATTTTTAATATTTGGAAATCTGTTATACAGAAAAACAATCATTTTTTTAGGAAACAAGGGCGGGACCCTACAGGCTATTATTAAAAAGAAAGGAAATACAAACTTAAGGGGGACAACCAGCCTTACCCTTATAAATGGGAGAACCAAGGAGCCTTACCTCGAAAAGAAAAAAACAAAGCAAAAAAACAACACATCTCTAGGAAATTCTATTATTGGAAACACCATGAGAGCGTCTAACAAAATGTTTCCCCTGGCTAAGCGAGGAAGAGCAGATAAAGAGGAGAAGACAACATCCACTTTAGAATCCATAGCAAAATTAGCAAGACTGTCAGCAATAGAATTGGCCTCACGAAAGCAATGACAGAATAAGAAGCACCCAGCCTTTTGCATTGAGGAGATAGCACGAATATAGTAGATACAGTTCCAAGGGACAAAGTGGCCTTTGACAAGGCAATCATAAAGAAAACCAGAGTCCATTTCAATGATGGAGTCATGGTAGCCTTGAGAGAACAACCATCTAACACTTTGGAAAAGAGCACGAACTTCCAAAGAAGGAAGAGAAACCATAAATAAAGAGCCCTTGAGCATCACTAACTGCTCCACCCCCTCCTCCTAATCTATGATTACATCGAGAACCGTGATCAGTGTTCAATTTCACCAAACCAACAGGGGCCGAAGCCAAGAGATACAGAAAAACAATCCATACCTCTTAAATTAACAACAATTAATCACTATTTGCAGTCGAATTATTAAAGCAAACAATCATTTTTTTCCTCCCTAATTCTAAACCAATTTTTTTTATTTGGGAAAATTATCTTTTTGACCATTGTACTATTGCCAGCTACCCGATTTGACCAACCACATTTCATAACTCTCAAATTGAGTAATGTACTAGATAAGTTGGTACGTTAAGAGATCGAGGAAGAAAGATCAAAATATGCCCGGGTAACAAGCCGTGAGCAAAGGAAAAACCCTAAGTCTAGGTACACCAAGGGGCCATGCCCGCCTAGCAAGCAAGACCGATT
This sequence comes from Codonopsis lanceolata, assembly GCA_013146195.2. Classification (NCBI taxonomy): domain Eukaryota; kingdom Viridiplantae; phylum Streptophyta; class Magnoliopsida; order Asterales; family Campanulaceae; genus Codonopsis; species Codonopsis lanceolata. The sequence goes on from CM028380.1 coordinate 49,639,430, forward strand.
CGTCATTTCCTCGATCTCTACCTAAAGATCAGATAAATCTACTAACTCTACCTAGAAATGCATGAAGATTAGAAAGAAACCCAGAAAACTATAAAAAAAACACAAGAAAAAGTCGAAATACTTACTGTCAAGAATTGACTGAAGTTGGTTCTACAAGAGTGGAAACGGTGAAAGGCTCTGAAATCCGAACGCAAAGTAGCAGTCGGAATCTGGAAATCCTGAAAAACAGCGGCGACAGAGATTGAAGAAACTCTCTCTCTAGAAATCTTAAAAACGGTAAAAGAATGAAGAAGATGATAGTCTGGCTTTATATAGGCGGGGTGTTTGAGTTTTTTGGGGGAAAAAGGACGGAGCCAAACTGCTCTGACGTCACCGCAACACGAGCACATTTAATACGCAGCTTCGTAAAGCGCACCTCATTATGGTTGTAACGATAACGACGGATCACGCATCCCTATGCCTATTCTCCCTGGTATTCTCCAAAAGGCAAACTTCTCCAACACGCTCCAGCTGTCTGCTAACCAATGTTCCAAAACATTCCACCATATATCCTTCCAAACGAATCACAAGCAACTTAAAATCTATAAAAGTGTTGAGGCCCGAGGTGAACATAAAGCCATCTCTTTCGAACAAGAACACTCCTCACGCCGAGCATTAATACTCACCATGCAAGGAGCAAGGGGCCACTGGCGTGCCCGACCCAAACCTGGTCACGAGCAAATTAAGCACATGCGAGCACCACGTGTTAGTCACGAGCTTGAAAACGTGGGACCCATAAGCCTAGCGGGTAGAGCTAGCAAGGTACCCGAACAAAGATCATCAATATATCATGTCTAAGCATGGTCGAGCAAGGGCCTTATCTGCCTGACCAAGGGGCCTTGCCCGGGGATCATACTTATCAACATCAGCCTTACATCATACATTCGGGCAAAGCCATGCTCGCCCGGGTAAGCATCGAGTAGGGAATCTCGGAGATTTGCTTAACAAGACAGGTTAAAGGTTTCCTTAATTGAGCAGAACACTTACCATATCTCCTCCGGCAATCAAGCAGCCAGCCGCCTATAATGCCTATAATTTAGGAGTTTCCTCTTAAACATACTAGATATCTATGGAAGTGAATCCTAGATAGATTCTATGACATTGGGGGGCTTATAAATACCCCTCCATAAACCCTAAATAAGGTACACATTATTTACAGCCTAAAACCTATTGACTCTCACACGATACTTACTCTCACGCCAAAGTGGTTTCCCGAGCCCAAGCCTTACACTCTAACTAAGGTGTTTTCGTGTTTTTAATAGGTTGTAAAGAGATCCAATCCATACAATCAAGCCTAGATATCCTACACATTAATGGGATGGCCCAAGACTGATTTTTGCATCATCAAAAAAAATTTCATTATCAATAGCCAAATCAATTCACCCATTAGAGCTAGTTATAATATTAGCAAAATAAATTTGCCATTTATTGTCGGAGTTACAAATCTCAAAAAGAAAAAATAACAAAACGTGGGTTTGTCTTAGTAGGGAAATTTGGTCTGAGGGATGCGCACACACATGAGTTCGGTAGCCCGAACGTTATTTTGACCATGATTTTCACCTCCCTTCGGGCATACACGAGAAAAAACATCTATTTTACACAAGTTTACCCTTAAACACATAAGGAGCTTGTATTTAAATCACTCAAGCCTTTGTTATTTTCCAAATGTAGAACAAACCGACTTCCAATACAATACTTTAATCATCCATGACTTTTTCATCGAAACACCAAATTTGACAAATAAATAGTTGATATTAATATTCTCACAGAGTAGAACACATTTCCACAATTACCTATGTCATTACACAAATGATTCACAAAAAAATTTGTGCCTCAAGTTTCTACAATTTCCTTCGCATAAACATAATTTTGCCAGCATTAGTAATGACAGAAAAGGCGGCGAATCAAAGACGATGCATATGCCACACAGGCGCCTGGGCCGGCATAACACTAGTGTGGCGCTGACATCATTGCTGATGTGGTCAAGTGGGACCATATGTGCTAACGTGGCAGTCATGTCAGTGTTGACCATTGACCATTTGACCAGAGCGATGCGACTTAAGCTTCATCCGATGCGCGAAGATCACAAGTCACATTCCTGTCATCCGATGATAATGGGGACGACGTCGATCACTTCATGTGTGCAGTGGTCACTATAGTGCACTCTGTTTGCTCAGGCAAGATCCCCATGAGGCTCAATCACTAAAGCGAAGAGTAATGGTCGTACGCGGTCACTATTCATTGTCCCTAACCAGGTTTCGCGAACATGTTTTGCTACACATACTAATTTCCAGCTCAATTTAAGTCTAAATCAAACATATAATATAAGAGTAAAATTTTCATCCATATACGGTGTAGAATCTTTTTTACACAATTGAACATAACACGTGTCAATCATAACATTTGTCTTAATTTTTTTAGATTTTGGTTAGCTACGTGTCATGTTCACAAGGCTGCTTGTGTAAAAAAGATTTTACACCTCCAGTGGATGAAAATTTAATTAATAACATCATACTCCTTTTTTCCAAAAAATATTGTCCCACCCTTTCCATCTGTCCCAAAAAATTGTCATGTTTGTAGTTTTCCGTTTTAGGACAACACTTTCACCATTTTACATTTATTTTTTCTTACTACTTTAATTATGGGTCAAATACACATGGGATTTAAAGAAAAAATTATACATTATGCTAATATTAATTATCAAGTCAATTACTTTTTCTTAGCGACATGTGCCAGGTCAAACAGGGCAATAATTTTAAGACGAACATATAAATCATTGAAAAGCCCGCGATGTCAAACAATTATTGATTCATGGGCAAATCCCACCATTGGTCCCTCGACTATAGGCCTCTCATAGTATTAGTCCCTTAATTTTTTTTTGTCAAATTTGGGTCCTTCGAGTATTAAATTTTCACAGTGGCAGTCCTTTTGATGGATGCTGTTAACAAAATACCATTAAGCTATCAATGTGCATTTAATAAGAGCTAAAATGATTTTTTTAAAACTTAATTTATATCAAAATTTATAATTAAATCCCGAAAATTTAAAAAATGACCATATGGCCTTCTTCCCCAAATCGACTTTTCTCTCACCCCCTTAGTTGATGAACTTTTCATGTGTCTCTAATCCATAATCCCCAAACTAATGCATCCCTCCTGCCTCTCGATTCTGCTGATTATTTAAGAAGAAGGTGAAATGGGTGGGGGATCAAAGAGAAAATTGGGTGTTGGAATGTGAGAAACAGAATTAAAGAAATGTATTTCTCTTTGCTATCCCCATTCCCTCTCTCTCACCTCCAGCCTTCAATTCCCTAGTCCGATCAAGATATTCACTCCTGCCATTGCTTTGTTCGCAAGTGCGGGTTCTCACTTCTCTCTCCCTCTGCTCCTCCGACAAAGACCACCATCTACAGCCGCCTTCAATTGCATATTTCCTGAACTTGAATTGAGGGTTGTTGGAATTTGATTTGTATTGTGTTGAACGAACTTGATTTTGGATTCTTTGTACTTGGTTTTTATTTTTATCAAATATTTTATCCCTTTATGTGTGTGTGTGTGTGCGCGCGCGTGTGTGCGCGCGCGCGCGTAGATCTCATTATCTGAGTCTGGTGATTTATTGTTAAGGGATTGAAGGATAAGGTTCGCTTTCTATTCATGAATGTTCATTAAGTTTCCTTATCTAAACCTTTCCCTTGGGGCTTTTCAGTTTAACCTTTGCCATTGAACTTTTGGATTTTAGTTGCCTTCTCTGAATTGGTTTGTGAAGCCTCTTTTTTCATATGAAAAATTGTTTTAAAGTTAGTGATGATGCAAAAATATCATGGTACCGGGGGGTGTCGAAAGTCGTGGTTGTACGTTAATCGTTCGTTGACTAGATCGATCGTAGAATTGTTGTCTAAATGAAATATTTGGCTATCTGTAGGTTTGCAAAATGAATGCACCGTGAGCCAGCGGGAATGGTCCCCGCCAAAAACCTTCCGACGTGTTTATCAGTCCAGTGTATAAAACAGGAGGATGCCAAAAGTCATGGTCGTACGTGAATCGTCTGTTGACCGGATTGGTCACATAATCGTCATCTAAATGGAGTATATGGCTATCTATAAGTCAGTAAAATGAAATCATATGACGTGTTTATCAGTCCAGTTTATAAAACAGGAGGGTGTGTAGCTCCCATGTGTGGAGTGAAAATTATAGAAGAAAGAGCCCTTTACTAAGAGCTAGTAGGGTTTATTTATACCCGTGGGGTTAGGGTTGGCTTGTCACGTATGGACCTGGCCCGAAGCGTTCAGTAATCATGTAAATCTTAATGGTCCAATGTAGTAGAAAGTCCCCTTACCTAAGCAAGGCCCAAATACCTTTAGAAACAGATTAAATATATGTACTTCGGTTAGGTACTAAAGTAACTGCCTTAGTCAAAGTTATTTTCCGTAATTTTTTTATTTTTGATGTAGATAGCTTGATTGCTTTTAATTCATTGTTTGAAAATTGATACTGTTTTGTTTGTCGTGTACTTGGTTGGTGAGATTCCCATGTTTGATGAATTAGCTTGAGTTGTTTATTGGACAAATAAAAGTGGTAGAGGGAGACTCTAAATCAGAAATTCGACAAATGCATCATGAACTTGAATTCTCCTAATTTGGCTTCTGACATTTAGTTAATGTTACAACCAATGCCCTCAGTCTAAATTCATTACCTAAATGGGTTGTCATGTTTGCAACATGTGACAGAGGGTTAGGTGTAGAGGGAGGAGACAGCGGCCAGATTAAAAAAAAAAAATTGGTTTCCAAAACATTTTGGGAAGAAGGCTTTATGACCATTTTTTAAACTTTAGGGATTCAATTATAAATTTTGATATAAGTGAAGTTTTAAAAAAATCATTTTAGTCCTTAGTAAATGCACATTGGCAACTTAACGGTATTCATCAAAAGGAATGCCACTGTAAAAATTTAATACTTGAAGGACCTAAATTTGACAAAAAAATTATTAAGGGACTAATATTGTGAGAGGTATATAGTTGAGGGACCAATGGTGCGATTTGCCCTTGATTAGTAAATCACAAATTACGGATTACATCTATATGGAAATTGCATTCAAATTTTCCGAAAATCCATGATAGAATAAAACTAGGGTTTGTAATATCTTAAGATATATCCAACAAAATATAGAACAAAAATATAATGTGTTGCTCCGGTCATCATAAGATTTTGATGCATACAAAAAAATTCAAATACATAAAATTTTGATCACAAAATCGAGAAACACAGTTGGTTCATGTTTAGGCATATATATATATATATATATATATATATATATATATATATATATGGTCCCTCAACTCATTTTTTGGATCAATTTCCCCTTTTACCGTTACGGTTATATTTTCCGTCTTTTTTTATAATATGACTAAATTACCTTTGCTAACAAGTTTCTTATGACTGATTTTTTAAGAAGTGCGAAATAGAAGGGGTTTCTTGTCAATTCAACAATTTAATCATCTTCATCTTCAACCCAACTCCTCTTCCTTTCCTTTCAATTCCTGATTCCACCATGGCTGCCACCCAACCACCATCATAGCTCTGAATAACAAAAATGCCCGGAGGAGGAGCTGCCGGTGCCAAGGAACACCAACCTTCACACCCAGCAGCCGGCTTCTTCCCCAGACTCCATTGAACCAGCTGAGTGTTTGCTTTCATAATTTTCGTAAAAATTAAGGAAGTTTGTCTTTTAAATTATTTCAGTTGTACATATATACGAATGACTTTAATTAATGTTTACAGTATTGGATTACAATTTGCAAGTGTACAATTAAACATGGTGGATAATAAAAGTAAATTTCATATTATCAGTACAAATATTTTTATTAAAAAAAAAAGGGAAATTCATATTGGAATAAAAGAACTAGTATTTAACTTTCTCTGGTGTTCTGCAACTTAGAATTCAAGGTTAGAATTCAAGAAACTGTCAAGTTGAAACGAAACCCATTTATTTTGTTACGCCAAATGCAACAAGATTAAGGGTGCCAAGGAACACCCACTTCCAAGGAACAAGGCTTTTTCCAGATGATCCAGCTCGTAAAAAGTAAACAACTGGTATCGAAAGAACCTCAATCGGACTCCTTCACCAAGAACTTTCCTCATGTGCCAGTAGACATCTCCTTCTTTATAGTCGTTAGCCTTCTTCCCACTCAAACCCTAGTCCAAATCTAGCGTGATCGCGCTATGAATTACGAATCAAAGATTTTGACGCCATCATTTAATAAGATATGATAAACTAAACTGCCAACATCTATATCCATTGAATTTTGAAGGAGGTGAGTCGAGTTACCGAGGCAAGGTCCGTAAGAAAGCAACGAAAAGAATGAAATGAAAGGAACAAAGTGGTTTTGAGGTGGGGAATTCACGCCAGATTTGGCAACGTTATGCTTCCCTAGACTTTGAATCTTTCATTTACCTTATTGCTGAAATTTTATGCCTACCTTGATTTTTATGATCTTTTGTTACACAGTTCTGAAACTTTGAAACTCCATTTATTTTGTTTTGCTTACAAATTTCTGCCAACACTGCAACATGAATTAAGGGGCCCGTGAAGGAACACCCACCTCCAACTTCTTCTTAACACCCAGCAACCGGCTTCTTCCACATAATCCATTGAACCAGGAGCTCTTCGATTTTTCTTGGTCAAAAGACCCTTATGTTATCTTTATTTTGATATTCTCCTCACCAGATCCAGCTTCAAGTCTGACCTAAAAAGAGATTTTTAGTCTTTCGGTGAGACTCCAGTTTGATGGAACCCAGCTCAGCCATCCACTATAATCGTTTGTTCGGCCTTCATTTTTGTCTTCCCCAGATCTGGTACAACAACCCCATCGTTGACCTCCTGAAACTCTACATCTAGTCTATGTTTTTAATTTAGTATTGCTTTAAGTTCAATTTGCCGGTTCCCATGTCTTTTACAGCGCCTGCAACCTCAATCGACTCCTTCACCAACTCCGTTCCAGCCGCCGACTTTCCTCATGTGCCATCTCCGGAAAAATAAACCCCTATCAGTCTCTCTCCCCAGTTCGTTCCGACATCTCCTTCTTTATAGTCGTTAGCCTTCTTCCCACTCAAACCCTAGTCCAAATCTAGCGTCAACAACAGATCTGGCAGTTATTGGCTCTCCTCCGCCCAGCCACCATTCTCCATCGCCGGCGAACGCCTGCATCTCCAGTCGGCTCCTTCTCATTGCTGATCTCCCTCACTCAATTCAGGTCAAAACTCCCTAGTCTCCGTTAAATCTCTCCTGCTCTCTTGTTTCGGTGCTTTTTTTTCTCTCGGTATCCCTTTCAAATTTGTCAAGATGGAATATGCCTCCAAGTTTCAATTATTAATTACTCAGTCTAATTTACAGAGTTTATTGAATGTTCTTGTTTGGTATGATTGATTGTATGCATAGAGATTATTTTTATTTTTTTGAGAGGGGTATTGGTGTATTTTGGATATTGTGAAAAGTGTCTAAATATATTTTTAAGTAAGGGTATTTTTGGTATTTGAAATAATATTGGATAAAAAGTGTAACGGTAACGGTAGAAACGAGGAAATTGATCAACAAAAAGGATTTGAGGAACAACATTAGTTTGTTTTAAGGTCTACGGACCAAAATATTGTTTTTCGACATGCCCAGGGACCAAACATTATATTACCTCGTGTTATTCATATCATAATGAAGCGAGGAACAAGCACAACAACTTTGATGGTAGTGATCTACAAATTATACAAGGGTTTCATGAATTACCTCCTGTAATTTAATTTGTTTCCTATAGCAAAGTGGAAGACTTTTTGCTTGTGCTACGAACACACGTACACGAACATTATAATTTGCAATATCTTTTCATTGGATTGATATCACGTACATGTACAAAAAAATCATATTTCGCTAAAAAGATACTCCCTCTGTTCTGGGCAAAGATTTACTATTTTATTTTGAAATGTTTCACTTAAAGAGTTCATTTTAAAAAAATTAAGGTATAAAAGTATCATTTTATTACTAATGAGCTATAAAAAGTATCATTTTCTATCTCTACTATAAAAGTCTAGGTTGTCTCTTACAACTTAATGCATAGACAAAACTAACATTCCACCTAACAAACACCCACAATTAAATTAAGGTTAAACAAGTAAATTTGTCATAAGTGATTAATGTTAAACAAGTAAATTAGTCATAAGTGAAAAATATTGTATAGACATAAATAGCCCTAGGTTAAATAGACTAATCACCATTAATTAAGGCTTAATAAGTAAATTTTCATGAGCTAATCAATTTTATGAAGAATGAAATAATAATTTGGCTCCTTAACTTGTCCATAACTTTATACGGAGTATTAGATACTACCTTTTTGAATTCTATTCATTTTGTCTTATATGTCGATTTTTTGTCAGATTTTCCCTACATATATCATTATCATTACAATTGTCATCAAATATTTTTAAATATGATGAAAATACCCTTCCTAAGTTGAGGGACAAAAAAAATTGAATATAAGAAATAATATTGTTTTACCTTTTTAAATATGTTTAAGATTGGTTACAAAAAAAAAAAACTTTGAGTAAACATTATTAGAAATATATGTAAGATTTTTACTGTGATTTTTACTATAATAGTAGATTCACTAGTGGGAATTCAAATATTAAGCAAATCATTAGCGTGTTTAGTAATTACGAGTGAACACACTAAGACAAATGAATTTAAAAAATGCTTTACTTTCAAGATAATGAAGAGAAAATTGATAAAACAGTCGATGAATATGTGTGTAACAGCGTGTTTTGTTGGAGAATAAAGGTATAAACTACAGTATGCTCCTTTGAATTTTTTTACTAATATAAGAAGCCTTAAAAGACTATCATATTGGTCATATGCTATATATCTTACTAAGTTATAGATCTTAATAATAAATTTTTATTCAGCTAATTAAAAAACCTTTGTTAGGGCCTTATATCTCTCTATCTATAAAAGTGTGAGTTGTTTATGTACAGTAAACCACTCACCATGAATTAAGGTCAAACAAGTAAATTTAGCATGCGAAAAAAATTATGTTTAGACAAAAATAGCCCTACATTTAATAAACTACTCATCGTGAATTAAGATCAAATTAATAAATAAATTTGTTATGGTTTAATCAATTCATGAAGAATCAAATAACAATTTAGTCTATCAATTTGTACATAACTTTAAGTAAGGTCCCATCGCTTTGAATTCTATTAATTTGGTCTTTTTATGTCAATTTTTTTTTGAAAAATATCCCCTCCTACCGTTGCCACTGCAAATGTCATCCAATATTATTTAGTATGATAAAAATACCCTTGCTCAGTTAAGGGACCAAAAATGTATATGAATCTAAAAATTAATATTTTTTTTTACTTTTTAAATCTTTTTATCTATAAGTGAATGAGTAGTTTCTTACAAATTAAAAATAGAGAGGTCAATGGAGGGAGAAAGAGAGAGAGAGAGATTTGAAGAGTGTGATTGTGAGAATAATAGGGGAGGTTAGAGAGGAGCGGAGGAGGCGGGGCCACCGTTTAGGGGGTGGGAGGTGGTGAAATATTTGTTAGAAAAGCTCGTCGCCAAAGATTATGTCAATTTTGAGAATTTTGTAGAAACAAATTTGAGGTTTACTTGAACATCCCTTATTTGAACTCAATAAAAGACACTCCTTTTAGCACATTTCAGAATTCAATTATTGAATGACCTTTACTTCTCTCTCTCAAAGCTCTTTGAGGCTCTTAGTCCATTCTCACCTCGTTTGCACAGGTTATTCGAAACTTACGATAGATATAAGGGAAAATTACATATAACCCCCCCACTATATATGAGTCAAGTTTGAATTGCCCCCTTCAACTATCAACTAAGGCAAGCCGTTTGATTTGACGAAAAATGCCCACCGGACTCACGTGACCATTTTTAGATTTTTTTTTACCATAATGCCCTTTAGATGTTGAGAGAGTTATCTATAAGTTACCTAGATAGATATATTGATTAATTATGATCAAAGGTAAGATGGTCAATTGAAACACTAAAAGGGAATTATGGTAAAAAATAGTAACAAAGGATGGTCACGTCATTTTTTCTCAAATCAAACAGCGATGCGTCAACAGAAATTGCAATTAAAGAAAATGTTATAGTTGAGAGGGATACATTGCTTCATTGGTAGTTGAGGGGGGCAGTTCAAACTTGACCCAAAGTTGTGAGGGTTATACGCTATTTACCCTAGATAAAAAAACAGGTCGCACTATTGAGACCCCCCGTTCCTCCAAGTTGACCCCCCAAAACCCCCCAAAATCCAAATTTTCTATTTTACCCCCCTATCCAAGTTGACCCCCTTCCCACCCCCTGGCCCCCTCACCGCCTCCTCCCTCTCCCCCACCTCACTGTCTCCTCCCTCCCCCCACACCACCTCCTCCCTCTCCCTCACCTCACTCTCTCCCTCCCTCTCCCCCCACCTCACTATCTCCTCCCCCACATCCTCAATCCACGCCTTCTCCCTCCCCTTCCATCACCACCTCATCCCCATCACTGCCTCCCCCTTTCACCCTTTAAAATATTATTCATGTTTGGCCTGTCAACCGAACAAACTTGTTTTGTTTGGCCATAGGTGATCGAACAACCTTGTGTTGTTCAACCACAAGGTTATTCGGTCACCCATGGCCGAACAAAACAAATTTGTTCGGTCGACCAGGGCCAAACAAACCTGGAATTAATTTTTTTATTTTTTTAAAAAGAGGGAGAAACGGGAAAATGAGGCTAAGTGAGGGAGGTATATGATGGGGAGGGATGAAGGGGAGGAAGAGTGGGGAGGGGAGAAGGAGGAGGCAGTGAGGTAGGGAGAGGAGGAGGCGTGGGGGAGGGAGGAGGCGGTGAGGGGGTGGGAAGGGGGGTCAACTTGGATAGGGGAGGGTAAAATAAGAAGTTTGGGTTTTGAGGGGTTTTGAAAGGGTCAACTTGGAGGAACGAGGGGTCTCAATAGCGTAACCCTAAAAAATCACTAAAAACAAAAGGCCAATAAATATTCACAACTTACATTTAACCTCAAAACTAATACTCCCTCTATCCCAAGGTTATAATCCCATATTCTATTTTGGGAGCCCAAAAATATAGTCCTCTTTCCTATCAAGGAGACTTTTTTGAAACCAATTGTCTAGGATACCCTTATTAATTAGGAAGAAGGTCTCCAAATTGTCTTATGGATCATAATTTGTAAGACGTACCCCACTCTCTCACACCTTAGCCCACCAACATGCGGTGGGGTCAAGAGACCCGTCTTATAAAAATACACGATAAGACCATTTTTTGTAAGTTTTTGTTTTAATTTTGTGATGAAAAAAAAGGAGTCTCATTGATTTGACGGGGCCAAAGGAAACTTGAGGTAATTAAAAAAAATACACAAAGAGTCTAACACCTTCTTCAAACCACTGCAAAATCAATAGGGGCCTATCATTTTGGGGAGGAGGGACACACACACACACACCCCTTCTAAACCTAAACCACATTTAATGGTTCTGAAGATTACATATATTTTTTATTCTTTTAAAAGTCTCAAGATTCTAGATTACCTATATGCCTATCTCGTAATTTGTGTCAAATCAAGGTAAAATAAAAAATCATTTGGTGCATCAATTACATTGTATACAAGGATCACGACACTGAATTTTAGGTATCCTAAGTCTAAAACTACTTGAATTTTTAAGGATTCACAAAAATACGAAAGTGCTCCCAGTCATGAGCAAAAGTAAGAAAGTGAGAAATTGGGACAAGCTTATTTGAGTGGCCTGAAGCAGGACAAGCCTTCCAGCTCCCTTTCCTAGGAGCATCCTCTTTCTCCCTCAAGGGAGTGAAGTAGGAACGAAGGCTTAAGACGAGTAGCTTCTTCCCTTCCAAATCGCCTGTCTTTCCTTGCTCCCCTTAAGAAAAAGGAATTGGGACCGGCGGAAAAAGCCCTAATTCATTCGAACTGGGATGGGCGAGAGCCCTGGCCGGGGAAGTCGTTCTTGTAGAGTTAATTGTTTTTTCTAATCCATGAGCAAGAAGATCCCTACAGGAAGGAACTAATGGGTAAATTCCACATTTCAACTTTAAAGGGTAAATCCCACTTTACACTCTGAATTAAATGATATAAATGCCCACACGTGTTGGGTCACGTGTCACTTAACGTCTCTTTCATAACGGTCATTGACGAGAGGGGGCATTATTAGACAAATGGTAACATTAGATACCACATAGACATACTTTGTAGGTTGGGGGACTCTGGGATTTGGTGGATACTTCAGAGGGTTTTTCATAGCCAAAAATAAATCAAATAAATTCTATGTTTTATTTTTTGGAGTAATGCATTTTTTTAGATTTTAAATTTAAATATAAGACAAAGTATAATTATTTTCGGATTATTGAAAAAAAATATTTATTTCTTTTAATTAAAAACATATTTTTAATATCAAATAGTAAATTAAATGATGAAATTATAGCCAAATCTCATGCACTTTGCACCCCAAGCAAAATAATGAAAATAATCGTCATGTGACATGTATAGGAAATCTCCCATTACTATTTTGAAGGCTAATGGATGGGGAGAGGGCAAAGTGGGATAATTGGCAAAATTGTGTATGAATGTGAGACACTTCATATGTTGGGAAAGACATTATTAGAGGTATATGAAAATTGTAACTATAATAATAGATGTTTTGATGAGTATCGAGGTATTAAACAAATCTGTAGCGTGCTACATATGAAAAAAACTAAGTGAAATGGGTGAACGAAATGGTGCTATAATGTCATGACGAAGAATAAAAATGGAGAACTTAGTTGAGAAATATATGCGTTTTGCTAAAGAAGAAAGCTAAAATTTTCAATTTACTCATTTGAATTTTCGGACTACTACAAATAGAGTTAAAGAATATAATATTGGTCTTTATAATAGATCTTACAAACAAAACCACTTCACTAACCACAAATAACTAGGTTCCATACCCTAACATCTTTTGGTCTTCATCGCTTACTTCTTTTCATAGGGCCTGAGGCAGTTAGATAAAAAAATCTCTCTATTCTCTTCCCCTGGGTATGGCTATCAACGTTTGTTTCTTCTACCACAACTTTCATTTAATTGAAAAAAATTGTCACCTACCGGCCTTTCAAGTAATCCTATACTAAAATCAAATTCTCTCCTTGTTTAGTGATCTAGCATCGAAGGAGGAAAGCGACTATGAATATAGAGACATTCGAAGAAATAAGTTTGACTAAACGGAAGCTAAAGAGATTATATTTATCCATTTGAGCAAGGCAATGTCAACATGTTTCTTGGTGGTGGTGGTGATGGATTGAAAGGATGACGGTGGCAGCGATTGAATTTGGGTTTTGAAATAGTGAAATTTGAGGTTGTGCTGGTGCTGAGTCTATAAATGATAAGTTTTACAGATGGGTTAATTTGAAAGAAAAAGTAAGGAATTAGATAAAGAAAATAATATTTTTTGTAGTTCATTAGTAATAAAATGACATTTTTATACATTAATTTTTTAAAGTTGAGTTTTTAAATAAAACATCCTAAAATAGAATAGTAAACTCTTTGCCCGAAATGGAGGGAGTAAATGTTACGGACCAAGACTGACCAAAATACTATACTCCCCAACCATACACTATTTGTTTCATTATTATTTATTCCTAAAAATGGAAAGTTAGTTAACTAAAACCGCCAAGAAATAATAATAGCACATCGCATCGTTACAATAGAACTGGTAATAAGAAAAGAAAGCCGATTTCAGACAAAGAAGGTGAACCACAACATTCCAACCTCGTACAGGCCTCAAACATTAGCTAAAAAGTTGGTTGAAAGTGTTTGTTGAGCCTTCCTAGCTAGATACTATAACACTATAAATACCTTCATAAGCTTAATGTTTTATCAATATCATTCACAAAATAAGATTATCTAAGCATCAAAACAAATACACGATCAAGATCGAAGATGGATACTAAATTCTGTGTTACATTCACATGCTTATTGTTTGCGTTTGCCCGTGTTGAAGCGCAGCTTGACATTACAAAGTATGGTGCAAAGCCTGATGGGAATGCAGATATCAGCAAGGTGTGATCGAAAGCTAGCTGTTCAATACCATTTATTACTGGATAATTATATAGATCTGAATTTAATCTTCTGAAACTTAATTTTTACATTTTGAATTTGTTTTCTTAGGCTCTGACTGATGCTTGGAAAGAGGCTTGTCAAGCTACAGCTCCAACTCCAATCGTGATTCCAAAGGGGACATTCCTGTTGAGTCAAGCAATTACCTTTGCAGGTCCTTGCAAGGCTCCTATGGAAATGCAAGTCATCGGCATCCTCAAAGCCTCTCCTGATCCTGCTAGTTACAAGGGTGAAAATGTCGGATGGGTTACTTTCTCACATTTTGACAATTTTAAGATGTTGGGTGGTGGAACCTTTGATGGTCAAGGATCCACTGCCTGGTCCCAAAATGATTGTCATAAAACAGGAAAATGCTCCAGTCTTGCAACTGTAAGCCCATCTGATCCTATCTTTTCTTGATTTTAAATCGAGCAATGCATGATAACATCTATATATATCTTCATTTCATTTTTATGCTAATTTTTCTTTTTTGAAAACAGAATATACGTTTCGACTTTGTGAATAACGCACATATCCAAGACATTACATCCAAAGACAGCAAATTATTCCACGTTAACGTCTTGGGATGTAAGAACGTCACTTTCGAACGATTTACCATAGATGCACCAGAAACCAGTCTAAACACTGATGGAATCCATGTTGGGCGATCAAACGGGGTCAACATCATTGACACACATATAAAAACTGGAGATGATTGTGTGTCCATTGGTGATGGTAGCCAACAAGTAACCATCTCAAAAGTAACCTGCGGGCCAGGCCACGGAATCAGCGTGGGAAGTCTTGGAAAGTACCCTAATGAGGAACCTGTGGTTGGAATCACTGTTACCAATTGCACGCTAACCAACACAATGAATGGTGTGAGGGTTAAAACATGGCCGGCTTCCACTGCAGGCACTGCCACAGATTTGCATTTTGACGATATCATCATGCAAAATGTTGGGAATCCAGTACTTATTGATCAAGAGTATTGTCCTGCTAATAAGTGCACCAAAGAGGTATAATAATACAAATTAAACGTCTTTTTTTAGCATCAATATTTATATGGTAATATATATATATATATATATATATATATATATATATATATATATATATATATATATTTATTTATATATATAAATATTTATATGTTGTTTACAGAGTCCCTCGCGGGTTAAGATCAGCAAAGTTAGCTTTAAGAACATTAGAGGGACTTCATCAACTCAGGTGGCTGTCAAGCTTGTGTGCAGCAAGACCCTACCATGCGATGGTGTGGAGGTTGCAGACATTGACTTGACATACAGTGGACCAGAAGGCGCAGCCATAGCCCAATGTGCCAATATTCAGCCAAAGTTCAGTGGAAAGATGAATCCAGCCACCTGCAGTGCTCCTGCTTAGTCTTCTTAACTAAAGCCGATCATCCATTAGTGTCCTTGTTTATAGTTTATTAATTTATTTTTTGTTATTTTACCAAACAAAGGAAGTTTTGGCAGAGAGCGAATGAATTTGGCTCCGCAATTCCTTGTTGAATAAAGCAATATATGTGTCTTGGTAGGTAGGTGATGAATTGTATATGTAAATAAGAGCAATAAGACATGAACGGGTAATAATATATAGTTTTTATTTTGGACGAATATATTGTGACTTGATTTCATACAACCTTTCCTTTATTTTACGACTATCCATAAGGACCATAACTGTTATCGGGACTTGATTTCCTACAATTTTTCTTGTAGAAAGTAGTAGGACTGCCTTTTCTTCTCCACGTCCTAAGTGTTCTTAATTTCTATTTTGGGATGACGTAACTAATATTTCTAAAAACTTTTGGTGAACAAAATTTCTACCATTTTTTCCCAATATACATCTTCATTTAATACTATCATTATTGCATACCCTATCGAGAGAGGGTGAGTGTAATAAGTATATAATTAATGAGAGAGCGAGAGTGTGTTTAATGGGTATTATTGTCGCAACATATTTTACAACTCATCATTAATTATATTTCTTAATCCTTTTGTTTTTGTCCACTAGGAATATTTATCTGGGACAGAGGGAATTCTTTTTTTTTTCATTTTGGGAATTAGGAACTACCCGTGGTTGATTAAAAGTCATTAGAAGTCTTTTATCTTAAAACTTTTGAAACCAACATCAGCCTCATATGAAAGACAAACTGATATGCACAACTTCATGCATGGGCAAATTCGAAAATTCAACATATTATAACTTGATTCGTGATCATGGACAGGATGTGCGTTGGGCTGCAAAAATCTGGAAGCCTTGGATTCCTATAAAGGTTAGTGGTTTCATATGGAGGCTGTTTCATGGTGCAATTTCGGTGGATGTTTAGTTACATGGAAATTGTTTCTAAATGTGTGTGTTGTACATCATTGCATGATAGGGAAACTATTGCTCATATGTTCTTGAGGTCGGAGACTGCTAAAGCTATTTGGGGGAGATTTTCGTCCATGTTTCATATTTCTCTATCGTACTCTTCTTTGGCTCATTTATTTGAATCTTTGGCTTTGCGTTTGATTGGTGCGAGTCTTGTGGGGGTCTTTGTCTTCGGTTACTGGGAGATATGGAAGGGTCGATGTCAGGCTGTTTTTGAGGGTACTCCCATGATAGTTGAGAATGTTGTTCAGCTAATTCGCCAAAGTATAATTAATATAAGCAGTATTTTCAGTCCTTCTGTGACTGTGGGGCGGTATGGTCAGCTGAGTTTATTAACATTATATGTCCCTATTCTTCGTATCAAAGCACAGACAGCGCGGCTTGTGGCTTCGTTTTAATTGGGAAAAACCATGTGGGGATTTCAAACTGAATACAGACGGTTCTTCGGTGAATGGGGAGTGCACTGGTGGAGGTATCATTCGAGACATGGATGTTTAGTTGCTGCTTTCTCAAATTTCTTTGGTTATGGTATAGATATGTATGCTGAGATTGTAGCCCTCTCTTATGGCCTACAGATGTGTAGAGAGTATGGTTTGCTTAATGTTGAGGTGGAAACAGATTCTAAGGTGGTTGCAATGGGTATTAACGGAGTTTGTCAACTTTCATGGAGATATATGTATGAGCTGGAGAGATGTAAAGAGTTAAGTAATGGTTGTCTTATTTCCCATGTGTATAGGGAAAGAAACAAGGTAGCTGATAGCCTAGCCTCCGTGGCGCATAATCATCGAAGCAATATATCTTACAATTTTGTAGAGTAGCTGCCCAGACAGGTCCTCTTGGCCTATCGGTAGGATCTTTTGGGTTTTCACATGTTTTTGTATTTTCTTTCTAGAGGTAAGGCTCCTTTGCCCCTCTTTTTCGGGTTGGACTGGTTGTCCCCCTCAAGTTTGTATCTCCTTCCTTTTAATAAATTCGTGTAGGGTATTGTCTCTGTTTCCTTAAAAAAAAAAAAAAACCTACCCGTGGTTGATCAATTGGTGCCTAATCTAGAGGGAGTCGAGGGACAGTAAAAAATCAAATTCCATGAAGACTTTGATAAAATTGAGGACACCACTAAACCCAGAACATCGGAAAACCTCATGACGTGCTAGTTGTTAGAAATATACTGAAGGTTATATACTACAAGTTCGTTATCTACAAGGAATTATGAGTTATCTCGTGCAAACATGAACCTTAAGCGAAGCAGAAGATTTTATGCTCGAGCTACGATCTTCGTATGTTACGAACATTGATCCTGCAAGTCTCTCTCGTTAGATTGATATCACGTAGCACGAATATCAACCTCTGGTTCACACCACAAATCCAAGCATCTCGATGGTTAGGCTAGATAGAGTATTTGGTGGGATAGAATATATGAGAGAGAGAGAGTATAGGGCGGCCAACACACAAAGTTAAGTTAAGTTAATCACGAACCTCTTCGGATTAGGAAACTAATTAACCTTTAATAATATAATTACAGTCCATGTGAACAGAAGTAAATAATCGGGCCACGAGTCCAATTGCTAACCTCTCTTACCACTCGCACACATGGGCTCACCTCTCTTACCACATCGTATTATCAAAACCCGCTAAACACTGCCTCTTCATACTGAAGTGAAGCGTACGATATGACGATAAAGATAAAGGGTGGAGCGCTATACCAAATCACCATCTGACCAGCATAGAACGTCTTCGTTAGAAAACAAAACTCGTTTATACTTCAGACCGTATATATACATCAATTCAAGCATCCTCAATCCCTCGAGAACGGTGCTTAAACCTCAACATGTTTGTGTATCAAGATCAATCTCTTGAACCGTATTTACAATATGATCACCATGGCATTGAAACACAAAAAATAGAGATGTATATCATACTATCTTCCTTAAACACTCATACCAAACACTCTTGATTAACAGCTTTCCCAACAATGCTCCGTAGAGCTGTATGTGCATAGCCCGTTGGCCGGTATGCCAAATTAGCATCATCAACGTCCAAGTTCATGATATAGTTGTAAGTCACATAGGGTATAATCGTGACCTGGATTTGATCACTAAAACTCATACAATGATGAAACAAGGATCATTCAATCACTTTCTTTGGTCGCATTTATAGTCACATACAGTATGATGTGTATGCTATGGTGAAACTCCCACATGAAGTAGGTCTGTCATGCTCAAACACCGTACAAACCATAGTCTAGTCTCCCTTCTGGTGTCTAACCTGAGTACTCAAAAGTAGTCACTCTTCTAGTGTCTCTTTAGGATCTCACATTCGAATTTTTTCTTGGGACATAAAGTCGACCTTCATAAGAGGTCTCATCCTGGCCGTATGCCAAGGCGATAAATGTAATGTCATTTGCGCACCCCCCTTCGTAGGTGCCAAAAACTTTTACCATCTCAACTTGCTCGCCCACCTAGCGATAATGTGAATTATCCATGTGAAAAAGGCCAGTTCAATATCCATGACATATTTTTAATCAAAATATATATGCTACACAATTTCATATAAAGCCATCCAATTAACATATAAAAGGAATTAAATGAAACTGCAATTTATTCAAACGATAATGAAAATATTAATCAAATGTCAACAAAAGTGTCTCAGAATAAATATCAAATCCTACGAAGCCCTAGACCCAACATATGATCCTGAAAGATCTCTCTAGCTAGAGGCTTAGTCATATGGTCAGTCAACATGTTTCTAGTAGGAATATATTTTAGAACAACTTTCTTTTCTACAACCATGGCTCTAGTGAAATGATACTTGATATTGATGTGTTTCATCTTCCCATGATACTTGGGATCTTTAGTGTAACCTAAAGCTGCCATGTTATCACAAGTAATGACTATAGGACGATCCACATGCGTCGTAACATCAAGATGTTGAAGAAAACTCGTCAACCATACAGCTTCTTAAACCGCAGCTGAGCAAGCAATGTACTATGACTCCATTGTAGATAGGGCGGTGCTAGTCTGTCGTTTGCTACTCCAAGAGATAGCTTTACCATTAAGAAGGTAAGCGTAGCCCGAAGTAGATTTATAACCATCTACATCTCCAGCCCAATCCGCGTCAGTGAAACCTTTCAAGCTCAAATCTCCACCTTGGTAACATAGGGTTAAATTTGTTGTTCCCACCAAGTAAAGCAGAACCCTTTTCACTGCCATCCAGTGTTCAGGTCCAGGATTACTTTGGAATCGACTCAACATCCTAACTGTAAAGCATAGGTCAGACCGAGTACACACCATAGCATACATCAAACACCCTACTGTATTCGCATATGGAGTCATAGACATTCTCTTCTTCTCTTCTTCATTCTTAGGGCATTGGTTTGTACTAAGGACAAATCCTTTTTCAATTGGAGTGACAACATGTTTCGAGTTAGTCATGCCAAAACGTTCGATGATTTTCTTAATGTAAGTCTCTTGAGAAAAACCGAGAAATCTTTTCAAACGATCCCTAATGACTTTTACTCCAAGTACATAGCTTGCTTCACCCAAGTCTGTCATATCGAAAAGCGTAGACAACCACTATTTAGTGGTATTTATCATCTCCATATCATTCCCATCTAGTAGGATATCATCAACATATAATGACAGAATCAAGATCTTTTTCTTGAATTGTTTAACATATACACAATGGTTTTCCTCAATCATCACAAACCCAATTGAGGTTATCGCTTGATGAAAACGAATATACCATTGTCTAGATGACTGTTTGAGACCATAGATGGAACGTTTGATTCGGCACACCTGCTCTTGTTCCTTGACTTCAAAACCCTCAGGTTGAGTCATATAGATCTCTTTATCTAGTTCTCCATTGAGAAAAACAGTTTTAACATCCATCTGATAAAGTTCTAGATTCATGTGCGCTACTATCGCTAGGATTAGGCGAACATAGGAAAATCTCACCACTGAGGAGAATGTCTCCTCATAGTCTAAACCCTCTATTTGGGTAAAGACTTTCGCCACAAGACGTGCCTTATATTTGTCAGTTGATCCATCTGCCTTTCGTTTGACTTTGAAAACCCATTTGTTTCCAATAGTCTTGCGACCTTGCGGAAGATCAACTAACTCCCAAACTTGATTATTTTTCATAGAGGAAATTTCATCTTCCATTCATTATTTGTAGGTAAAGAAAGATCTTCTTTGAACGATGTAGGCTCACTAAAATTGTAAGAAGTAGTTAGGAAAGATTCCTCTTCGATCGCGAATCGACGACAAGGTATATTTCCATGTTTACTTCTTCGCTTTAGTATCAGACTCCCACTCAGATGAAAATCACCTTGACTCTCATTGGCGATTTCCATAGGTTCAACCTCATGTTATACCACAGGATTAAGTTGAGGCAATTCCCCACCTTCGCCAAAAGATGTCATATGTTCTTCTTACATCTCAAAAAGTTCAAAGTCTTTCCTACGTCATTCGGAAATCATTCTCAATGAAATCAACATTGCGCGACTCTATTTCAGTCATTCCTACGTCATGTTTTCCACCATACATAACATAACCCTGAATACCTTATGAAAACACACTTGTTTCCTCTAGGGCCTAGTTTTCCAAACTTATTGGAGGTACTATGTACATAACATGTCTAACCCAAAGGATGAAGATGCCCTAATTTAGGCTTCTCACCTTTCCAAATTCATAAGGGGTTGTGAGAACTGACTTAGAAGACACTCGGTTAAGTATGTATGCAGTAGTCATTAGTGCATCCCCCTAAAACAAAATTAGGAGGTTGGCCTGTGCCATTATCGACCTAACCATTTCCAACAATGTTCGATTCCTTCGTTCTGTAACACCATTTTGTTGCGGAGTTCTAGGAATTGTCAATTGTCGGCGTATTCCCTTTTTCTCACACAATTCTTTAAATTGATCAGATAAATATTCACGGCCTCGGTCAGTTCTAAATTTTTAAAAGCTTTTATCCTTCTGATTCTCAACCTCTGCGAGAAAACACTCAAAACACTTAAGAGTTTCATCGCAGTGGGAAATAAGGTAAACATAACCACATCGTGTGCAGTCATCGATAAAAGTGAGAAAGTAGGAAGCGCCATGATGTGCCCTAACATTAATTGGTATGTAAATATCTGAATTGACTAACTCTAATGGATGTGTAGCCCTTTTTGCCTTACCAGAAGGCTTTCGGTAAGCTTTTCCTACCAAACAAGAATCACACAAGGGTAGGTTGACTTTGGTGAGAGACCCCAATAGTCTTTATCTAGCCAATCTAGTCATCCTATCTTTTCCTATATGTCCAAGTCTAGCATGCCATAACTTGGAATTATAATCATCATATACCATACAAGAAGAAGAATTAACAGAAGAATTATGAGAATCCAACAAATCTAATTTAAAGAAATTATCTGACAAAAAATCATGTCCCAATATTTTATCACCAAAACAAATATCAAAGTGATCATCACTAAAATTTAAAGAATAGTCATGTCCTAGCAATTGTACTATTGATAATAGATTATGTCGAATTCCAGGTGCATAAAAAACTTCATTAAGAGTCAATGTATGTCCATTCCATAAATGAAATTGGTATAAGCCAACTCCTTTGACTTCTATAGACGAATTGTTTCCTATGAAAATTCTTCTTGTACCCGCATGAAGTTTTCAATAATCTACAAATCTTTCTCGATCCCTCATCACATGTTTTGTGGAGCCCGAGTCTACAATCCACACAGGGAGAGATTCGACTGATAAAACATGAGAGCAAACACAAACTTACAGAGAGTTAGGATTTAGAGATACCTTCTTGGGCTCAGGATCACAAGTCTGAGCTAAATGACCCAAGGTATCATCGCATTTGTAGCACCTATGCTTAGCCATAATATTTTTTCCCCTAAGGCGTTTAGTGATCTTACTTAGTTTTGGTAGATACTGAGCTTGCATTCCTTTAACTTGTTTCTTACGCTCCCCGATTGGCTTGTGTGGACCCTTAAGGGAAGCAAGGGCAAGGTCGCAAGTTGCAACACTCATTGTGCGACTCGCATCATGACACTTAGCCACAAGCTCATCATTACTATTTTGGGCTAGGGTAGAATTACCCATCTTTGGTTTAGTCATCACGGCATCTAAGTTCTCAAGACCCTCTTGCTCGTGTAGCAAGCACATGATATTTCTTTGTCAAACATTATAGTTTGAGCAATACAATTTCTTTCCCTTATTAAGGTTAGCGATTACATTTTTAGAAGCCATTTCACAACAATTTGATGCAAGAAAAAAGACACACACACACACACACACACACACACACACACACACACACACACACATATATATATATATATATCAATTCACTTTTGTTGTAAAAATCAATTACTAAATATAATCACATCATACACGTAAGGAGGGAAAATCTGTGAGGCTCGTGATCACAACCAAATGCACACACAACATAAAAATATTCATAAATTGATCATTTAAACAAAAGAAATAAGATATAACAAATCCATCCAAGCACATAACATGTACAAAATTATTTTCACTACTGAAAATAAAAATATTGAGTCTCGTATAGTCCCAAACGCAATTTTAGAGCCCAAAACGACAATTAATAATGCAAAACACGACTTAAAAATAGTTTAAAATTCACAATAATTTTAAAAAAATTACAGAACAGTCCCTAACAATGTCAAACAGTCACAGAATGACAAAACATCCCCTAGAAATTATTTTTGACTTTTTAATAAATCAAAAAAACATGTTTTATACACTGAAAATAAAAAAGAAATACTTCCAGGCTAAATTGATCAAAATAAAGGACATCATTGGACTCAGAAGGCCAAAATTAGTCTAAACGCGTCAAAGGTGTCAAATTCCGGTGGTTGTAGCACACCGCATGAGCCACTATCACGACTGGGGCTCCGCCAATCGACACAAAAACGTTGACCAGATGCTGAGTCAGCCCTAGGGCAAGTGACGTGGTACTGATCGTACTACTGATATGGCAGATGACATCATCAACTGGCTTCAAGAAAACTGGGTCCACAGTGCTGATGTGGCAGATGACGTCATCAACTGGCTTCAAGAAAATTGGGTCCACGGTGCTGATGTGGTAGCCACATCAGCACCACGTCACCTGCCACTTCAGCCCTAGTGTTGACTCAGCATTTGGTCATTGTTTGTGTGGACTGACTCAGCATCTGGCTCGACGCGTTGCCTTCCCTATCTCCGATGAGGTCATGGACTGTGGCATTGGATTCGTCTCGTCGAGAACTTTCCAGTCGCGTACTGGTTGTACTCAAATGAGTGCCAAAAAATGAACTTTTCCCGAGGTCGAGAGTGGGGGTCGTGGGACGCTTCTTTTCAAAACCTTGAAAATCAGTTTGTGGACGTGATTCGCGAACAAATTTCTCGAAACCATAGAACGTTCATTTTAAGTGCAAATTAAGCATACAATATGTCGTTGGAAAGCCCTCAAAGAGTGCTAAAATTATAGACTATAAAACGACGGTTTCACAAAATATAAGCAAGTCAAAACAGCATGCAAAGTTTCAGAAAAATCAATTTTTCAACAAAACTAGGGTTGGCGATATCTTAAAAAATACCCAATGGATTTCAACGAAAATTTAGTATGTTGTTCACCTCGTCGTAGGGAACTCATACATATAAAAGTTTTTCAAAAAAAAAAATTGTTTTTAACATAAAATAATAAAACTCATTTGGTTCTTTATCTGGTTAAACTTTTAAACAAACCCAAAAACAAAAGCATGCAATTCATGGCATAACGAAATAAGCAATCAAACATATAAGCTCTGATACCAATGAAGGTTATATACTATAAGTTCGTTATCTACAAGGAATTATGAGTTACCTTGTGTGAACTTGTACCTTGAGCGAAGCGGAAGACTTTCTGCTTGAGCTACGATCTTCATATGTCATGAACGTTGATCCTGTAAGTCTCTCTCATCAGATTGATATCACGTAGCATGAATATTAACATCTGGTACGGCTCACACCACAAATCCAAGCCTCTAGATAGCACTCTTACAAGACATAGGACTTCATTTGAAGTCCACAAAATATCAATAATCTTAGTTCATAAATTGACCATTTCAAACGTCCTTTATTCGAATCACACATTTTTGACCCGAGCATCCTCAATCCAACAACTAGCGATAAATTCACACTTAAAATTGTCCAAGGACTTCGATTAGAGTCTTAAGCCCTAAACCAATACCAAAACACCAAGTTGGTCTTACCTGATTAATTTTGGAGTTCTCGAAATTGCGACCCGACGAACATGAAAAGACATAGAATTTATCCTAGGGCTCAATTAACAACTTTTATAATTAATTGACTCCACTTGGGTCAAATAACAAAGTCCCAAATTCTAGGTCAAGGCATAAATTCGGGATTCCCAATTTATCCGGGTTTCTTAACCCAACAACAATCAATCTTAAACCATAACAACTCTAATATACCCAATAAAAATCATTTGGGTTCAAACCCTAACAAACATATATTGATATCCATCAAAATATATCATTTTGACATATATAACAACGAAAAATCACGAGGAACATGTCTCTAACTTTTTTTTTTCCTCCTAAGGGGGGCATGGGAATGGATCGAACCTGAGACCTCACACTTTATGAAGCCCCATGTCTACCACTGGGCCACCCCCTTAGGGGCGGAACATGTCTCTAACAACCTAACATCAAAAATCAATGTAAAGAGAGAAACTAGGGCTTAGGTAACGTACCTTAATCAAGCCATAAACAACTAGGAAGAGGAAAACAAACCAAGGGGAAATGATCTACTCGGTGAGGGCTTCACGATGGCGGTCTCAGATCGTCAAACGGATGGCCGAAACTCCGGGAATCGACGAAACACACACTAATCTCACACTTAATCTCATGCACTCTCTCTCTCCCGTTCTTGGCTGAAGACGGTCACAAAATGAATAGAGGGAAGGGGTTTTATGGGTTATAAGGATGTTTAAGGACAATTGTGCCCTCAAATGGGTGAAGGGGCAAGGGTAAAATAAGGGTAGAATAGAAATTTCACGTCAAAAATCGAGTTTGGAAGTCATTTGCTCGTAACAGGGAAATACCAACTGTTCGGGTGACTGGGCCGAACACTTCTGAAGGTGTTCGGTTGAGGTGGCCGAACATCTCACAAGATGTTCGGTTGGGCTGGCCGAACATTTTCAAGTTTAAAACAAAGCCAAATGGGTCTAGGACTGAAGGTGAAACACATGTTGGGTAAATGCAACTCAATTAAGCACAATAATGTGTACTAAGGCCTTAGAAGGCTCGACAAAACCTCAAGACAATGGAGGAATGAACTAGGGTACAACAGAGGTCACAGGGAAGAATAACGCAAATAAACTCTCAACCGAGTCAAACAACGAACAACGTTAGTTTACGACTTGTAACTTTAACAAGTTAAAGTCTATGGAACATATAGAACTAAGGTATTGGCTTTTAGATAGCCTACCTACGCATATTAGGGTTCTCATATCAAGTCAAGTAAGCGAGGTTACGGTTAAATGGCATGCAAAACGAGAAGGTCAAAAACACAAAGGTTTGGGGTCTTACAACTATTGTTTAATTCAAGACTAAATTTTTTTCCAGGAAAACTTCAATCTAAATGGTCAGGTCCATTTGAAATGGTGAATTTTTTTCCAGGAAAACTTCAATCTAAATGGTCAGGTCCATTTGAAATGGTGAATGTTTTTTTCCCACGGTGCATTTGAACTTAAAGATTATAAATCAAATGAAACATTTAAGGTTAATGGGCATCGAGTCAAATCCTACTATGAAGGTCTATCACTTGTGAAAACTGTTGAGTTAATGGACGTTTTTGATTTAGAATAATTGGTTGACTAGCGTCGAGGGAACGACATTAAACAAAAGCGCTACGTGGGAGGCAACCCACTTATTTTTAGCTAAATTATTATGTTGTATAATAATTATTTTGAACCCTTGCTTAATTTTGAGAATTTTAATAGTCGAATTTTTTGCATAATTTAAGTTTGGGGAAAATATTTTCTAGTGTTGTATTTATATGTTAATTTTAAATTTAGTATTATTTTAGTGTGTTTTTGTAAGTAGTTTTTGGTATAGAAAAATATATAATATAGCATTGAAGGAAGATATCTTAGGACCTTTGAAATTTTTAAATGATAAATTTTTTATTTAAAAAGGAAATAAAAATGATATCTTTTATGTAACAGTGGCCAAGCGCTCGCTCACTCAAATGGCGGAGTGAGTACGCAAATTCCAGTAAGGCATGTTTTTAAAAATAGAGGCAAGCGATCGCTCAGTCCTATGCACTGAGCGACCGCGTATTTTCCAGTAAGTCAGACACTCAATATTTGAACCAAGCGATCGCTTGGTATATAGGACTAAGCAACCGGTCAGTCCCGCTATTTAAAATCCTTCGGGTCCTGATCAGAAACACCAACAGTGTTCATATCTCTTTCTCTAAAAACGACGAAAAACTCCTTCTCTCTACAAATCCGGCCAAGTTTCTCAATCATTTCCGTTCATATTTCATTTTCCACCTACTCTCATCATACATTCACCATCCCCACCATTATTTCTCGAGATCTGTGGAAATTTGGGCTCCAACGAAATCCGGCAAGAACTCCATTGTTTCCGGTGAATTTTCCGGCAACAAGCTTGATTTTTTTTTGTCTTTTGGGCACGTATCTTATATCCTCCTCTTTTAAGAAATTTTTACTTATTAAATTTCATTCTTGAGCTTAAATTTTTATTTAATGATAGTTTATTCTTGTTTATTTTTCAAGCACTGTTGGGTTTTGTGATTTGAGATGAGTGTTTTGAGTGATTTTTAATTGCTAATGACACCTAAGAAAAGAAGTAAATCAAATATCAGCGGGACATTGTCATCTTCTGCTCCGGTAATAGAATATCATGAGGCCCATTTTCGAAGTGCTGAACACTTTAAAGTTTACTTAGAGAGCTTTAATACTAAAGTCATTTTTCCAGAGAGAGGATTTGATTTTAAGAACTATCAACTGGCTCCCCATTTCACCAGAAATGGGTGGGTTAATCTGTGTGCCGCTCCTGGTGAAGCGGTGGTCCCTATTATCTGTGAGTTTTACGCTCACAGTGGACGAGTTTTGGGAGAGGACCCCGATTGGTGTTGGGTTCGGGGTAATTTGGTGTATTTTGGTCCCGACGCTATTCGAGATTTTTATGACTTGCCTATTGTACAGATTGATGATTATTAATCCTACTTACCTTATAATTTACCTTTGGCTACTGTTAATGATAGGATAGCTGTGCCTGGGTCTGAGTGGACCTATGGACTAGCGGAGACAGTTGGTCGCCCTCGTTCAATTAGGGAGTCTTGCTTGACTCCCCATGCCAAAATGATTTATAAATTTATTTGTAAAAGGGTGATGCCCACGACACATCAGTCCAATGTGACGTGGAATCAGACGGTGTTAATTTACACCATTTTGACAAAGGGATCCGTTGATTTTGTCGTTTTGATCCATGGGCAGCTTAGAGGTATGGTTAATAGGACCGTGAACGCGTGATATCATTTCCCAAGTCTTATTACCAGTTTCTGTGCTAACATGGGAATCCAGTGGACTCCCGACTTAGAGTGTATCAGGCCAATGCCTAATGTCGCCAAAAAGGGCATCACAAATAGGACACGGCCACCCTATGCCCGCCACCCTGAAGACCAAGGCGAGGAAGTTGAGGAGGATCCTAAGTGGATCCTTATGAAGAGATTTCCACCCAGTTAGTAGAGTTCCAGTTAGGCTTCGACACGTTTCAGCAGCGTGTCGATCAGAGATTAGATACGCTCGAGCAGCGTATAGAGCAGGGTCTGACTGACCAAAACTACTTCTTTGGGTGGAATGCCCAATTTTGCCAAAATGTCACCTACAACCTCAACATGCCGCCTGACACTACTCCTGAATGGCGTCCTCCTTCGTTACATGGTCCTGGCTCACATGGAGCCGACACTTAAATAGCGTCTTCCTTCGTTATGCAGATCTTTTGCTTGTTTTCCATTTTCTTTGCAAATCAACCCCCTTATCGGTCAATCCAACATTTTGAGGACAAAATGAATTTCATGTTTGGGGGGGGGGAGATTCTAGGTCCAGGGTCCTTTCAGGTCCCAGCCTAATGAGAATTGGGAACTTGTGGTGTAAATCATGCTATATACATGGGACAATTAGTGTCCCTTATATCTCTTTTCCTACCTATTTTCTTGCTTTTGCTTATTTTTATTTTAGGAGTTGATGATATCAAATATAGAGACAAAGGAAGTGACCATTTTAGTTTCTTCCAAATGGATGAGTAGAGGGCTGTGTTAGGTTACAGCTGTTTGCTTATCTAGCCTTATTCCAATTAGCATCATCCTCCAATTTTTTTTTTATAAAAAAATTATTCTCAAGTCCATGTGCGGAATTTAAGTCGATGATGATTAATGCTATGACCCACATGACTTTTTCCTCGATCCTTCTGGAATTTAATCTATTGTGTAAATTTCCTATGATTATTCCCCTTTGTGTACTCATACCCAACCCTTATTAAGGATTTGGATATTTTTATCTAGTAGATAGTACACATTGCATTCTTCGCGAGACTGGTTTGGTGCACCTATTTAGGATGAGTAACCGTCTTTACATGATTGTTACATTGATCTGTAAGTTAGGGTCATTTTTATGAAAATTAGAATTTTTGGAATTGTTTTGCTAATATATCTCAAGCACACTTTTGAATCGTGATTACATGTCAGTCTTTAATTTCCCGACATCTTTTCTAGCGAATGCTTATGTGAAATGCATTAGGAGTTGTTCTTCATTCATATATGGATGTGATATTTATAATTGTATTTCATTTTCTATGAAATTTTGTATGATGATTCGGCACTAGGATATGATTTAGGTCATCTTTGGATCGTTTGAGCCTTTTCAGCTTCCTGACCTGTATATATATATATATATATATATATATATATATCCCTAGTGTCCCCTTTGAGCTTTATTAAAATATGGCGTGTGCAAAGCACACATTGACCCTCATTCGACATCATTTCTTTCTTTTACCCACATTATCTTAACCCTTTAAAGCCTATACACTTTTCCCTACCTTGGAGAGAGTAGAACTTGGGTTGGGAATTAATGTTGCATGGGGCTGTCATTGCAAAAGATCCTCCTATAGTTTCATCTTCTTCGTTGTATTCTCCATTATATTCTATCAAAAAAAGAGAAAAAGAAACGGAGTGAAGAAGAAGAAAATTAAAATAAAAAGGAGTGCAAATTAAAGTAAAGATGGCATAGCCAAAAAGAAAAAGAATGTAAAGTTGGGCATTCAGTTGTGAAATGAATAGATAGTAAAATACAAGTTTGGGGGAAAAGTCCCCAAGTCTTTGTCTTTTCAGGTCCTGGCCTAGTACATGTGTCCATGCAATGGAAGCAATGTAGATTTTGGGTAGTTGTACTCTCTCGCTTTTAATTCTTTTCCTTCTTTTCACTATCCTTTTACCATTGACCTTACATTACAAGCTTAATGAAGTCCTATTTGATCTAGTGCCGCTTTATCATGCCATATCTTTCTTGATTTGATAATACATGTTAATTGATCCATACTTTACTTATACACTTCTTGGTAAAGCTCAATGTGTTACCATAATCTTAGCTATTGCAAGTAACTGGGAGATAAAAATAGTGTATTCATACATAGGAAGTGCATGGGATGGATGTATAAGCATTTTTTATTCCTTATATTCTCTCTTTGGTAGAATGACCAGGGGTTGATGATAGATTCTCCTTTTTAGTTGTATGCATGTTTTTATGTCAAAATATGGGAGAATGAATGTTGTGCTTTGCTTGATTAAACTGTCTAAATTTTGATATGCTACATGAGTAGGTGTTCACACAGTTGAATAATCATAGTATTATTTGCATAAGGGAGTGAACTCATTTGGTAATGGAAGTGGTCCTTATACATGTGTAGAGCATCCTTTGAGACACCTTTTAATTTTCGCATTGTTTAGACTTGAGAATAAAAACAAAATGATTTTATTTATTTATTTATGCTTTGTTAGTTTAGTTTTAATTGCTTTTGTATTTATCTACATAGTCGAGTCGATCTTTCGAGTCTCCTTGTGTTTGTGGGTTTCTAGAGGAGTGTAAATAGTGTCACCCTCCAAAAAGATTTTCTTTATTATTATTTTTCTATTTCTGTTTATTTACTGCTTTTATATTTATTTGTTTACTCGTGGATGAACAAAGTCTATGTTTGGGGGTATTTGATAGATGCGTTTTATACGCATTTATTATATGTATATTCCTACTTAGATTGTGTTTTTTTACGAGATTCTAAAGCTACTGATATGGGTTTTTAGTGCTTTATGACTTTCAGGTTAAATTTGAGAAAACTGGTGAATTTCGGGCCTTTAATCCATAAAATGAAGATTTCAAGGACTTGAGTGTAATTTGCTGGAAGTTTAAGGCTGAATATTAAAGAAAGAAGTTAAGCGCTTGCTCAGCCCAATGGACTGAGCTACCGCACATTTTCCAGTAGCCAGCTTCTGAAGAAAAGGTGTTAAGCGATCGCTCAACATATGGACCAAGCGACCACTTGGTCCCGTTTTTTGGCCTGGGTCATTTTGTAATTTCTCAAATTGTTTAACCTTGTATAAATAGAACCCTAGGGGCTTGTTTGGTAGTCGGACAAGGATAAGCAGTATTATTAATCACAGTACTATTAGTACCCTCGCTATTAATCCTCACTTGTATATCGGGGGTAGTTTTGAGATTACAAATGTTAATCCCAATTTTTTTTAGTGAGGGCGCTAATAATACCACCCTCCCCCTTGGTATTAATAGTGAGGGGATAATGACTTTATCCGGATAACTCGTGCTATTAGTCCCGACTACTTATTGCGTACCAAACATCAGACAACTCGTCTTATTAATCCTATCTAGCTTTAATCCTGACTACCAAACGACACCTAGTAGTACAGTTTTAGGCATCCGAATTTTAGCAGTTCTTGAGCCGTTCTCAAGACTGAAAACACTGTTTGATTTATTTTCATTGCCGATTATTGAAGATTGATGATGTTTTCTTCCTACACAGTGAGTTGTTCATCACCTGTGATGAACTAACTGCATCTATCTAGGGATTGGAGGTAACATGTATTAATTCTTATATGTTAAATATATTTTATGTTCTATCAATTATTGTTTATCATTTAGATTATCTCTGGTTTATAGTGAAACTATCGCATAATGGTTGTGTTTGTAAATCTATAAGCTCTTGGATATAATAAATTGCATGATCGTGCGTGAGTTACTGGCCAACCTAAATGATAGCCAGATATCTCTGATTTCCTGATTGGGTCAAGGTTAGATCTAGGTTCGCGTGGGTTCTTAGTGATCTTAATGGACTCTTAATTGCTGTGTGGACGGATCAAGAAAGCTCTGTTAAGGCGGGATACTAAGGGTTGCAAATCTCGATCTGTAAGTCTCAATCCTTTACACTAATGAACGAACCCTTAATTTGATAGATACATTAGTTAGATACACATAAGAGGTGATACAAGTGAATCCCAATTCCTAGATTCTCCCCACATATTAATCTTCGATAATCCCTTGATTCTTGTTATTATTTTATTACTTTTAAATTAGTTTCAATAGTCAATAATCTAGTTTTAATTATTCCAAAAATCAAACCCCCTTTTTAGGTAAAATGGATTTTATTTATTGTTTGATTAAAATATGTTTGATTGTTATTCTCTTTATGGTTCGACCCTTGTAACCGTACATCTATACTTCAATAGACTCGTGCACTTGCGAGGTAATTTTTAACATATCAATCCCCAAAATTAAGGGCTATCATGTAAGAGGGTTTATGGAGGAGAAATATCAAAAGTACATTGTAGATCCAGCTAACGAAAGAGGAATAAACTTGAGTTTCGACTCATGGATAGTCGGGACGGTATAACGAAGGAGGAAGAAACTCGGGCACAGTTCCATCTGGCATGCCGTGGAAGGCAGCCATATTCCTATATATTTAGTCTGACCAGTCGTAGAAATAGTTCTGGTCAGCGCGTATCTGCGCGACTTGCTGTTGGATCATCTGTTGATCTAACCAAATTTTCTCGACTCTATTGGAGAAGGCCTCGAAAGGATCCTCCCCCCGTCCTTAATATTAACCTCTTGAGGCTCTTCATGTGCTCCCCTCTCACGTGGCAGGCGCGGGTGCTCGAATAAAAACATCGCAGTTATGTCGGGCACCGCACGTACCCTCTCAGAATCGGGAGCCCAGATGGCTCCGACCTCCCTGGACAAACCAGTAATAACTTATTAACACTTAAAACTTTTTGTATAAATTCCTAAAACAAACACTTGCAATCTATTGAAAAGATTGAAGTAGCGGAAGTCTTGTAAGGAAGACAATTCAAGTCTGCCGGTGAAGCACTACCGGTAGACTTTACTGAATAATCAAGTTTGCAGCTGAAGCGATAAGTAAAGAGATATGAAACAGTATAAAGCAGTAAGCAACTGTAAGGAAAGAACACAAGTATTTTGAGATGGTTCGCACTATAAAGAGTGCTACGTCCACCACCAAGGCAGTCAACCTTGGATTTAAATGTGCACTATGTTTTCCACTAGTTCTATTACAAAAAAGTCCAATGGATCGTGTACAAAATATTTGACTTGTGTTTGGGGGTAGGGGTTTGAATATCTGAACAAAACAGAATATTCAAGGTGCAGAAGAATAGAATAAAGAACAACAATAATTAAGAAGCAAACGATAAAGCGTTGATGCGGATCTTCTTGTTGTTGTTGAGGACTTCGTTGATCAGTTTATGATCTTTTGAATTCACTGAGTATATAAAGCTTGATGTTGTTGGGAAGATTCAGAGCATTGTTTTCTTCAAACTTTAATGGCAGTATTTATAGCTGGGGCATTCATGAGATCGTTGGAGAAGACGATGAGAGTAACAACTCTATTTGGTTGAATGCATTAAATGCCTGCCAGTGAGTAGCTTCCTTTGGGAACTTTTTCATAACGCCCTGCCAGTGGATAGTAATATTCAGGCTCGCAGAATTCCTCTTGTTTCTAGGTGTTGTTGTTGTGGGGATGCGCCTTCGACGGAATCGGTTAATCATCTCTTCGTTCACTCTCGAATGTTGTCCAGCTTATGTTCCTTTTTTGCGGATCGTTTCCATTTAACCATGCACCTTACCAATCAAGATCATCTATTCAGTATTTGGTCCTCAGTTTCGCTCCGGTCTCAATTAGGGGCAATGATGTTAAGTATTTTTTCCTTCACATGTTGGGAAATTTGGAAGGCTAGGTGTGCTGATGTTTTCGACAACAATAAGATGGATATGAATCTGATTAAGGAACGGGTTCTGGATGGTGTTCGTGGAGCTATACGTTGCTTCATCCCGAAGTCTAACAACAATAGGTTGGCTTGTGTGACTTTCCAATCTTTTCAGTTGTCGATTGGGCAAGTTCAGGTTAGACAGGGGTAGTGGGTGCGATGGTGGCCCTCAGAGACTGGTTACAAGCTCAATACAGATGGTTCTTCAAAAGATGGGAGGTGCACAGGTGGTGGGGTTATTCGGGACGCTCAGGGGGTTTTCCTTTGTGCCTTCTCTAGTGATTACGGGCAAGGCACGAATATGCGGGCGGAAATTTTAGCTCTTAAAGAGGGACTTCAGCTCTGTCGGTCTTTTATGTTAGACAGTGTGGTTGTGGAGTATGATTCCTTAACGGCAGTTAATATTCTGTCTAAGGGTCATAAAGAACCGTGGAGATATGTTTATTTGCTTCGAGATTGCCGGGAGCTTTTAGGTGGTTTTATGTTACAGCATGTCTTTCGGGAACAAAACAGGGTAGCGGATCGTTTGGCTGCGATTGCTCATGATCATGGGAGGCAGATTGTTTATTCGGCTTATTCAGACTTACCTGTTCTGGTAAAACGAGCGCTAGCTTTTGATGACTCTGGTTTACATAGTTATAGGACTTAGTTGCCTTTCCTTAGCTCTGCCATGTATTGTTTCATTGAGGTTTAGGCTCCTTTGTCCCCCCCCCCGTTTAGGGGTAAGGTTGGTTGTCCCCCTCTGTAGTTTCGCTTTTATTTTAATAAATTCTGCAGGTGCCGCCTTGCTTTCTTAAAAAAAAAACAAACAAACAAAAAAGCATTAAATGCATGGAGCTGACTTTGTAGATTTCGCTTTACCGACATCGAGTGGAATGTGTGGTTCCTGAATACGATGCTCGCGCCCGCGCGCCTTGGATAAGGCCCATGCGGATGCGGTGACATCTACTGCTCCGTTCCACCCTCCCTTGTCTAGGGGAGGACGAAATCAAAAGTGCGGGAGGAGTGCTGTCGGAATAGCGCGTTGGAATGCACCTCGGTTGCCTTTAGTGGATTTTTGATCCAATATGGGAGCTTTGGAATTTCTATGTCAAGTTATCCCTTTTTTAGGGGATACCAGGATATAGGAATACATCACATTTCCATTCCCATTCTCCCTTGTTTAGGGGAGAACGTGAAAGTGCAGAGAAAGATGTTGCAGCGCCCCCACTATGGATTTTATGAAAATAGCCTTATGGCCTATTTCGGATCATTATGGGTGCTTTGGGTTTTCTATGTCAAGTTATCCCTTGTTTAGGGGATACCAGGAGATAGGAATACATCACCTTTCCATTCTCATTCTCCCTTTTTTAGGGGAGAACGTGAAAGTGCAAATTAGAAAGATGTTGCGAGGCCCCACTGGATCCAAAATGTTTTAGAGTCGCCATCTTTATTTTTTAAGGCAAAAATAAAGCAAAACCATAAAAAGAAAACCAGAGATGAAGAAAACGGGTTCGGAGGCTAAGTTACGAGTTGGGAAGGTGCTAGGCACCCAACTCGCCCTTTCGGTCTCAAAACGGTTTTTGGCTAAAGTATGCTTTTTGTTATATTTATTTAACAGATAAATAAAGCATTAACTGCCTGCAAATACATCCATTACATCTATATTATTTACGGACTTGCAACAATCTCTTTTACAAACAATTACAAATATACTTGAAAATATTTTGCCATTATAACGGCTACATTTAGTATTATTTCCTAACGAAATCCGGGCAGCATAACTGCTTATATAATTACATTGGACCGGATTGGAAATAATACTATTACAAATAAAGACTTTAATGAATAAATAATACAAATAATTACAAATACATCTGAAAATATTTAGCTATAACAACTGTTATATTTAGTACTATTTCCTAACTAAATCCGGGCAGTACAACTGCTTGTATATCTACATTGGGCCGGATTGGAAATAATACTTTTACAAAAATGAAAGACTTTAAAATAAACTTACAGACAGCCTAGGGTGTGCTCGCTCTGTCCCTCGGAGAGAGAGAGTCTTTTTTTTGTTGTTGTTGTTGTTGTGTGTTGTGTGTTGTATGTTGCGTGAATTTGGGCAGCGTGACTGCTCTGGAAAGTTACTTTCGGCCTATGGTTTTTGGGCAGGGTAACTGTTTGTTTTTTGGTTGTTTGTTGGCTTGAGGTAGGCTGAAATCGGGCAGAATAACGACTTATTTCTGAGCGATTTGGTCTTTTAAATTGGGCAGAGCAACTGCTCTTTCCACGATTTTTGGACCGGGGAAAAAGGGTGGATACCTAGCTGGGGGGCTAAGGTACACTTCTATCGGTTGGTTTTGTGTTTGGCGGAGGTTTGGCAGAGTTTCGAGGCTTTTTGAGGTGATCACTCACTATCTCACATCGCTCTCTAATTCTCCAGCGTAACGTTAACGCGGAGAAGCTTTACGCAAAATTTCTGTGTCGAAATGAGAAGCCGGGTGTCTCTATTTATAGGAGGAAAGCAGGGACATCGGAGGAATTTAATTTCCTTCTCTGCGCATCGTTTGAGTGTACAATGCGTTGCGAGAGTTGCATTTTACGGCAAAGTTTTTGATGAACAGTGACAGAGGAGGAAAATTGGGCGCCACCCTCTCCCAATTTGGGCGCCATGCCCAAATATTATGGGAGCCACGCCCACTATTCAAAGTTTATCATTTTTGAACACTTTAGTCCCTGCAATTCGTCCTTTTGCGCATCCTGCTTTGTCCTTTTGCACTTTTGACCCTGTAACTTGACATTTGTTAATGTTTTAACAGGTCTTGATATTTTATGTCATGTCACATACCAGGGGTACGAAATTGGGGTGTCTACAGAATGGTGAAGAGTTGTTGTAGCAATTGGCAGGTGATCAATCAGAGCTGCAGAGCTGCAGACCTGCAATAGTTGGTACAGTCTGTAAGTGCCAGTCTGTTCATCTGCTCTGTCACTTTTCAGGAGGCGAAAGTCTTCATACTTTTTCGAAAAAGCTAGAAGGACATGTCTGAGAAGTCAAGTGTTGAAAGAAGATTGGTTTAATTCAAATTCAAACTGATAAAGGTTGAATTTAATTAATCCGCTAAAAGCTTGATGACTGGGCACGTCATGCTTGAACAAGTGCAGACAAGGTCTGCCGTTGGATGCTGTATGAAGTCTTCCGGTGAAGCCTTCAGCTGAATTCTTTTGCTGAACCTGTGAAGCCTACAAAACTATTATAAGACAAAGTTCTATACACAGTTGCCACGTGATGACTGTATTTTATACGCAGTTATTGGGTATTATTCCGACTTAAATTATGCTATTTCTCGAGGTTTTTGTTGTCTAATATGTGTTTTAATGTTGTTTTATAGTTTCAGGGACTTTTGGAATAATTGTGTAAAATATAGGCATTTTATGCTGAATTGAAGAACTTCAGGGACCAAACTGCAAAAGTTGGAAACTTGAAGTGCAAAAAGCTGAAAATCAGATTTTATCATCCTCAAATCAGCCGCCCACTTTGTGTTACAATTATCTTGGGAAACGTGAAAGTCCTACTTTAACTATTTTTAGTGTTTTAATTATATTGTATCTCATTTTCCTCCTTGTTGTAGGATTAATTAGGTATAAATAGATCCATTTAGTTAGGAAAAAAAGAGGAGAGAAATTCTGTATTATTTTTCTTTGTCCATAAAGAAAGATTCTTCAAGAATGGTTCAAGGTTTTGTATTTTCAATTATGGAGAGCTAACTCCATAATCTATGAATTGGAGGTAACTTGTATCGAATCTATTGTTTTATATTAATTCTTATTCATTTAATTCTTGTTGATTGTGATGTTTATCAATCCCTATATTATTTTGCTTTGAACAAATGAATGTAATCGCAAATAATAAAGGCCTAGAGGTGCAGATAACTGCATGACCAATGTGCATATGTCGTACACTGGCTCACCATCACAATAAATTGGACCTATCGATGCACGAGAGTGATAAGTTAGAACCATGTTCATGTATGATCTAGATGACAGATAGATCATAAATCTAGGTGACAGCTAGATTGCAGTTCTTGTGCTTAGGATATAGAATGGATGAATTTTGCGGGGATGGAGGCTGAACCAATTGTTCAACAGACTATATCTATCTTTTGTGAACGAACCCAAGAAATTGAATGATAATTATTTTGAATTAAACAATAGATTAGATACAAGTGAATCCTAATTCCTAGGCGATTTACAAATCTTTGATTTATCTCATATTTATATGTTTTGTTAGTTAAATTATTTTATTGCTTTCTAGTTAATTTAATTTATAAAAATCAAAAAACCCCATTAGTTATTAACTGTTTTTTTAATAGATTAGTTAAATTTACTATAATCAAATACAAATCTCTGTGGTTCGACCCTTGCTTCCCAAACTATTTCACAATAGTCTTGTCCACTTGCAAGGAAAATAAATTTAAAATAAGACATCGATCAAGTTTTTGGCGCCGTTGCCGGGGATTTGTTATTTTGATTTAGTTAATTTAGCTTTTCTTTTATTATTTTCATTTTTTTTTCAAAAAAAAAATTCTTAAATTTTTTTTATTTAATTCCGAAAATTTCAAAAAAATAATAATAATAAATTCCTAAAATTATAAAAAATATATTAATTAAAAAAAATCTCTTAAAAAAATGGCGTACAATAATTATCATTGGGGTATGGAAAATTACGCACCTATGAGAGCCACAAATGAATATGCCTACCGAAATGCTAGAATAAATCAATCATCTTTTCCTAATAGTGATGAAAGGGATTATCACAATCATCCATCTTTTCCACCCTATCATAATAACTATAATGAGCCACCCTATTATAATCCGCCCTTTTATAATGAACCTCCTCCTTATTCGTCCTATTATAATGAGTCTCCTTCTTATTGTCATCAATCATCTTTCTCCTCGCATAATTATTATAATGAACCACATTCGTATTGTCAACAACCTCCAAAGTTAGACGAAGCATGTAAAAGTCAAGCTGCCCTTATGAAATATTTGCTAGAAGAGATAGAAAATTTAAAGGAGATACTTGCAAAAGCTAACAAAAGAAAGAGAAGAGGTAAGCAATCATATTCAACCTTCTGATATGCCTGATAAAGTAGACAATTCTGATAAAGAAATTGAAAAAGATAAAAGTGAAAATAATCAAGAAAAAGATGAAAAAGTAGAACTAGAAGTGCGGGAGAAGGAGTTGATTCCTAAAGATGATGAGATACCCATGGAAGTCTCTAAGGGGGAATGTAATATAGAAATAGATAAAGGAAAAACAAATATTGAGGAAAAAGAATTTGAAGTAATATATGAGCCGATTGAAAAAGATGATGAGTTGATTTTAGAATCCCAAGATTTTCCACAAAATGACGTACCACCTCATTGTTCTCAAGAACCCGAAGAAATTTCGGAGATTGACATTGAAAATTGCCCTCCAATTGATTCTCCGCTAGACACTTATGTGGAGTTAGGGACGCCTTCTTCATATTTTCTTGAAGAGAATCAAGAAACTATTTTAGATATGCATGAGCAATGTAGTTGTGATGAAAAAGTGGTGGAAATTCCGGATAGAATTACATTGGAAGATTTAGGTGTGAAATTACCCGTCCCCAAATCAATTAGATGGCCATCGAGAAAAGGAAATTTCGCCAAGGAAGTGTTTGGTTTTAATGGTCTAAATTTAAGACACTACATGATTGGTGGATTTTATGGACAAAAAATGTGTGCATTCCTAAGTGATCCGGCGATGCCTTCTTAGCGAAAAGGAATGATTTAAGTCAAGCTAACGACTATAACTTAGAACAATTTATAACCCTTATCTCTTTGTATTTATATTGTTGCTTTTTGAGTCACTCGTTAGAGTCTCCCTGAGTTTATGGGTTTATAGGGGAGTGTTAATAGTGTCACCCTCACAAAAAGATTTTATTTTTATGTATTTATATGCACTAATTTTATTTTTAGTTTTTATAGATTTTTTATTTTAGTTTAAACAGGTTGAAGGCTGCTCAAAAAAATTTAATTTATGGGTTCAACTGAAATTAATAAAGCAGTTTATAACTGTTTCAAGAAATAATAAAAGTTCGGGGGCTTCAGTGAAATTACCTTGCGGTCGCAAGGCCCCTTAACCTTGCAACCGCAAGATAGACAGAAAGTTGGTGCCAGAAGCCTGGAAGGGAGTACACATTATTATTAATTATTAAACAAATTAAAAAAAAAAAGGAAAAGAAGCAAAGTACATCGAAAAGACGGCGGCAGCAGGACGTCTCTCTCTCTCACCCATCGCAATCATCCCCAATAGCAAGCCGCTCACCATCCCTCTTCTCTCTCTATCCATCTCCGGCCCAGCCCCATAATCACATCCGCCCAAAACCAGTCAAACCCGGCTAATCCAATCACCCGCCGGCGTCGCCCCCTTCGCCAAATCCACAGCCCGACCCAGCCTCCATATCCTTCCTCTTTCTCTCCCGTATCTCTCCACCCCGTCTTCAGACCGCTCCAGCTGCTTCTGTTCAATTCAACCGCCCCGACTCCAGCGAATCAGCTTCCAGCCTGATCACCTGCAAGTCTTTCGCCGGGCGTCGACAACAACCTCCATATCAGGGTCGGTTTCACCATCACAGTTAAGGCTTGAATTTTGGATCTCCTACTCAAAAATCTCAAGTAAGATTGCTTCAATTTTTCTATCAATTGCTGAAATTGGAAATTTTGTTATGAGAATTTTGCTGAAAATCTGTTCATAAGTATGATATGGTTTATTGGCGATTTTGTGAGAATTCAACTGTGGTGGTGCTGAGTTATCTGCTGAAAATTTTGAAATCACTGCCTTATGATTTGTTGCCCTTATGCAATACATGCTACTGCCTAGTCAAGTGTTGGAAGAATTG
Source organism: Codonopsis lanceolata (assembly GCA_013146195.2). Lineage (NCBI taxonomy): Eukaryota > Viridiplantae > Streptophyta > Magnoliopsida > Asterales > Campanulaceae > Codonopsis > Codonopsis lanceolata. The sequence goes on from CM028380.1 coordinate 49,680,285, forward strand.
TAAATTTTCATATATTGGTTACCCGAATTTAAGCTTATTTTGGATTTCATTTCAATCTGATTTAGGAAAATTGTGATGATAGACAATAATTTGTTGCTAATTGTTGAAATTGTGCCGTTTATGATTCGAAATTAGCACCCATTTTAGTCACAGTTTGGCTGTGGAAAATTTGGAAATCGATACAGAATGATAACTGGCTTGGGTACAAATTTAATTTATTTATTCTAGTACATCCATGTAATTTTGAATAGAACAACTTGAATTGGGAGATGATATTTTTGGCTTGGAATATAATTGTTTTATAATTAGTCGGAAATATGCGTTCCTTTCGAATTATGTTTCAGTCAAACTATTCGTCAAAGTATTCTGTTTTTGCAATTGGATAATTTTACGATGAAATTATATCGATAAGTATATTCTGGTTATACTTGTATCAATTGGTGACATTGTCAAATTGTATTGTGGTTGAGGGTTTGTTCTAAAAATTTAATCTTGGGAAATTAAATTTTGATTATGAAATTGTTTAAATTGGTTGGAAGAGTAATTTCATGCTGCTCATTTGAAAAAAAAAAATTAAAAAAAATAAATAAATAAAAATTGGTTGGATAATTTTTGTGTTGACCTAAGGTGATGTTGACTATTGTGTAAGCCCAATATTATGGCAATTTTGTCTCCCCCATGTCTATATTTTATTCACACTGAGGACAATGTGAAATTTAAGTTTTGGGGGTGGGAATGACCTTGCGCCTAAATGATTATATTTTTTGAGAAAAGCCATTTTACTTGTTTTTAGTTAATTTAGTTTTTTTTAGTTAGTTTTAGTAGTTAGTTTATTTTAGTTTTTTGTTTAAAAAAAAATTAAAATTTCAAAAATTTTCCGAGTCTTTGATTTTGGTGTGGTTACTTCCGCCAATGATAACACGTTTGTTAATAGCGATGCATGTATACTTGTCTGCGAGCCTTAGCTTAGTCTAGTTGATGGAACTTTATATCTCCAAAATTTTTTAGCACAAAAATACCATGACTTGATTAAGAATTTGGGTATTTTTATTGAGTTTATAGTGCACATTTCATTCTATTGGATCTTGCTATTTTTGTGATCACGAACATTTTAAACAGCCGTCATTACATGATTGTTGCATTATTTTTGCGACTTAGGGTTAATTGCATGCTAAGTTAGATTTGTTAGACTTCTTTTGCTAATATATCTCAAGCACACTTTCGAACCGTGAGTGCATTTTAGTCTTGCTTTTCCCTACCTCTTTTCTAGCGAATGCTTATGTGAAATACCTGTGGAGCTCGTTTTTAAAACTTCGAGTTAGGGAATGATTTGAAACTTTGTTGAATTTCTGTGAAAACGAAGCATGAACATTGTGGCAGTTATGATATGATTTAGGCCATCTTTGAAACGTTTGAGCCTTTTTATCTCACCATCCCTATTATATATTAATCCCTAGTGTCCTCTTTGAGCTTTATTAAAAAGAATGGCGTGTGCTAAGCACACATCGACCCCCATTCGACATCGTTTCTATTACCCACATTAACTTAACCCTAAAGCTTATACACTTTTGCCTACCTTTTGAGAGAGTAGGATTGGGTTGGGAATGTTGTCTACATGGTGATCGATGCAGTTCAAAAATAGCACCAATGGGTTCTTGTATTGGAAAAGAAAAAAAAAAAATATATATATATATATATATATATATATATATATATATATATATATATATATATATATATGAAGAAAAAAAATGAAAAGGGTGCGAAAATCAAAAATTGCACATGCCCTTAAAAAAAAGAATTAAAAAAAAAGAAAAAAAAAGAAAGAAAGCAAAGAAAAGGATCATTGGGAAGAAAATCTTTATGATGATGATGATACCTTCTTCAACCCAAAAATTCAAGTTTGGGGTTGTCAAGGAAAGTGAGTGCTTTGTATGGGAAAAAGGGAAATATTCTTACTCTCTCATTTTGAAATTTCTTATCCCTTTTATTGTTACCCCTCACCTTGGCCTTACATTACAAGCTTAATAAAGTCCTATTGATCTAGTTGCCACATTTGTTTGTGTTAGTTGACATGGTTTGGAAGCATAGTTGATTTGACCCTTGTTTTGAATTATATACACATCTTCATATAGCTCACACTATTTGCATAATCTCAGCTATTATAAGTAATTGGGACTTGAGAGCATTGTATTTCATACATAGTTAGTGCATGGGATGGATGTATAAGCACTTGAATTCTATCATGATCTCTTCGTGTTGTTAACCTATTGATGGTATGTACATGTTTTGTGATGCACACGTTTTTATTGAAATATTTTGGGAATGAATGTTGTGCTTAGCTTGATAAAACCTTCTAAGTTTGGAGATAGTCAATTAATGGTTCACACACACACACGGAGATGTACAAGTGAGATTGATGATGATTTAGTGAAAGTCTAGACTTGTGACTATGTGTTGTTATTTATCATTCTTTGAGGCATTATGTGATACCATACCGATATTTTGACTTGTGAAAGAAAAAAAATATTTTATATGCTTTAATTTAGTTTGGTTTAATTAAGTTTAGTTTAGTTTTTTTTTATTTTACTCGAGAACGAGCAAAAGTTTAAGTTTGGGGGTATTTGATGACTGTATTTTATACGCAGTTATCAGTATTATTTCGACTTAAATTATGTTATTTCTCGAGGTTTTTGTTGTCTAATAATGTGTTTTAGTGTTGTTTATAGTTTCGTGGACTTTTGGAATAATTGTGTAAAATATAGGCATTTTATGTTGAATTGAAGAACTTCGGGGACCAAACTGCAAAAGTTGGAAACTTGAAGTGCAAAGCTGAAAATCAGATTTTATCATCCTCAAATCACCCGCCCACTTTGTGTTACAATTATCTTGGGAAACGTGGAAAGTCCTACTTTAACTATTTTAGTGTTTTAATTATATTTGTATCTCCTTTCTCCTTGTTGTAGGATTAATTAGGTATAAATAGATCCCTTAGTTAGAAAAGAGTGAG